>QUSF01000009.1:11100000-11246045 GCA_003676055.1 Chloebia gouldiae | reverse complement strand
TGTGTGTGTGTGTGTGTGTGTGTGTGTGTGTGTTTATGTGTGCAAAATCAACTACAGAACACCAGGCTGAACTGAAATCTCTGTTAAGAGGAATAACACATTCCAGAAGGCCTGCAGATCTGGGGGACCCATAGTTCTTATTTCCAGTAACTGTAAGACACTGAGACACGATTCTGGGTAGAATTTGTATAAAACCCATATGTTGTGAATGAGTCTGAAATATGAGCAGTAACAAACTCTAGCCCTCATCAGCTGGCTATCCATGCTGTTCCTGTTTCTGTGCTTATGCTGGTGCTGATACAGAAACTGTTTTTTCTCTGTGTTATCTGTGTGGTCAGTTAAGTGTGTGTACTGCATGGTGTGTGCTTCTGCCTGTGCAGGAGGTAAGCTTAGCTTCAACCACTTGGGAGACAGAACCACAGCAACTTCTCATTTATGGCATCAGGACAGAAGCTTTCCTGAGACCTACAGTGCACCAAAGTTGGTACAAGCAGACTAAAGAAAAAAAATCCTGCCAACACATGAAGTTCATAGGATCCAGGAAGTCTAACACAATTTCTAAGGTTATCCTATCAATAAAAGCATTATAAGTAGCAATATCTGAGGTGATGACTACTTTAATCCAACAATCAATAAATATATAAATAAGTGTTTTTCTAGTTTAAAAATAGCTTCTAGTTAGAAATATTTCATTAGAGAACTTTCCCAAACTTATTCACATTTTATCCGCTGTACAGCACAAAAACAAACTCTCACCACAACATCACCACCACAGGCAATAAGAATTGATCAGAGGCAGGCTTATTGGATCTGATGTATGCTGACAAACACTTTGACTAGTTTTCTCTAGGACTTCAAACACACTACATCACTGAAATAATTTGCCTTTTGACCACAGGCAAAAGAACTGCCTATTACTAAAGTGAACAACCTGTGCTTCTACCTTTGAGATCCTTATAATCATTCAAATTGACAGCACCACCCAGGGTCAAAATGTCCTAAGGAACCAATTGAGGAGAGCCACACCTTAATTAGCTTTTTAAAATAGCAGCTATTTTCATTTTACCTTCTGATATTAATATGCTCTTTCAGTTGAAACTAATTAAACACGGTGACTTCAGTTTGATATCCTCCTCTCACAAAAAGCCAATTTAATAAGTTTGTTTGACTACTCGCGTAGCCTACATATACAGCTGATGCCCATGATCTTGACATCCTCTTCTAAAGCACTTGCCAAATATTAAACAGTTACAGACAGTCTACCTTTATCTCTACTCCTGGAATTTTCTTAGCTTCCATCAGAAATTGAATGGAAAATATGAGAGGCAGTGACTTAATTCTATTAAGAGCATCTGTTTCTTAAAATCTTGAGTCATATAGGTCTCCATTATTCCTGGTCCCTCAAACTAACAAATGAATCATGCTACAGCAGCAATAATTCCTTCCTTTTGAGAAATTGCTAATGGTGGAAGAACTTGTAATATTTAACTCCATGTTTATTCCAAACCTTTGACTTGTGTAGACTCCTCCACAGAATCTACTTTTTAATTCCACAATAAAGTATCAGATAGGTGAGTGACAAGGAAATCTCCATTCTTTTGCAGATTCAAGTTCTTCCTGGTCCATACTAGTCAGATCAGTAAGTTCAGCTTATTTAATGTAATTTCATAGCTCTGAGCAGCTTAATCCAGTTGAAGATGCCCCTACTCATTGCAGAGGGGTTAAACTAAATGTCATTTAAATCTCCCTTTGAACCAAAATTCTTCTAAAATTATTTTTTTTTAACTGGATGAAAGCTTGAGATATTATAGTAAAAATAATAACTATAAAGAGTAGTTATTAAAGGTTTCACATTACTCTAGGAAATATCAAAGCTTTTAAAGATTTTTTCATAGTTCTTAACACATTATTTAAACACAGGAAGTCAAAATATTTGGTAATTTAAAAAAATTATTTTTCTATATACTTCACTCTTACACTGATTTCACATTTCAACTGATTTGTAGATAGTCTTAAAAGAACCTCTTTTCCAGTTAAGATGGTCCAGGGTCACTTTCAAAGTATTTTCCTAATAAAACAGCCACTTTAATATGAACTTCATGTACAAATCTTAATTTCATTGCGTATAGTGCAATGAATGCCCAAGTTTCCAATCCAGTTTCTGTAAAATCAATTGTTCACTGAATGACTGCTCATATCTACTCAGCATGAATTACTGCTTTATAAAGTAGATGGATATTTTTCCCTTGTGTGCAACACAATATAGTGTATCTAGTTAAAAAGAGGAGAGAGAGATCCATATTTTCTACTGCTTATTCAAATTTTGTGTACTAGATGTCATTATTTTAATTGCCTCAAGATGTTACACTGAACAGTCCTCTCAATTTTTATGAGCTACTAGTTAGCTAATACTTGTTTTCTTCCTTTTATTTAAAGCTAAAGGATTGATTCATGATCATTTCATAGGAGAACGAGTCATCCACAAACTCTTCCCTATTTGATACATATGAAAAACCACAGAAGCATATTTCCTGTAGCATACATTATTGTTACTTACAGTAACAAGTAACTGTAACCAGTAACTACTAAAAAAAGAAGTTACAACTTTGATTCCCTCATTTAAAACAACAAAAACAACAAAGATCAGCATTTAAATTATGCTTATAAGGTTAATATATAAGCATAATGTAAGGACATATTCACACTTTGTAAATCTAGCAATCCCTGACTTTAAGACTAGATACTAGAATAATGTTTAGCACATATTAAGGCATGTAAGTGCCTATAAACTCAGAACTGCAATGCTCTGGTGCCTGCATAATTTGATCCATCAGCTTCTATTCAGAGTAGAGATCAAGCACCACTATATTCAACATGAAATAGTCAAGTGTTCAAAAGCTGCAGAGTATGTAAATGCACAAGCAGCATTATTGATAGAAAACCTTACTAAATAAATTTCTCATTCCTAAAAATCAGGAAATGGTTTATTTCACATACACCAAAAACAGTGATGCACTTTGGCTCAAAGTATCTTATGAACTATATGCAGCTTGGAAAAGCATTTTGGGCAATATACAAGTACTTATTCCACATAGATTGCTACATTCAATATTAGCACTGAAAAAATAATAGCTCTTATATTTACAGTCTGTTAAGCTGCCATGCAACACCTTTTTTTTTTTCAAGATATTAATATATTAGCATGTTAGAAAATTTTTCTACAAGCAAGAGACAAAGAGCAGAAAAGGTAAAAATGGCCATATTAGAAATCAAGTAACTGTAATTACATTGAAGAATAGAGTTTTTTGGTTTTTTTTAGATGAGAGAATTTGAAAAGGTTAGTAACACAGCTTACAGTAATAACTGCTTTAATTACTAGCCTAAAATTGATGCCTCAAAAAGCCTTACACTCCATACCACCTACAAGGATGATACAAAAATGAAAACTATTTTACTGAAATTTAACTCCACAAAGTATGAATTCAGTGGTATCAGTTTAGCTGTGAAAATGCAAGCTAAGCAACACAGACTCATTAAAAAATTAAGAAGAAATTCCATTAAATTTTTCAGACTATCAATTAAAATTAACTAATCCAGAAGAAGATATTACTTCAAAAAGAAAAAGTCTCAAGCCCAGCAGTGTTATATAAATCTCTCAATCTTTTCTCTCTTGTTCTGATAAAGTGGCATGCAATGTCTACATAAGACAACAGAGGTTTAGGAAAACTTAAAAAACCCTGGTGTATATTATTTTCAAAATGACATAAAAAGATGGTAATACTTGGTTTTTATCTTGGGAGTGGGTCTTAATTATCCCTCTGCATCTTTAGTGTGTGTTAATTTATTTATATTCACAAAATGACTACTTTAGTGCAGAATGACTGCATAAATACTACACTTACCATTAAATCAAATTACTACCTTTTGTATAACAAGAAAAATTAATCTAATTTCTAGCCGAACAGATCAAAATCTTTTCTTTTAAATAACTTTTTTAAAGAAAAGCTCTCACTAAGTAGTTATATTAATAAGCAGCACATGCTAAACACCCCCATATTTACTACCTACATTTTATTTGTTCTTGCTTTCCTCTAAGGAATAGCATTTATGCTGTATTAAATGTACATTTATCAATTCCTCCTATGTATCATTAAGCACACACAGACTCAGACACAGCTTCAACTTGACCGGGGAGCCTTGCAGGCACAACAGGTCTGCCACAGGTCACTTATTTACAGTTGCCAGTATATCTGCACTTGACAGAATTTGTCCTGGAATAGAAGGCAGGAAGAATAAGCGAATAAAGACAATATTTTATATCTGAGTAATTCTCCTCACTATCAGTGATGCCCTGTATTCCAGAAATTAAGAACACGTGAAAAGACAAACTTAATTATGGAGTTTAGAATTGTGTGGCTTTTGAATTTCTCAAAGTAATCTTTCCTCTTGTGTTTCCAGAAGCAGCAACCAGCACAATTCCATTACCTTCTGTGTAACAATCATTATTTTTTAACGCTTCTGCAGGGAACATTTTTATTCATCTACTGACCAAATGAAATAGTTGCAGTTTTTTAATCTCTCTTCTCAAGAAAATCTCTCTCTGTATTCATCATTCTACATGACTATATGGCAATAATAAATTTAATGAATTCACTTAGGAAGTCTTAGAGTAATTCAACTTACTACTTCTTTATTCATCTGTTGTTAATTAATTTTTACATTCCATTAGTCCGCCTATTCAGCTTGGCTGCTTTTCCGGAGTTCTTCCATCTTCCATGACACTTTATTATTAAAATAATTTTATATTATATATAAATGTTTTCTCTTCCTCAGTAGTGTCATTCCTAAACAGCCCAAACATTATAATAAGTTATTAATTTACATACTGAATTTCTATACTAAGTAAAAGATCTCTCAACCTTATTCGTTCATTTATCTGAACTTTCCGGTCTAATCTTAGAATTACCACCCCAGTATATGAGTAACATCTATACAAAACCAATAGCAATAAGGCAATTTTAATGGAGCCTGTCACATTTCCTTGGGAATAATTAAGGTGTCAATTGATCTTGAGGAAGTCTTACTGTGGCAATGAGTCTAGGTCTTTTCTTAAATAATGTAAAAATTTAGATCTAGTCTGCCTCTTCTGAGATAATAAAATCTGCATTATTTATTTTTTCTTCATTTGAAGAAAATTATGTTCTCATAATCATCAAATTTTCATAATTTTATATATTTGAAATGCTTGCATTCATACAATTTGTGCTGGCCTCCTAGCTGCATCTAGCAAAAGACCAAATCTTGTTTTTCTGCTCCAATTATAACTGCAGTTATTCAAAGAATCTGTTTCGTCCTTTTAACAAGGAAGGAAGTAGATGTAGAATATCAAAAGAAGAAAAGTTTATGAAAAAGAAACAAGAAATTATGACAAAAACTATTCTGCAATAGTAACATGAAATTAGTGCTGTGATCATAAACTAAAGCAATCACTATTGTTCTATTCTGTAACTCCTGGGCACAGCAATTTATAATACAAAATAAGATGCAGTATTGTCATACACCAGTGTCATGATTAGAGCAATAAATTTTAGAACTGTGATTTATTTATATATCTCTTGTATTATACAGAATGGCTAAATGAGAAAAGGCATCTGATGAAGGAAATAAATCACATGTGAAATTCTTGTGAGAAAACAATCTGTTTCCATGAAGTATTTTATTACTAAGCAGACTGACCAACTAAAGAAGAAAAAGGTGACCCCAGTTTACATCTGTCCCATTTTGGTTAAGCCAAAATATGCAAAAAACTTTCTGTATGCTACTAAATTTCAACTGTTGTAGAAGTTTTCTAGCTTAATTTCCTGCAAACATTTCATGAAAGACCTATTTTTCTTATGGAATTATGTATGGGTAAATTAACCTAAATATAAATAAATTCAATTACTAACATGGATGCTACCTTAGAGAAACAAAATCCATTTTTTAAAATATAAATTTACTGGAAATTAATCACAGGATAATTTTGATTTTTTGGACACTTGTAGAATCATCCTGCTCTAATTAACTTCATAGCTTGACCAGACTTCTATTGGCCTTCCCTAGAACAACTCTAAAAAATTTATGAATTTATTGTATTACATGACTTCTTTGAATTCGTTATGTCCATTTTTAAATTCTTCACACTAACTTGGACCATCAGTCATGGCACTTTTCTGTATTGTACCAACCTACAAATTGATTTTTAATATATATATTACTCTGAAGAAAACAATTGCAGACACGCTAAACTGTTAGTCAGTCACACTAATACATTTTTCTGCCCATGGATATGAAACCTCTTTCTGTTTGAAAATACCAGAAAGTTCAGAATTCAGTGTACATTTTACCAAGTATATTGCTAGTTGCCGATGCTTATAGAAAACAAAAAAATCCTTTTTTGTTTTCTATAAGCATCGGCAACTAGCAATATACTTGGTAAAATGTATATAGCAATATACATCTCCATGATGCTGAGAATATAAAAATACTAGAAAGCATTGACTAACTTTTAAAAAGAGCAGAGGAAATATTTATTAATTTATTTATTTAGGTCATCAAGTGCTGAAAACTAATTAACATGGGTATTTTTATAATGAATCTCACAACACTACTTTTATCAATGACCTGGACAAGGGGATCAAGTGCACCACAGTGAGTTTGCAGGTGACACCAAGATGGGTGGGAGCATTGATCTGCTGGAGAGTAGGAAGGCCCTGCAGAGGGATCTGGACAGGCCGGATCAATGGGCCAAGGCCAAGTGCATGAGGTACAATGAGTAAAATGCGGTGTCCTGCACCTGGGTCACAACAACTCAACACAATGCTACAGGCTGGGGGCAGATGGCTGGAAAGCTGCCCGATGGAAAGGATCTGGGAGTCCTGACTGATAGCCAGCATGAGCCAGCAGCTGAACATGAGCCAGCTGTGCCCAGGTTGCCAAGGAGGCCAATGGCATCTGTCCTGTATCAGGAATGCTGTGGCCAGCAGGTCCAGGGCAGTGATTGTCCCCCTGCACTCAGCACTGGCGAGGCCACACCTCCAGTGCTGTGTCCAGTTCTGGCCCCTTCACTACAAGAAGGACATTGAGGGAGCATGCCCAGAGAAAAGCACCAAAAGTTACAAAGGGTCTGGAGCTCAAGTCTTATGAAAAGCAGCTGAGGATTGTTTAGCATGGAAAAAAGGAGGCTCAGAACAGCTCTGAGAGGAGGTTGCAGCATTGTGGGTGTCGGTCACTTCTAGCAAACAAGTGATAAGACAAGAGGAAGTGGTCTCAAGTAGCAGCAGGAAAGGTTTACATTGGGTATTAGGAAAACATTTCTTTACTGAAAGGATTGTCAAGCATTGAAACTCAGGATAGTGGTTGAGTCACCATCCCTGAGGGTGTGCAGAAGACACATGGATATTGCACTTAGAGTCATGGTTTAGTGGTGAACTTGTCAGTGCTGGGTTAATGGCTGGACTCCATCATCTGAAAGGTTATTTCCTACTTATGTGATTGTACAATTCTACTATTTCAGGGAATGTTTTCTGTCTAGAAAGATATTTTAGCTAAATGGATTCAACAGTAGATGTATTGATACTAAATTAGGTAACTTTTCTTAGATAATAGTAATTAAAACACTAAATCCAAGGGAATGTTTATGTGCTCCACTTTTGCTTCATGTGAAGGAAAAATCAATAGAAGCAAACATGGCAACACAGCAAACTTTTGGGGAGAGGATGCAGGGGGACAAATAAAACAAATCTAATGGATAACTTCCACATTTATGATAGCCGGGATCCAAAAGTGCTGGGAATAATTCTTGAGGGACCAGCCTTTCTCAATCAGAGTCAGTTCTCAACTATTCAGAAAAAAAAAAAAGAAAAAAAAACCTTGGATAATCCATAATCTAATCTAGATAATTTGCTCAAATTTCCCATTCATTCATTCCAGTTTCCTCAAAAGAAAATTTAGGTATTAAAAAAGGCAGTGAACACAACCTGCAGAGATGACACTAAGATACAAGAGGGGTAGGCATTTTTGCCTTTTGACTCTATGCCTAATGAAAGCATCCCATTTTTAGATCCAAGCAAACTTTGAAATACTACATACATGTTTTTTCAGCACTGCATGTAAAATAATATTCCCCTGTAACTGAGTTGTTTATGCATGGAATGAGCTTGATGATTATCTTACAACAGTACTAATAGATTTTCCAAGTGATGCTAAGTTACTGCCATAATCTGGTCTCACATCCTACAAATCACACGACTTCAGTCCCTGAGTTCAAATTACTGTTGAACTATAGCATATAGTTCAAACAGTATAGTTTTTTTGAATTAAAAAATAAAATATGGAGAACCTTTTGTTTCAATGTTTTAATTCAGTGTCAAAAGGTCACAATAAAATACGCGTTGTGTTTTTCGTTTTACTGATTAATTAAGTTATAAATAAAAATAATGCAAATGACCTCCAAACAACATCTGCCATTATCTGTCACTTGAAACTCTGCAAAACTTCTAATTTAATAAGTTTTAAACTAATTAGAGATCACGCCTTTTGAAAAACAAACTAAGATTTGTATCTAGGGGATTTAAAAAATTATTAACTAAAACTTAATTTATATTTCAACTGTATTACCTCCCCATATAAATAATTGCTTTCTGTTTTGATTTTTATCTAAGACATCACCTAAGACACCATATAAAACATTTAAAGACATTTTTCTTCTTCTTTAATTTAGTGGTCAGGCTCATAGAAAATGTTTATTAGATAGCAGTTTTCTTGAAAGACTGACAAAGAGAATCAAGGACATCCATTATCAACAGAAATACCCTTGCTTATTTCTGCCAGACTTTTTTAATCTTTTTTGTCTCACTCATTTTACTTTCAAATGTTCTTTTCATCCAAGACTTCATTAAATTTGAGAGGATAAGGGGGGATAAAAAGTAATAAATAAGAAAAATAAGATAAAGACTTTAGGATAACAAAATTAAGAGATGCTTACCTTCCTACATTTATAGTAAGAGCTTTTTAATACATATCTAGAAAGTAAGTGAAAGGAGCTATTTCTGTACAAAATGACTTAGTTTCAGGATTCTGTCAGATAAAATGCTTTTTTCTCTTCCTTTTTCCTATACCTAAACTATTGGTCTTTCTCTTCAGCATTCTACACTCATTTAGCTGTAAGTCTAAATTCCCTGTGGGTCCATTAAGTATGTTGCTAGGCAAACAGTCCAGTAGCAACTGTGAAACAGGAGGTTTGGATGGGAGCCAGTTTTATAGGTCACTACACTGTAAACCTTCACATCATTAGAGTAGAAACTAGTCTTGCAAATTGCAACCATTACTACTTATATTCTTTCTTTTCCTTGAAAAGGCAGACATTCATATTACACCTTTTAAATAATGGGTATTTCCAAATCAAAGGCATCGGTGAGGATTGTATTTTTTCATATATTAGAAGGCTAAATTCTCTACTTATTTGATGTTTTAATGCTATTTTATCTCATGTTTAGAAATAATAGTCATAGACATGTTAGAGATGTACAATTACCATGGGAAAAACCTTTATCTTACAAATTCAAAGAGCATTTATATATAAAAAAGTTAAGGAAGCAGATTTTTTTTTCTTTTCTTTGTTGTAACAACTATAAGAAAAACTAGACTATTCACACAAAACTACCCAGCCATCATATAATCTGATTTAGGAAGGTTTCTTCTCTTTGACTAAAGTATGATATCTTTGCTCTAAAGTAGCATTATCTTGAAAATTAGCATATAAGCCTTTCAGTGTCATCTTTACTTTAATTCAATCACAGAACTCTAGCTGAGAATAGCAAACTGCACAGTTCTGCTGATGTGACCACACTGCATTACCCTGTGGAAGACCTGCTGCTCCAGTTAATAAGTTCAGAAATAAAGGGAAGTGGAAGGTTCCCTGCCTATGGTGGGGCAGTTGGAACTTGATGATCTCTAAAGACCTTTCCAACCCAAACCATTCTATGACTCTATGATTCTATGAAACAAATATGACCCCATAAACAAGAACATTTCCATATCATTGTTTTTAACAATGGAAGGCTGGAAACACAGCAGTGAAATCAGCACACAAAATTGCAAAATGAATGACGATCCACAAGAAAAATGCAAAGCTTGGCATGTACATTTTTGGGTTTCTTTAGTTAGTAGTTTGACATTAGTGCACTTCTGAGCTGAAGAAAGAAAGTGAAGTAGAGCAAAATAAAAACATTTCCTCTGTGAATTTTATATACACAGGGATTGTTTTAAAATATATATTATTGGAATTAATACTAATGATAAAAAGTCACTGAGGAAGCAAAACACTCATGATATCAATCAGTTCTTGAGTTTCTGTGTCCTTATTCATTTTAACTTTTATGGTAATAGAACTACACCAATAATCCCTAACCCTTATGCTTTCATGTACAAGAAGAATATAGGTATAAGAAATGGAAATGAAAGCTGAAAGACCACCACTGCCAAAGGTACAGAGATCTAAGCAGCAACAGTAATGCCAGAGATTTCTCATCACTATCAGGTCAAAGGAAAATAGTGACATTTTTCCAATTAAGCCCTAGATAATCTTCTGTACCACCTAATTTAATGATCCTTGTAGAATTTTTTCAATCTTAACACAATTCTCCATATATATTTACTTCTCCAGAAGTGCAAAAAATTTGAAGTAAAAAAACGGATTGTTATAACATTACTATAATCTTGAAAGAAGGTTTAGAATTTGTCTACTTATCCTGCCAACTCCTGAACAAAAATGTCATCAGACAAAGCTATCAGCATTATTTAAAAGCTCTGGTGTATATCTGTTTTGACTTGAACATGTAAGATGGTAACTTGTGCTTCTACTTTTGCAATTTCTGTTTATTTGGGCGATTTTGGAAACAAGATCAGCAGAATACTTCATGACCGCTCTCTGATTCTACTCAAGAAAATTCTTAAATCCATCTAATCTATGTACATAAACAAAGATGCCAGAAACGCTCATTAAAGAACCCCCTTTTACAAAACCCCAAGTGCTTAAAAATAGCTTGCTGGGACTACAAACCTGTTTTTCAACTACTTTTAAAAACTTGGCATTATAATTTGTGTTCAAAAGACAAAAGGTACCAGATACTACTAAATTCTGTGTTGACATATGCCTCAGAATGACTAGCAAATTATTAAACTGAAGAGCAAAAACTGGTACCTCACATTTCCTAGTTTTATGGGAATTTTGTTAAGAAACTTGATTTACAATTTGAGATAAAAAAGCAAGATGGCTCTAAATGTACACTTAAAAAAATACAACCATCGCACTGCTAGTGGTGCATTGCCTTTCTTTTGTAGGGGCCCTGAGGGCACACAATGGTCTCAGTGTCCCTGCTTGACTTCCCAAGTTTTCCCCTTACTCAGTAATGGCCTCATTTTACTGCAGTCCCTGCCGCAGCCATGCCTTGGACACATGACCCAAGCCCTCTCAAAGTACACACTGTGGTCACTGGCTGTGGACATTCCCACCCCAGAGCTGACTCTGCTCCCATCAGCTTTGGCTGCCGACAGGAGCCGGTCCTGGGCCCTGGCCTGGCTCATCACTTGCCGTGTCGGTGCTGTCGATGGTACCTGACCTTGGCTCTGCCCCCATCTCTGCACCTCTCAGTGAGGGCACGGGATGCTCTTAGCTTATGCCCCCCAAAAATCTCCTCTGTCCTTGATTCTCCCTGACAGCAGATGCAGGAACGTGCTTGTGTTAATTCATTGTCTTACAGGGATGATGAAGGCTTTGCTCTTAAGCCTAGACATGGAGTAGGCCATCCCTGGACACAGTGGAACCAGAGGAAGTTCATATGCAAACAGCAAACAGGTGCCTGTCTAGAATTGAACCAGATGTTGCTTTCCTATTAATGCATTTAGGCACAGAAATATCTTCTTAAACCTGGTCATCAATGTTTTGTTAATTCATATTTTTAATTGACTAAATAATATTAAACAATCTATTTGGCTGTTTTCTTGACATTTATTTAAGTTCACAGAGATACTTTCTTGTTTCATTAATATTCTCATCTCTACTTTTCCTGAATTAAGAAAACCAGATAAACAAAAACAGAACAAAAATTCATAAACATGAATTCATGAACAGAAGTTTGAAGTTGTACTGAGGCAGTCCATTTAATCAGAATGTGAATAGCCTGAGAAATCTATTAATTATACCCTTGTTGAAAACAATATCAATGAATAAGTAATTAACTCCTTTCTTTAGACACACAGTCTACTTTTTTTGGTACATATTTAGTATGGGTAAATGAAACCTGTAACATTAATTTTCTGCAAGTAATTTTCTTCTGACAGTGCCTAAAATAGTTCTAAATGTGCTCACTTGCTGAGATAGCATAGTCATGTTAGCACAGCCACTGCATAATGTACTTCAGACCACTAGCTGTAACATATTTTTGAAGACAGTGGTATTTTTAGAAATTATTTTTGATAAGCTATATGAACCTAAAGAAACTAGGTTGCCTCAAAGAGGCAGACCCATTCCGGAACCCAAGAAGACAGGAAGGAATATGATTTGGATTCATATTAAAAAAACACAATATTCTTTCTAGAAAAAAAGGGTTAATAAGTAAAATATAATTTAATAAAGCATAATACATGAGAATTTACATGTTGCAGCACTAACAGGTGTCCACTGCTACTGTCTAGGGTATGCTGCCTAAGGAAAAACAGCTTTCTAACAGTCAAACACACTCACCTAATCAATATCAGAAGTAATTGAATTCCTATGTAGCTCAGATTTCTAAAATGGTCTTTGTGAAAGTTTAAAATCATTATACACTTTCAATCAACCACAATTTATTACTTAAAAAAAAAACAGATGGGAAGACTGAAAATGTATTCAAACAAAAAACACATACTCAAAACATCTGAGTGAAATACATGTTTTATGCAACACAATTACATCAATGGCCTTATCTCTTTAAAAAACTTCATAAAGATGATACAAAAAATTAATGGAAGTTTAGAGACAAGGAATCTATACTACACACTCTTTTGTTGGAAAATATAAACTGCACTATGCTTCATGTTCTAAAGAATATAACAGCCTCTCTTCCTTAATCACATTTTTTGACATTTCCTCCATTAATCACAATCAAATCAAGAAAAAACAATTATTTGATTACTGGGTCTGCCCAACAAAGTAGCAAACTTCACTACATAAACACTACTCACTGTTGACTGAACAGTTAAATTTTATCTTGCTCCCTTCATAAAAGGCCAAATTAAAATCTTAACCTAACAAATGTTGGCCATGCATCCATGAGAGAATAAACCCACCCCAGAGTGCTTTTGCTTATAGATGCAGCTCTAAAAACAAGGGAAATTAAGCTGAATTAACAGTTGGAGACTTACAACCATATTTTACAAGTAAAAATTAGGTTTTTTAAAAATTATATATGCTACATGATATTATAAAGATGGCGTATCAGACAGAAGTTATTTTTAATCTGTGTTGATTAAAATAAATTGTTTTCATTTTGGGGCATATTTGGTGTTTTATTTTATAGAAAACAATTTTTATGTTTATCAATTTTCATAGTTAGTAAAATGAAAACATAGCAAACATATTTATTCCTAAAGCCTTGAGGTCTTCCTGACTTTGCCAGCTGCAA
The DNA here is from genome assembly GCA_003676055.1 of Chloebia gouldiae. NCBI lineage: Eukaryota > Metazoa > Chordata > Aves > Passeriformes > Passeridae > Chloebia > Chloebia gouldiae. The sequence goes on along the minus strand of QUSF01000009.1, from coordinate 11,232,342 downwards.
GAGAAACTCACTTCAGGCAAAAAGCTGAAGTGCTTTTAAATGTAAAATGTGCTCGCTTTCACATGAGCAAGCAGCCTGCAGGTATAAAATGCTTGCCACAGATTCAAGAGATAATGGTGGGATTTCAAGCTCTCTTTACAGTATATTTGTAACTAAATTTGTTGATCAGAGGACCACTGAATATAATAACAAACAGTACTATAATATGCAATAGGCACAGATGTGAGATCTGACAACAGGATGCCATTTTCTTGCTTATATTTTTTTAAATTAAAAAATGAAACCTTTTCCTCTCATATCTGACCTATGTTGGACAATTTATATTTTGTGAAAATGCAGAAAAAGGGGTGGGGAAATGACAGAATAATGATATCACATAGCTTAAAGAATGCTTTTGGCCTGAAAGCATTAGGCTATTTTACAGGAGTTGCTACCCTCACCCAGCACTGCTGGCTTGGACTGAGTGGCTCTGAAAGCCGTAGATTTCATGTAGATTTCAGCCTACAGAAAAGCAGACTGAGCGGCACCATCACTGAGGAGACAGAGTAGATAAAAGCCTAAAAGGCTTCTAACTTAGTTAAGAATCTCTAAAAAGCATCTAATCTTTCTAGTAAACAAATGGAGGCAGAGGGGGAGCAGAATGTACAGCCATTAAATACAGACAGATGCTCCTGGGTTTCTATGCTCAAGATACAAGATGCACATGATACTTCATTTCCAGTTCTGCATCACTGAAAGATTTTAGTCTATAAATATGTAAGTAAAACTTCTTTGTCATTAAAAGCTCTTTTAATTGTCAGTGTACCACAGACATTTTTAATATAGACATCCATTAGGTTTCATAGATTTCACCTGCCTGAAACACTTTGGTTTTTATCTTAAGCTCCAGGAAGAAGGTACTCCAAGGTTTTCACAAGCATTCATTATTCCTATTCAAACTTCATACTTCTTAATTTTTTAAGTTGTATTCTTTCATTTTTAAGTTATGTTTCTAACATATATATAGTTAGTTGAAGGAAACAAGAGCCTTTGGTATTTATGGCATCATCTTATTTTTGTTCATTAATACTGGGAGACACACAAAGAACTAGTAGCTATGATTGCAAATCAGAATGTTCAAAGAATCAGTTCATTTCATAAGTCCTGTTAAACGCAAATGCTAGAACTATTTCACCCATAGTTTCTCATATTTTTTATTTAGCAGATATGAAAAAAATCAAGAAACCCTCATCACTGCCAGAAAATTACCAAGTAATTAAGCATTAATAAATCCAAGAATTTATATAGTTCCTTTAAAACTGGCTGGATAAAGAATGAAAACATACATTCAAAAAAAAAATAGTCCAGAAGTAAACTACTAAAAATATTTACTTAAGTTTTAAATTTAATTAACAGTTTGGAATATATGCCTTTATTTCTGGATACTAAATATTCTCCTAATAATTTTTCAGACCTAATGCTGAGAAACATCAATAAGTAATGACTCTCCCAGGTAGAAATAAACTACATGTGTGAGTGTGTGGTTCACTACTCTAAAATCAGGGTTACTTACATATGACTGAAGCATGAATTCCAAAGATGAAATGTCTTTCACTATTGATGAGAAAGATAGCATGAAATCTTATTCAGGGTCCTCTCTATGCACTTTTACTATTCAAGCAGTATATTTAATCCTTGTATGGTTCAAGAAGTCCAAGACACACAGCTGGAAACTAAGCAGCTAGACAGAAAGAGTAAAATATCAAAGGTAGACTCAGGTTAGATCATAGTCTTCTATAGAAGATCTTTACAATATGTAAGAAAAAAAAATCTACTAGGTCAACATTTTTCACTGACTTTAGTGGGACAGCATTTCATCCTGAAAAATCAGAGGAATATACAGTTCACTGGTTAGGTAGCCCAAGTTCTATACAGAGATCAATTCCCCTTTGGCTACCATTCCCTGTTAGACATGCCTCCTAGCCAAGCCATCAGTAAAAATGTCTGAAATACTTTATTTACTCTGCCCAAACTGCCAAACTGTATCTCTTTTCCCAAACCTGGTCAATTCTTCACACTCCCCAACCTCACTCTTCCGAGCCCTAATTGGCTTCATCTTCTTAAAAGAGCCAATCCACACCAGACCAAATAAATTTAAATTTGTATTTTAAAACCGATCTCACACAAACTTTAGATCATTACAAAAAAAAAAATTAAACACACTGAGTATTTTATTCTGATCTAAATCTAAGTATGGAAGAAGTTAAATAAGAATATGTCTACTAAGAGTGAAATTTGTCTGACTTAAGGTAGCAGTAAATTACCCACATAGCCATGAAAAACATTGTCCTGGCAAATGAAAAATTGAAGGATTTAATTTATTCCAAATAAGGATCCACAGTTTCTATGTTGTCAATAAATTCTAAGGGAATCAGAGTGGAGCTGTATATTTTCCCAGAGTTATTTTTAGCTATCATCAAAGAAGGCCATCACTTGAATTGTCAGGCTAGTAAAGGCAACAAAACGTGGAGGAGGAGAGCATGGAAACATCACCCTCCCTAACATGAGCCCAGCGCTGTGTAATGGAATGGGCTGGCACATCACGGGCACAGGCGTTTGTGGCTGGTTTCCTCTATCCATAGTCCATGGAGAGAGATGCTGAGCTGTCAGCGAGTTGCCTGGTGATCAGGGACAAAGTGAAGCACCTCTTATGCTCTTTTCTTATCAATGTCCCTACATGGTGCAAAGGAGTGGGTTGCAAACATCTGACATTTGCAGAGGCTGGGATACTGGCAAGCACAGCTGGCTTGTTGCTGGGGCAGTGAGTTCACATTAAAGAGGCCATCGTGCCAGTGGGTAGGAAAGGGAGGACAGGGAACAGCAGCTGTTCTGCTTCAGCAAAATTTTACAATTCATTAGAGGAATGCAAAAATAAAGCATTTTATCTTTGCTGTCAAGGGGGCAAAAGTCAATTCTTCCAACACTGCTCTAAGATGTGGCACACCTAAACTAATGAACTCAAGAAAACTGTTGCCTTTTTTAAAAACCACATTATCTACACTTGGTTAGTGATACTTTGTATCACTACATAATTACAGATCTATAAAATTTCCATTAAATTCACACCAGTACATTTCTTTGAACTGAGTGAAATAAAGCTTTTTGATGTATGGTATTCTCAGCATTTGTCACAAATATTAGAAAGATATTCAGTAAATTAGATTACAAAAGAGTAGTAATTCCACAAGAATCAAAGTAAGAGGATGCTTAATTGCCTCAGACCAATAAAGGAAAAATGATGGCAGAATCAATTAAAAATATATTAAACAAACGTATTTTAGGTATTTAGGTTAGCAACACACCTTCATTTTAGTATATGTTGCCTTGGGCTTTATAAGCTTGCTAGTTTTACATCAGATATAGTGAGATATAAAGAGAGAAAATATATGATACACTTTTTGGAGGGGATAGAATTTTTCTTTAGAATCTCTTTACATCTTTTGTCTAACCACAGAACACTGACTTTAAGAAAGTCTTCTCTAAATAAGAAGCATCAAAATGCCTGTTTCCTAAAGCAATGAATATTTAAAATGTTCCTGGAAGGTCCTGATCAATGACAGGGATCATTTGCAAGTGTCACATCTTTTCCAGTCTCTTCTTCATTAGAGACCATGGAACCTCATCTTTTAATTGCTCTGTGCTGAAAAAAGGCCTTATGACAAGCACAATGATTCACTCAGAGCACTGCTAGCTATAAAATAGTAAGAACAAAGAGGACCGGAGAACTTAGGAAACCTGTCTGAGTTGGGTTTATCTTTTTTTTTTTTTTTTTTTTTTGTGATTGGGGCATAGAAAACCTTTGGTTTTGCACTTTTCTTGAACAGACAGAGACAGATGTTTTAATTTCCCAGAGGATGTTAAGTCCATGGACTCATCTTCATTGCACCACAGTCACAAGCTACAGAATTTAAAAATTCTGGCAGATCTTTCCCTGATATGCTTACTCCCTTAAAATATTCAAGACATACAAGATGGAACATTAAGAGTTCGTGCAAAGGGAATACCTGGAATCAAAAGGCTCCTCACATACATTTTCGTGGTATCAACAACAGATGGCAACATCTAGTTTCCAAATTCTCATTGATGTTAAATTTGAGGAGTTATTTTACTATTTTTTAAGCAAAATAACATGACATTTAAAAATCAAAGCAAAAATCATAGATAAAGATATTATTTGCAAATGTATGAAGATGCATAACTATTTACAGAAGCACACATGCAATCAATCAGTAAAGGTCCTGTGACTTTATCCAGTAACAATATATCTGCAAAATCATGATATTGAAGACTGAAAGCACAACCTTCACAAGGAAGTACTTACAAACAATTTAGTTACATTGTTTTATTAAATGCTTGGAGGGAAAAACAATCAGTTAAATAATTGGTATATTTCACAAGCTGGAAAAGAGGACATATTTGAGAGAGACACAAGTATAAATGCAAATATTAGAATTTAAAACAGAAAATTTCAACATGAAAATAAAATAAGAAAAATTTAAGCTAGAGTCAACACAAGACTTTCCAGTTTTCTTGAGAGGGATTATGACAATCTCCAAGGACATAGCTGCCTGCACCCTTCTTTCTACCCTTCTCTTACAAAAATATAAAGAAATAACTACTCAAAAAGTCCTAATATATTCTATTAGTAAATCCTTATGAAAAGATAAGGTTATAGCTGAAGTCAGTGTATGTTATGCCGTAGAGGTTTCCAGCAGGCTACGTAAAGAGCTGCTACATCTGTCCAGTTTGGGAATGGCCACGCTGGAGTCGGTCACGGCACACTGATGTAGGGTAACGTGTGCCCAAGCAGCGCTGCTCCACCGAGCTGCCTACTTCACAGGGCAACACAAGTTTCACTTCTAGCACAAGACAACCATTTAGCTCTTTCAGAAAAACATCAAGGAGTGCGATTGCAAGACAGAAAGGAGTAGACACTCTATTGCAGATAACAATCCAAGGCACTATGAGATGTGCTGAAGAAAATTGTTTCCTTGCTACTTAATGTATACACATTGAACCACTGAATTGCAGGGTATATCCTGCTTCTTACTGATAGGAGAAGAAAGTAAGCCCTTTTTTAGTGTAAAAATATTTTTCCTTCTTGTTCAAAAAGGGAATAATTTGAATAAAGTAAAATAAATTAAAAGTGTAAAGTAAAATAAAGTAAAAGTGTAAATTTGAAAAATTGCCATCAAATACTTCAAAAGAAGCAGTAGAATTAGATCTGGTTTAATAATTTCATAAGAATATGTATAAAACATGCTCTAATTTAAAAAACAACACTGCAATAAAATATATATATTTATTGCACATATATAATTCAGTTTCCCAAGTGCAAGTATTGCAAAAAGATGTTTTATCACTGATTGCTGCTCTAATAATATACCAAATGACAGTTGGAAATTAAATATTCACAAGAATACAATTAAAATTAAACCCTCACTCCCAAAATAAATCATAAAAAAACACCCCTGTAATAAATAAAACAGTATTCCTGCTGCCTTTGTCCAGTTCTTTTTTTTTTCCCATATGGTATCCTATTTGTCATATGGAGGTTGCAAAAATACTCTTTAAGAGAATAAATTAGAAATGAAGCATAAACAATAAAGCCTGCTCAGCAGTCATGTTTTCCAGTGCTCTGTAGGGTTGCTGCAGGAATTTTCCATGCTGTGAGTGTTAATGAGACCCTTCATGGGCAGCATTAATACATAAAAGCAATCACCTATAATTCACCTTTTCAAATCTAAACTTCTTGAATTCAGTAACTAGAAGCAAAAGAGGTAGAATAATGCAAATACCATCCCCATTTACTGATATACAACCATTAGCCAGAAAGGGGTTGACAACAGAAAACTTATCATCAAACACAAATGCTTTGATAATCATGACCAGGGTCCAGAAGTACTTGGAGAACATGTACAGTTTTCAAGACTACAAAACTGTCCCTAAACATATGGTTTCCTGATAGAAGAAAACATACTTACAGGAATTATTAATTAGTTAAAACTGGCTGGATTCAAGATACTTAGGCACTTAGAACAGAATGGGTATCTGACCAAAGTCTGTAATGAAAGCAATCTGGCATGAAGGAAACACACAAATTTTATACAGTTTATTTCCAAGATGCCACTTATCTTTTATAACATTTATTTAAATCAAATTGTGGAAAAATTCAAATTTTCAACATGGATACCATGGAGGCTAGTTACGGCCCTTCCCTACTATTTTTCTGGTTTTCATGCCCATCAGGCCCGTTACTGAGAAATTTCAGCATGCTAAGTTATCAAAGGCACTTTTATTTTGGTGGCCAGGTTAGCTTCCTCATGCCTTAGTGTGCTGCAAGAGCATTCAGCATCTGATGTGAACTGAAGCATTTGAAAGAGAGTAATAAGTGAATAAGATGAAGGAAGGCAGTGGCCAGCAGCCACAGGGGTTTGACTACTACAACACTTATTTACACAATGAAATCCACTTCCTGAGCACTTTTCATTTTCATAGAAGTGCAAAACCACTGGCTTTACATGAAATTTTCATCCTTAAATGAAATTACTTCATAAACACTTATGCAAACACATAATGTAAAAAGAAGAAATGCACCTCATTAATAGCTCTTCCTAAAACCAAAACATGATGATGGAAAAACTTGAGAATGGCAATTTATAGGAGACGAATGAATTATAAGTGTGACTTGCTAAAAGGGAGTGGGACTGGGAGGAGCATCATGGATTTCCATCTAAGACTAGAATTCATTTTGCTTCCAGTTTTATAGTGGAAAATCACTAGGAAGAAATCACATACTGACATTTGGTAGTTTCAGTGAGCAGTTCATATAACTGAAAGATCATTTCCTCTCATCTTAATTCTATCAAATAACTTATGAAAAAGTAAATTCTATCACTGTTTATGTACCCAAACAGCAATAGCTGAACTGCAGTTTTCAAAGGCAGAAGGCTTTATACACTACCCCAGTGGCATGTTACAACACTGCATCAATTAGTATTGTAATCTATATCATCCTCACTTTTTTTTATATAGTTCTCTCTCCTTCTCTCTATTTTTAATGAAAAAGTGAAATACTGCTAGTTCCTGCCAGACAGGAAATTAGCTCAACACTAAGAACAAGGAAAATTGCACTAACACTTACTAAAAAGAACATAGCTATTTTCTGAGTTTTGCTTATTGCTTTTCTACTGTGCTGCATAGACATTTGACTAAACCAATAAATAAAATTTTAAAACAACCTGATCCAAAGGACAGAAAAAACAAACCCAGCAAAGTCAAGGAAAAAAAAAATCTCACAATATTTAAATTTAGACATGTCTGCTACAAACTTACACTTCAAAACAACTTTGAACTAGTGTCAACATCGGTAGTAAAACTCTTATTACCATGAGAAGCTCATTGGCTCAGGATGTTTTATAGACCAAAAATCTTAAGAGGCAGTAAACTGGTCACAAGAATTGTTGGAGGGTGGGTAATTAATTATTCAGAGGTATTAAAGAAAACAATACAAATGTAACTTGTGACTCAGTCCCTGAAAGCGTATCTCTTGGAAGTGAGATTCTCCAGGGGAAGAAACACATGATGCTTCTTCCATATGTTGCATTTTGGGCAGATTGATGTGAGTTTTTTTGTTCTTAAATACTGTTTATGTCTTTATTCTGCTAAAAAGTTCCTTATTTCTTAAAATTCATTTACTTGAAGGGAATAAAGGTAAACCCCATAAAATGCAATATCTGCAATGCTTCCTGGTTATTTTATGTTGGGTTTTCATTGTTAGTGATATGGTACAAACAAATGGGGCATTCTGCTAGCAGTACTTGTAACAGATTCAGTAGATAACATTCCACATATTGTGACACCAAAACCACTGGTACTCTTCATCTGTTGCAATATTGTTTCTAAGAATTATGCTCAAACATCAAAGGCTGTTCTCAACCCAAATTTTGTAGAGATATAAACTGCTGTGGTAGATTAATCTCAATATGTCAAGTTATATATATGAATCATTAGTTCCTATAATGGACATTTATAAATATCAGCTTTCAGTGATGTGTGTGCTGATAATCTTTTTCTCCTTGTATTTACCCTGAATTTATTTGAACTCACTTATTGCTAATATGTCAAAAAAAAAATTACACTAGAATCTGCAACTTTATGCTAAATTATATATCAATTTAATGTCCATGGAACTATATTTCTTGTGTTCCAAGAAAACATATTGGAATGAGTATCTCAGGACTTTACTCCTGGTATATAATAAAAAGTTTCTATTTTTTAATTACTTTTCATTTCAATTATGGCTTCTGTGACAGCCATGGCCTAATATACTGTGTGTTCTTAATTGTCTACTTTGTCTCTTCAAGTAGAGTGAGTTAGATAAAATTATATGGAGCTAGGAGAATTGTGTGCCATCATAGTGGCCAAGTGAGCACTAAGGGACAGAAGGTCCCAAGGCAGAGCAGAGCATGCCAAAGGAGCAGGGCACATGCAACAAGTCATCAGAGAAGAAAGAAAATTAGTAAGGATCAGAGACATTGATTCAAAATTTTCTTAATCTCAGAAAGTCAACAAGTCTTGAAGCCAACAATCAATGAAGGACCTACTTGCTATACATGGAAAGAATAATATTGAAACCTTGTTTATATTGTTTTGCCTAAGCTAGCTATGTAGTGTGATTGGGTTATTTTTTTTTCTCTATCAATAAAATAATTACCCAGTATATGCTAGATTTATGAGTTTAAAAACCTTTTGGTCTTTTTCTGGAGCACCTTATAAAGAGAAGGTCAAGGCACATTCTCTTCAAAGCTCTTGCCTTATCAGGGAAGCACAAGAGCTCACTAGAATTCTGCATCAAGCCTCATTTTATTAATATTTCAATATTATAATTTTAAACCTTTTGTAGATTTACAGTTATTAGATTTACACAATTTATGGAGATGTGCTTTATATAGAGATTTAGAAAAATATATAAAGATAATTTTATAGGTCTGTAAAAGTCTTGAGGTAGATGAGAAAAGACTACTTTAATTTATTTAATACCTAATATTTGTGCCAGTTACTTACCATGGAGCATGATTTTCAGTTTATATTAAATTTTGTCTTTGTGCAGAATTTGTCCAATAGGGATTATGTCTCTATCTGATTGATTGGATCATAGCTGAATGACAAGAAAAGATAACATATATCCATCCAAATTTCTATTATATTCAAATGAAGTATTATAAAAAGTTATTACTATGAGTAAGATTATGATTACTCTTCCCAGACAAGATAGCATTCAGAGGGAGAAGACAGAATCCAAATGCCACTTGAAAGCTAAAGAGAGAGGCAACAGTCACCTACATATACCACTGAAAAATACATAGCAAATGACAGCACCTCACAAGTACTATAAAGTATACCTGTCTGCTGTTCACTGGATAACTAGAGCAAAGTAGAAGTACAGGTCAACTTCTTAGCTCTAAAGGAAGAGTTTACTCTAACAATCTTCAAAGTGAATCTACAAGGGCATTATCTGGGAAAATAGGTTAAGAACAGGCAGTATTACTATATTTAGGCACAAAGGAAATCTAAGAATATGCACACATGTGAATCACAATAGAGACCAATGTCAAAAAATGAAATAAAGTGAATGGACACACAGATAGAATAAATGTTTTTTGTCAGGTGAAACAACTGAGACCTGGATTGATCAAAAAGTTCTAAAAACTACTTCTGTAGCAGACTACTCCATAAGTTAGAAGGACTAATAATTTTTTTTCTCCATCATTTCCATTAATGGTAGAAAGTGCTAAAAAGGGGAACAATTTACCTATCACACCAAAGTTTTGTGAACTGTGATTATTGTTCACAAAATGCTCAAAAATGAAAACCATCTGCCTATACATTTACAATTATTAAAATGCTTTTAACTGACTGAAATAAAAACGTAGTTCTGAAGGCTCTCTGGTCAGATGACCAGACATTCTAGTTTTGTGGTCAGTCTCATGCTTTGTCTGTAGATTTTAGTTCTAGTCTTGTTTTATTTTTCAACCCTCTTATCCTTGTATTTTCCTAATAGTTCTTTAATTCAGCTGATTTGGTGTCCAGCTCCAACACAGTAAGAGAGTAACAGAGTAAGTTATCACATAATTACATAATTTTTCCTGTAAATCCACCAGTCCCCTAGCCAATCTGTAAGGAAAAAAATCATCCTACCAATTCCATTGCAGTTTAGTTTAAGTAAATAAAGATTGTTCACCTAAACTAGCATCCTGTCTGACAACAGCCAAAAATGTTTATTGAAAAGCATAAGAGGATAGCTGTGTATTCAAACTACCCTAGAAAATTTTTGTAGCTTTGGGCAATTTTCAGTCTGAAGAAACCTAAGCCAAAAGTGACACATCAATAGATAGATAGACAGTTAGATAGACAGATAGATAGCATTTGATTAATGAAATAAAAAAGGAATCAACTCTTATATGATTGCATTGCCTACCTTCACAGATCTACCTGTCTGAAAATTTTCTTTTAATTTGTTGAACAATTTTCACCTAATTTAGCAGAGTATGAAATGTCAATGTATTACGTTTCACAGTGTTAAGCTTTTGCAAATGTAGGAAAATCAGCAGCAGGGGAGACACTGAAATTAAATACCCTCATGGGAGAAGACTACAGAATAACTAGAATCATTCTATGTTCCACATGGATTTTGCTGGGGCCAGAGGAACCATGTGATAGCTCCTCCCCTTTGGCTGGAACTCCCAGCATGGTAATGGGTATTATACAATGTGTTAGATGGAAATTAGAAATATTATAGTGGTTGCAAATCAGTGGCAACCAGGGAAAGACAGGGAGCTACTGCTGTGGGAGATGGCAGAAAAAACGAATTTAGAATTCTGCCAAGGAGAAGGATAATGTGGGAAAACAGGGAGGAAGCTGAGATGCCTAGAGGGATATACTGTAACTTTGCAGGAAGCCTGGCTTCTAGCTCTATGTGACATCTGAGTGCAAAACACCACAAATATCTTCCATTTAGTTCACAGTGGAAAAGTAGAAGATGCCAGTGTTGAAAGAAGAAGGGAAGTACAGCAAAGTACAATGGCAAAATGGAGAAGGCAAGTCTCTACAGTAAGACAGTTTGAAAGACACATTCCTCTACTGTTTGAACAAAAAGTCCACAAACTTAAGTAGTGTTTAAAAGGCAGATTCTTCAAATTCAAGTTTTAGCCCTACCTGACAATTTTCAGAATAAGCAAAGAAACATCAAAAGCCTTAAATACCAGCCAAAATAACTATTTTTTCCCATATTATGTTGTTCAATGGCTTCCTGTCTTCCCCAGTATAAAACACAATTAACTGGCTCTTCTGCCCACTCCTGGAAACTGTGTGGCTCCTACATACTGCCAGACCATGCTAAACATTTATTGCCAGCTGTCAGTACTATAGAGACCCTGAGAAACCCAAGGGTGAAGTGGAAGCAAAAAATGTTGTTCACTCCAAAAGGCAGAATTTGGATAGAAACTCCTTGATGGGCATTGCCTGTCAAAGGTATGAGAGGCTTGCAGCTGAAAAAAAAAAAAGAGAGCACAGACCCTCTGTTTTGACAAACAGAAAGTTATGCATGTCACAGTGCTTTTTCTAGAGCATTCATAAAAACAGGCTAAGCAATGGACAATCAGTTACTTGAAAAAGCACCTTGGAGGAAAGGATCCTGTCTCTCCAGACACAAAGAATCAAACTTTGCTATCATTACCATAGGAAGTCTTGTCCCTTAGATGTGGACAGAATTCCTGACAACATACAATATTTTCCAGTTCTACTAATGTCTAAATTTCTCCTCATATTATGCTGCACAACTGTAATTACTATCCATAGCCCTGTCACTATTGTTGTCATAGCTCCTTAGCCAACAAAACTGTTCCATATGACCATTGTTTTCAGCCTGCTATTTCATTCCATGCAAAACTGTACTGACCTTTAAACTCATCAAGAAAATAAACAAAATATTAAGCCATAAGTCACTGCACTGTTCTTTCTAATACCTAATTTTGTGAATCACTTCAAACTGTGGTGGATTTTAGCATTAGCAGCATATATTAGCAGCCAAGAAGGACAGAATTTTGACAGTATAATATGACTCCCCTTAAAGGTGCTTAGTTTTTAGAAAATGCTGCTTTCATAGTGAAACATACCCATAATCCTTCATATCATGAAAGCATTATCTCAAATTTCTCACTTCATGAATAACATTCTGTACCTAATGAGATACTTCGCTTTTAACTACTCATAAGTAATCTTTTGACCTATTCATAGTATTATAGTTTACTAGCTCACTAAAGGACTTTAGCGGTAATCACAAAGCTGTGGGTTCCAATAAGAAGCAACTCAAATTTGGAATATCACCTAATGAAAATGCTTGTGAATTTTAAATTATAACATTAAATATGATCACTATTTCATGATGACACATCTAAAGATACAAATTAGGAAAAGAAATCTGACAGAAAATTTTAGTCACAATTTTTGTGAGGTTCAATAGATATAGACTATAAATTTTAGATATCTTTGCTTCCTCTTTAATGAACCATGAATAGTTGAATACTGAAATAATTTATTTTTTTAATCAGAAAGAGGCTATTTTCCTTGCTAGTACTTCTTAAAACAAAACAGTATTTAATATTTTTCATAGTTTAAAATATTTTTAAACAGAGTAAATAATTAAAATTTTTAATACCTTTGATATGCTATTACATGCATATCAAAGGTGCTTTTCTTACAACTGTATGTTTGAGCATATTTACTGTGATTTTAAGTTATACAGACAGGAGGAACTGAAATCTCAGTATTATCTATAGAATATCTGCTGCATTATGGAACTCTTTTATCTGACAGCTCCTACTGCTCATCTTGTACAAACTGGGCTGACAGAAAACCAACTAATTCTAAAGATTAATTTCATGATATCATGTTTTTACATATTAAGACACAGAAGACAGTTTCTAAGATCTTCTGATAATACAAAATGAATCCTGTACTAATCAATGACAAGAGACTCAACAATTTAACAGATTTTTTATGAGATCTTTCTTCATCTTTAGCCAAATAAAAAAGCACCTTTACATAATTCAAGCCATTACTTAGTTGGTTTTAAATGATACCTCTCTTTGTATGCTTTCTTGTTGTATTAAAAGAAAAGCAATTTTATTCAAAAACAATACGTATATCATAGTTATTTGCTAGATTTCATAATGAAAAGCAAAGAAATTCAATATAGGCTAACTTATAGTCCAAACTTCCAGTTTCTGGGTAATTGGTGCACATTCAGAACACAGTTTTCTTTGAATTTGTCTTCCTATATTGCTATTTACAGATAATAATAGTTTTTAAAAGAAGTTGCTTGTATGTTTTATAGTCATGAATACCAAAGCCAAAGAATAAGTTCCCATTGAAGAAAAACTGGTGATGCAGTTCTATTCATTGGAAAAATTGACCCTTTCTGCTTTTCATGTTACGTGGTACACAAGTAGATCAAAAAGAATTTTGCAGTTTTCCTTTGGTCATTTTATATGCACCAAAATATTTTGTAATGTGTAGTTTTCAATGACATTACTTGAATGCCTGAAAGAGAAAACTTCTGATTACTTAAGCTGTTTTGTTGGGCTGACCCTGGCCTAATTGCCAGGTAGTCACAGAAGACACCCTATTACTCCCCTCCTCAGATGAACAGGGGAGAGAAAATACAATGAAAGGCTCAGGGGTTGAGATAAGGACAGGGAGAGATCACTCACCAAATACAAAACAGGCAAAGGAGACTCAACACGGGGAAATTAGTTTAATTTGTTACCAATCAAATCAAAGTAGACTAATGAGAAGTAAAACCAAATCTTAAAACACCTTTCTTGTACCTCTCCCGTTTTCCTAGACTTTCTCTATCAGCTTCCTGGAATCATATTCTCTCTCTATCAGCTCCTCTCCAGTGGTGCAGAGGGACCAAAATGGAGGCTGCATTCAGTTTATCAGACATTGTGTCTGCCACTCCTTCCTCTCCAGGGACATGACTCCTCACACTCTTCCCTGCACCAGTGTGTGTCCCTTCCATGGAGTGCAGTCCTTCAGAGACACACTGCCTCACTGCAGGTCCCCCACTGGGTCACAAGGCCTCCCAGAACACCTGATCCAGCATGGGCTCCTCTCCACGCATCTAACCAGGAGCCTCCTCCAGCAGAGGCTTCCCAGAGGTTCAAAGCCTCCTTCAGGCATCCATCTGCTCCAGTGGAGGGTCCTCCATGGACTGCAGGTGGATCTCTGCTCTGACACTTTGAGCACCTCCTCCTCCTTCACTTACCTGGGTGTCTGCAGAGTTGCTTCTCTCACACAATCTTGCAACTTTCTCCAGCTGAAGGTTTTTCCCCCCTTAAACCTGTTATCCCAGCAGCCCTATCACCACCATGGATGGGCGTAGCCTCGGCCAGCAGCAGGCCCATCTTGGGGTCAGCTGGCATTGGCCCTGTTGGACATGGGGGAAGCTTCTTGCACCTTATCTCAGAAGCTATCCCTGTAGCCCCCTGCTACCAAAACCTGGTCATGCAAACCCAATTCAGTGGTAGGTGTCTGATCACTGGTGTCAAAAAGAACTCTTACTGGTGTCAGATGACACATACTTTTACTCTTAGCATGCTGTGCTTTTCTCTCTTTCAAAGCAAGAGAAACATTTGTCCTCTGGACCTCATTCTTCTTCTTTTCATACCAATAGTGGGCAGTTCATACACAATGGTTGATGCTTTTCCATTATCTGTCCCATCTCAATCAGTGTCCACCTACCCATCACTGTCCTGTTTCTTTCCTTGTTTATCAACACACTCTCATTAGAGCTCAGTCAAGGTATGGTACTCAAAGAGTTAAAAATATTCAATGGATTAATTCAGCTAGTGGTATTAATGACTATATTAATTTCAGGAGACCTCACCTTACACATAAACGTCTTGCAAGACATAAAATGTCACTAGTCTATCCCTTAAGTAATCCAGCTCCATCAGGAAAGAGGATAGTAGTTTTAATAAAAGGGGACTCATAAGTTTTTATTACTTTTACAGTGAATGCTTCTCAATTTTATTGGCTCTTAGAAGGAGTAATTTAGTTTCTCTATTTAAACATGACTTTTTATCCTTCACAACTTGCAAGTTTCAATGTTATGTTTCTAACATTATAAATAATGCAGATACTAGGGTTTTAACAATAAAGATATGAATAATAAAGATATGAAGTCCTTTTCACTGATATATACAATCTAGGATTATGAAAATTACAGGAAAAAAAAAGACTTTATCAATTTTCTAGGCTGATACAGCTAACAGCATTTTTGAGAATGGATGAATGTTTAAGTATTATAAAATGGTTATCAGTGATCATATTGAGTTAAGTAATACATCCTGTTACACATTGATTTCAGTGCTTCTCTCCCTCCTTGAATTTGCATGGAAAAAGAATTCAAATATGTTCTCTACATATTAATATCATGGCCCTAACTGACATCAGTGAGAGTGTTCCCATCAGATCACGGAATGGAAAGCTGGGACATCAACATTTTTCTGTAAAGTGATCCAAGAGGCTGATATTAATTTCAAGAGGAAGAAAAAATTAATCTTTTGTTTTATGCTTTTTTTTTCTTTCACCATGGCTTAAATAGGTAATATTTTTAAATTTCTGATGCTTATTCCTAAAATGCTGTCTAATTTCTTTTTCTACAGTAGACACTTTTTAGAGTAGACACGAAAGACATACTCTGATATCACAACATTGTGTTTTGCTCTTCTCTGATTTTATCTGTGACTAGGAAAATGAGAAAAGATCTGTGTTTATAGAAACATGAGAAATCATTAATAAGTAATGAAATTCTGGCATCACCAACAAAAAATTGACCAAAGTAGATTGGCAACCTGAAATTCTACTTATTAATTTAGATGAAATGACAAAACTGTCCTGGTATAGAAACCATGAAAGCTTTTTTTTCTCTTGCACTTTCCTGTTTATCAGAGTGACATGATATCAGGAAGGTGTTTATAATAAGATAAAGAAATGTTTACAAAGAGCTTAAGCTTTAGCTGCAAAAAAAAAATGAAAACTTTTTTTTTTTCATTTAGTTATAACTAAAGGGGCAATGTCACAAAGAAACATCAACTTGCAACAACTGCATGCATGCCACTATTTCTACAGCACCGAGGTGGCAATAGACTGACTAGCTAAAAACAAAAATTAGACCTGCCTTCACAAATACACAAGTTATAATAGAGGCAATGGAAGCTGACACATCACTGCCTGTCACCTCTGAAATAACAATGAGCAGTGGCTTGTGCAACTACCATACAACACATCAAAATACTCTGGCATTCACATATGGAACAAGTGCAGATAAAAATTTTAAAAAAATCACAATATAAATGTACATAAAAAAGAAAATTATTAAGATCAAAATTTAGTAAAGCTTCCTTTTGGATGTGACCGAGAAATCTCAAATTTCATAATTTTTTTTTTAACTATAGCTGGCTGCAACAAATTTGAGGTTGCTAACATGTTAGCATTACTAAAATAATTAAGCTAGGGAGCAATAGAGTTTTTTTAAATTAGCTCTCTAAAAGAAAGTACCATTATAATCACCTAATTAGCCTTTGATGTAGCTTTATTCATAAATGCTGCAAATGTTCATTGCCTTTCTACTGGGGGCTATGCCTCAGTTTATATACTGTGCAAGAAAATAAAGTTACTATTATGCACTGAAGAACATGTGTGAACAGAAAATGTCAGAATGCTGAATGCCACAATTTTAAGTCTATGGTTTTTTTCAAGATTTTATAAGGCTTAAAGAAATAAACCAGCTTGTCCATTTAAATTAGATATTTTAAAAATAGCTCTTTTTCGGTTGATGCAATTTACACTGTCTACACCTGACTCTTAAAACCTAACATAACACCACCTCTCAAGTAAATGATTGAGCTATAAAACAGTTAACGAGTAGATTTGTCTTTCGAGATTTGTCTAATATTTAATAAATCAGTTCTTCAGCAAAACCACTTCTTTTAGCAGCTTTTTAGAATTGTTGGTATATCTCCCCAGGCAAAAGAATGCTGGGCTGCAGTGTGAGACAGCACAGCCATCAAAGGGTATCAGCGCTGAAAATGCAGAACACATTAGCAGCAAGCCTGCTGCAGACTCAGTACTCAGCAAGGATGTTGGTCAAAACCAAAACCTGTGCCAGCATATTGTTATTAATATTGCTACTTTCAGCAGATCCAGGAAAGCCTCAACAAAATCTGTTCATCATTGCAGCAATCAGACCTTCATAGGACCTCATGTCCTAAGAGGGCGAGTTTTAAATAGTCTCATTTGGCTTGATGGAGACTTAACATTTTAGGTACATAACATGGTTTTCCATGGATTAACATGCAGCTGGCGTGTGTTTCAAACTATGAAAACAAACAAATATATTCAAATAAGTAGCTTAGTACTCCTCTTTTTAAAGAGTACATCAAATAATATTTTTATGATCCTATAATTTTACATAGCATGATCATTTTTCTATATTAAATCTATTTCTGGGGGGGGCTTTTTCATAAATTTTAAATACTGCTGGAACTGAGATACCAATAGAGGCTAGAATCATTTAAATATTATGGTTTAAGTTTAATAATCAGATTTACTATAACTATTTTTTATTAAAATGTCATCCAAATGCGAATTAGCTTTGGTTTAAAAAGTACGTTCTTCTTAACTGGTAGATAAAACTAGGCAAATCTTCCTAAGTAATAGATATTTTAGGACAGACTTTTTTCTTCTTCTCAGATCACTTATGAAATATGATTCTTGTATGTTACTTATGCAATTTTTATATTAAGTTAAAGCAATAAGATGGGCAAACATGCAGAGCATTTCAAAGTATTAGATCAATCAATAAAAACATTTGCTCACCAATTTATCATAACACCTGAAAATCTAATCTGGACCTATTCCATGAACATACAAGTCTTTTCTTGATTTGACAGTATCTTGAAAAAGAGATTGTTTGGATGTAGCAGGAACAAGTTGTTGACACATTCTGTGTCTGGATTTTCAAACAGAATAACAAAATAAAATCAATAATAAACTACATTTTCTAAAGAGCCCTGGTTGTAGGCAATATCACTAGCAAAAAAAACCCAAACCTATATTTACTGATATTTACTCCAGATAAGGAAGCAAACCAAGTATTCTGAAAGTTTTGATCTCCACCGTTTCATCTCCTAATGAAATCAAAAGCAATCAAAAGCAAACATTTGTCAATGTTCTGTCACTTCTCTATTTTAATAAAGAATTTTAAAGATCCAATATTCTGTCTTATGTTTTAATTGCCCAGCTGAGACAGAAAAGCTTATATGCACATCCATTTACATTCAATCCATCTACCTGTCAATGTGCTTCATGAAAATAAATGTATTCCTCATGAGAGAGGATTGCAGATCTGTTGAGGTTGTGTCTGTAAAGTAAGCTTGACTGTATTTCCAAAGGAACTTCCTATTTTCTGAGAAACAATGAGAAGTGATTCTTCCATCAACACATCAATAGTTATCAGAACTTGAAAAGTAACTCCCTTTTGAAAACAAAAGAGAAAGCTTTTTTTTTCAAAATCTTAAAACAATTTACAAACCACTATATCTCTGTTCAGCTAGACTTCCAATACACATTCCAACCCATGAAGGAGCACCAAAACCTATAATTAAACAATTTAATTTGAAGTTAAACTCTTCTATGCATAAATTCCTGAAAACTATCAAATTTCACTGGCCAAGGTGAATGGAACAGAAAACAGAAGTCCTTTCTTAGCTGTATGAGATGTGAATGCAAGATTAGATGTGTTTATTTTAATTTAATTTTCTAAGTTGCATTCAGAGAGACAGAAGATTGAAGATTAAGAAGATTAAGATTTTTTTTTATTCATACTTTTAAATAAGTTTTCAAAAGATATATGAATGCAAAAATAAAATTTCCTGAATTATTTTTCTAAATCTCATTGTACAATGTCTATTCAATGCATATTTAAGAGATTCCTTTGCTCCTAAAGTATAACTACAGGCAGCTGAAACACCTGCAGAGAATACAAATGCCACAGTTAATCATGGGTTTGCCTGGTCTGATGAGAATCTTGTGACTGAAAGCTAGCTCTTTTTACAGCTATGTGTGGTTTTCTTCTTGATGAATTGAAGTGGGAAAAGCAGTACATTGCAAGGGCTTTAAAACCACCTATGTTAACTATCTATTCCAGATGAGATAAATTGACCTTTGAGTGAGTCCTTCCTCTTTTTAAAGCAAACCTGGATGATTTTCCTAGACTACTTTGGTGACCAAAGTACATATTCAACTGGAAAAGGAATAGAGATGACAGAATTATTTGGCTACTGATAAAAACAAGCTGGTTTTATTTTTTTAATGCCAAAACAAGCAACGAGGGTCCCCCAAGCAGACTCACAAGTTCTGCTGCCCCTGTGTCCTTCATATGAGTTTGACCTTCCAGGAACATGTCCATGGACACAGTCAGCTCTGATGAAGTCTGTGTCACCATGGGTCCTGCAGCAGTAGGGGGTCCCCCCCTTGCCTGCCCTTGTGCAGCCCATTCATGGCTACCAGCTTGTCCCATAGGGCTCTCTTTAGATGGCTAAGGTGGCCTGCTTTGACCATTAACCAAAATAATGTATTTGCTTTCAGTGGGATGCATCACATGTTTACCTTTATGCATCAATTTAGAGTTATACTGGAGATGCACCTCTTGAGCAAGTTCAAGCAATGTTTGAGGTTGCAGTATAACCTACAACTAACTCATTAAACCACAAATCAAATGGTTGGAGTTGTTTAACATTTTTATCAATTTTTCTCCCCTTATCACTTTCAGTATAACGACTTTCAAAAAAGCTTGCCATTGTAATTCAGTGATTTGTTCAATTTTCATTAAATCCACGAAATGAAATACCCAATTCATGAAATCCATGAAACAGCCAATTATCCCACTCCCTTCTATTAGTCAAAGTAGTCACAACTAACTGACAGCTTTTTTCCATGCTGTTTGTGCTTCTGTAAACTTTATATCTCATGGAGATTGTCCTTATCTACCTCACTGAGTTTATCTACAAGCTGTGGGCTATTTGTGTCACCCTTGCAAACAGACAACCACCACAAACACTCTTCTGATGGATTGTCCTGATGGATCATCTGGGATTGTCCTGATGGATCATTTGGGACCTGCTTGAGAGAGTCAAGGGCAAGATGCCGGATAAAAATCGGCAGCAATTGATTTCCAGCAGAATCCTGAAAATCAGGGACATACATCTCACTTGTCTCTCCAGCTGCACAACTACAGATTCTCCTACTGCACACTGCAAAAGAAAATAGTCATGAAGGACTGGTGGTTTCACTCAAAACTTGAAAGAACCATTTATCTTTGAAAACAATAGGATGTTGTGTTACTATTGTTTCAATACATCAGTATGTATTTTAATTGAAAGTGACAACATACTAAGGGCTTGACCTTTGGAAACTGAGTATTTCAAGTAGGGGATCATTCACACCACCTACTTTATATGCTTCATCTGCATATGTATCCCAGGCTTCTCATATAGCCACTGAAGCACAGTTCCTTCTGCTTTAAGCAATACAGTCACATTTATTATCAAGCCAAATGCATTTGGCCTTTATATGGGTTTTGTGGGAGAACAGAACTCTAAAAGTGAATGCAATGGCCAAATGGTATCGCCTTGGAGCCACTAAAGTTACAGTAGAAGGCAGCAAACTTGCAGCAGCATCTCCTTACACAGTGACAAGCAGCACGGCAAGATAAACAAAACAAAAAAAAAAAACTCAACAAAAATTAGTTTTTAGAAACTGAAATGCTAGAGAATGTTCCCAAATAAGATGTTACCTGGTACTACAGTAATATCAGAGTCTGAATCTGCATAATTTAGAAATTAAAAATCATACTGTTAATTCTATCAAAACCAGAAAGACTGCAGGCAAATAAATGTTACGCTCTGCCTATGAGCTTGTAATTTTTCTAAGTAATCCAGACATTTTTACAGCTTATTTCATAGTAATGTAGGAGTCTAACAAGCCCTGTTCTGTGGTATTAAAACAACTCTAGTAACTGTTGAGACTGTTAAAAATACTAATAACACCCACACACCAGAGAAAATTCAACCTGCTTGTAAAGCCTAGAAAGTAGTTCACTCCTGTTCTTGAAAACTAAAAGTGATAATAACACAGAAAATAAAGAAGTTTCTTGGATTTTTTCCTATCTTGAAAAATATTCATGTTATGTTTCCTAATATGCAAAAATGAAAACTAAATTATTAAGAAGAAGAAGGTGTATGAAAAGTCAAGATTAAACCTTGAAATTGAAACTCTTAAAGGTTATACTATATAAAAGTCCTATTCTTCCAAAATAATATAATATAAATAAAAAGTACTTCGTTGTAGACATTTCATTATCTTTCTATCTGAGAATGTACTATTTTTGCAATGGCTATTCCAGCATATGACATTATGATTTATTTTAGTTTAAATGCTAAAGTTTACCAAAAAAAAAAAAAATCAAGAATATATATTCAGAAATCCATTCAACTACAGGCAAAACCAAAATATATTCTCTTCTGTTAAGTTGTTTTCTCTTTAAAAATTACTTTAATAATATGATCAAAAGGATGAATTCAACTAATTTTGCATGTCTGACACTGACATGATATAATACTTTCTATTATAAACAGAAACCACATGTGGTCAACTGTAAGAACTCTAGATGAAAAAAAAAAAAAAAAGTCAAACTGATCCCCCAGGAAGGACATAAATCAGCACTAATTAAAGTTACACACAAGGAGGAACCATATGGGGATGACCAGACAGAAAGCTGCACAGAGAAGTTCCTAACATATAGTACTGTATTATTGGTGCAATATTTAAATATTATAAATAGAGGATCCAGGAGATTACTTATATTATCCAGGAAATATAAGGCATCATGGGAATCAACTGAGACAAGAAATAGTCAACATTCTATCAAGAGGTCTCATGGATCAGTTTCTACTGTGATTATGGAAGTCTAATAATTATGACCCTGAATAAATTTTCACAATAACTAAGGGAATTAAGGAAAAGGCTCTTTAAAACATTCAGCACATTTGCATAATGTAACCATGTTAGGTACCTAACTCAGATATAGGCATGAAAAGCCTTAAATGGCCAAGTAAGAACCTAAGACATACCCAAACTTCAATATGCCACCATGACAGACCTGTGTTACACACTTTGGAAGCCTCCAAACAGCTAAAAAGATGAAACACTTTCAGTGTGGATGTTGAGTTTGGCTGATGAGCACCAGTCGGTGTATTGAGAGCTTACTTGGGCAGTGAGAAGCATTAATCATGGTGATTTCTCGGTAGAAACTTTCCAGGCCTGACTGGTTTTGTAACTGGGCTTAGAAAATTAGATGGATGATGTCGTTTCCATAATCGTGGCCCCACTGTGGTTACCAAACAATTGCAAAAATCTGAGTTTAAATTTGTACTAAAGCAAAAAATACAGATCCCCATGTAAAGAACATAAACATGCCTCAAATATAATGGAATTACATGTAGCATTTCAGTACAGTTAAAGAATGTATTTATGACAATAAATAAATATAAGAATGCTATTAGTGTCACCATAAACCTATTCACTAACACAAGTTTTGTGTGAGATAGTCAAAGAATTATTGCTACTATTTCCATGTTTCTTTACTTAACTGTACTGAGAAGAAAAATCCTACCATTAAAATAACATTAATGCTTAAATAACCATGGGTCTCCACTGTTTATATCCTCATAAAATTATTAGAAGATTGAATCTGCATTTAAAAAATTGTACACAATGTGAATTCCTCATCTGTCAATTGATATTAACTCCCTATAGGAGCCTAGCAAAAAAAGCAGAAAAATTAATAGAAAAAGAACTGAGAATTTTGTAAATGTTTGAACTTATCTTACATATAATTGCTAGAGAACTATAGAGCAGAAAGTTAGGGTGGCCAGACAACATGTAACTTATATGCCATGGTACAAAGAAAATACAATTCTAAAGAATTCACTGTCAAAAACTTCAGAACTAAATTATGCAATCTTCTTACTAATAGGAGAAATTGACAGAAGTCATCCCAGGTAATTTTTTAATCTGTTGACAGGTACTTTCTAAAAGAGATATGTATGATAAAAGCAATCACACCAAAGTCCGATATCATAGCAAGAGAAATGAGTAAACCCCTGTCCTTTTTTTTAACATCAGGAAATTTGAAAAAAGTATAATCATATAAAACTATCTGAGAAAAGATAGTAAACTGTTCGCAACAACAGATTCAAAGGCCTATTAAAATTAGGTTGTTTTTACTCAGCTGTCACTATCCATATTGCACAGTGAAGAAACTGAAGAAAAATATGAGTTGTGTAAGTGTATGTTTCATAATGACATTAATGAAGAAAGGAAAACCAACATTCAGAACTTGCTCATCTCAAAGCCTGCTCCACCAGATCATTTTGCCCATCTCATCTTACCACAGAAGAGGCAAATACCTTTACTGTACATTAAAATACATTTTAAAATTATGTACATAAGAAGTCTGATACCTAAATATAATGGATATTTAGTATCTATGATATTCAGTAGAAAGTAAATAATTGTTACCTTCAATGAGCACCATGTAAATCACAGACTGCATAGATAAAATAGAAGTGCATAATATTCAGAATGAATTCCTGGCTTGTTAATATACCTAATGATTAGTCATAACCACATATAAATATTTTGCAAGGTATTAAAACTAATAAAATTAAAATAATATCTGCAATGTGTAATTTAAATAGGAAAACCCCCTTTTTTACCACAAGAATAACAGAGCAATTTTGTTTAAAAAGTTCATAGTAGGTTTTTTAAAACCATCCTGCTTCTTTATTCACAGAAATAGATTTTTCTTTATGTAACATATTTGCCTAATTAATAAAAAGGAGTAAGCTGTGAGTCTATGAAAAATCCATTACACAGTTCCTCAGAAATCATCTACATAGGATTGTATATTTTCTATTTAAATTTTACATCCCATTGCCAGCCAAGCTATGGCTGCTTGCTAATTTCTCTAAAGCACCCTGACTCGAACTCATCATTACTCTAAGTCCACCTTTCAGGAAGAAATAATTCAATCATTTTGTACTTTTTAGAGCTTTAGATCAATTCAAACATCTAATAGGAACAACTTTAAAAGGTATTCTTCCTTCAATTAGGAAGAAAGAAACTTAATTTATAACATTTCTTATACTACCACTGAAGAAAGAGAAGTCTATGTGGGCTTAGATAAAATAAATCCCCATCTGTTTCCTCTCATGCTTCAAATCAGAAGACACAAGCTTTAGTAAGGGAGCCATAAATACATAAAAGTTATTGGTACTCTGTTACAAAAAATATTTTTTCTTCTGATAAATCAGAGCCTGGTCCCTAAACCTTGCTCTTCTCATTGTGCAGCGACTGCACTTTCCTCTACACAGATCTTATAAAGTTATCTATTGATGACTCAAAAACCTACCTGTTGCACCAACTGATCTCCTGTATCTGGTTAATAGCTCTCCTTAGGCTTGCCACTGTCACTTTAAACACATGAGTCTCCCATCTTCACTTTTAAATTTACTGCCCTTTTTCCCATCCCTATTATGACTATTATTATCTTAATGTTTCAAGACTATAGACTATATTTTTTCTTCTCTCTCCCTTCATTAGTTACCCAAAAGTATCTCTCTAGTACCTATAATTTTATTTCCATACACATTTCAGCTAGCACTCACATTCACTAACTCATCACTTCTATTAACAGGGCCTTGTTCTGGCCCTGAGCTATTCTCTCATCAATCCTTTCTGTCTCGGTGACAATTTTTATGCAAGGACATTGTTATCAAACCGCATGGCTTTGACTCTTTTTGGTGAGACTTTCTCTGCTGCCATTCCAAAATTTAGATTAAGAACACTGTCATAAAATTTTTGAAAACACTGTGTTTAGTCTGCTTTCCTGAGCCAAATTCCTCACCATCCAATCCACCATAGGGCGTCCACATATTCTTCAAATCCCTCTTGTTAAGCTCCTCCATCAAGGCCTCTTCTGTTAACACTTACCTTCAGCCTACACAAAACTGGCCAGGTGATTCTTTCTGACAAGTATATGCACTTACATCCAGCTCTACTTACTCACACCCATGTGCAATCTGACATGGCTGCTGAGGTGCTTTACATCAGGAATGAAACCTGAGCTATATGAAGTGCGGTATGGCAGAAGAAAGTATTTATATATACTGCTCTTTTTAGCTCATTTACAGTACATTCATACTGTTTGTAGTATTTGTTCACTCTTGAACCTATGTTCAACATGTTCATATATGATGCATGACAGAATTTCATTGCTTCTGAACTACTGAAATACTGTATTATAAACTAGGTACAGCTAATAAGTAATGCTTATGATCACTGGGTAACATGGTTAAAGGACTATCTAGTCTGTGTAGATACTATTCTGTCTGCTACATCTGATACTCATCCTCAGCTTAACAAAATTAATGATTTTCACGATTATTTTTTTCCAAAATACTGTTCTGCAGTGGAGATATTTGATATTGTCCCCACACTTGCATCTGTTCACCTGATCATATTTGAGACAAGAACTGTGTCTCATTTGTTTCCTAAATGAGCCCCATGCTCATTATATGCATCAAACATTAGCTAATTCATCAATAAAGAGTTCTGCTATTCCATTACTCTAGGATTTTATACGAGAATTAGACTGTATACTATTGTTTGGTATCCTTCTATATATTGTTTGGAATTTTTTCCCAATGAAAAACAGATCAAATACAAAGCAACTCAAAATATGAGCATGCCATTTATCAAACATGAGCAATTCCCTACTTATATGAAAAGATTTAGAGCTTGCTACACTGTGGGAATAATTCAGTTCAATTTTTATCATCGGGATAGTTATATAATCCCATCTAAATAAAGCCTTGCTCAGACTGCTCAGTATGATTCGTTGTGTACAGCAATGACACAGATCAGAAGTAGGTAGTTCTAGAACAGTACTACCATACTTTTGCAGATGTTGCTCAACCCATTAAACAACATGCAGAAGGTAGCTTGGGAAAAGGCAGAAATTACATTATCAGGCTGTCAGCATCTCAGCAATCTCCACCACAGAACCATAGTTTCAATTTGTTGTCTAAAAAATAGTGAAAAGCCTACATTGAAATGAAGAGTGAATTCCTATAACAAAGCAAAAGAAATAACTGTAAAATTTATAAATGAAAATGTAAAGGACATTTCCTGCAGCTGGCACAGACATCACATTAAATTTTAAAGGGCCTAGCTTGGAATGTGAAATATGAGTATTAGGTGACCGGAGCATGGAAAATGCCCTTGACCAATCTAGGAAATGGCTTTTCTCTCCAGATCATGAAGAAATATACACTGAAAGAGCTCTGTATCATGGAGTAGAATAAGAAAAAAATGGGACAAAGAACAAAAAAAATGGACTAGTAGTTTATTTCACCATAAACCTTCCTGAATATGCTTTAGGGAAATAGAGACAGCTACAAAACAGGAGAATAAGGACAAGTGTGGGCTCCTCGGTGGGTGTTCAACTGAGCAATAACTCAGTCCCTTTAAGAAGCTATGAGCTTAATGTACAGCTGAAGCACCTCAGCTAGGAGAGAAATCCAATCTCCTCAGAGATTATTTATGACAAAGTGCACCTAACTAAGGTCCAATTTGTTTGTGGAATTGTAGTCATTCCACTGCAACTAAACAATGAATGAATCTGCCTTGCAGAGGATTCATTCAGGGTATAAAAGAAAACAAAAGAGAGAAACAGATACCACACTTCATTTACACACCAATTTACAGGCTAACTTACAGAAATGATTGATAAAGCAATTTTTGAAAGCAGAGAACCCTCTGAGAGAGAAGGCCTTAGAATCACATCTGTAAAGTGAGCACTTTTCATTTCAGATTTATAAATGTATACCCGTTGGCTTAGAATCCATACTTGGTCTCGTTATATTACTGTTTCCCAATTTACTTCAGATGCTTAAATTGCAAATTTTGTTGAACTCGGAGAACTAGCATGATTCTTGTTTTTATAAAAGTAAAAAACATTCTAAGATTAATTTTTTAAAAGTAACAGAACACAGTGTGTCCTAGCAGCTTCCCGTGGTCAAGGATACTAGAAGCAGTGAGGGCTCCTACAGGGAAGCCAGCTATCCATCCTGGTAGCCAGGGTTTTTCCCACTATCTCTGGCTAGGGAGCATCTAGGGGGCAGCTGAGGCAGCACTTGCATCAAGGCACCTCCCTGGAAAAGAGCTTTTCTAATTCTCATATTTAACTTTTATGATGTGTGTTATTTTAAAGCAATCTATTTGAAATTGCTTGCATTTTAAATTGGATTTACTGTGCAAACATTAAAATCATGTAACATTGGCTAACATATCAATCATTATTTTATCACTTGGCTTGATTTTACTCAAAATTAACATTAAGTACATTCACTGAAAATTAAAAACCGGAAAGGAATTTTGGTCACTAATTACAATTTTGGGTTAATTTCTGCTCCTTATCTTGTCCATATATAAAGCAAGACTTCATTTCTCCATGCAAAGATCATATGAGCATGAACCCAGTCAACAAAAATAAGCACATATCAAATAATGAACAAAAATATTCAGGGACAGACTGGACAAGATTACAAGAGAGGCATTGCTTCAGACTTGAAATTAGAGTAAAAAAAATCTGAAATTGTCCAAACACAGTAACCAGTGGTTCCAGAAAAACTCCACAGGTCCAAAGAAAATGAAGAGAGGAAAACAGCAATTGTCCACTAATTAAAAGCAAAATCCCAGTTCTTAAATACTACCAAAAATGACAAAGCAACAGTGCTTTTGAAAAGTGACATTTGTTTTTCAGATACTGAAAAAATGCTTCTTAAATAAATAAATAATAAAAAACCCCAACAAAAACCAAGAAAAACAAATAAACAAACAACTACTGAGAATACAATCCAATTAATATTTCCAAACAGAAAGCACAACAGCTATTGTAAACATTCAAATAAAAGGAATAGAAGGAAGGCAAAAGGCCAAGACTAGAGAATTAAACAATTTAGAATTTAGAGAATGTGCATTTGAAATAGGATAAATGAGCACCTGCTGAAGAATAGTGCAGAATTATTTATAAAACGAATCCACCATAAACAAAATGTAAAAAGGGAGTAACCAAACTGCTTGTCCAAAAGCTGAAGATAAAAAGAAGGACATTTATCAACACAAAAAATAATTCTATAAGACTGAAATAATATTTATCAAAGCAGGGAGAAGGAGGGATTTAAAGGTTAGCATAAATATTTTCTCTTTAGTTCATATTTGCATTCATTACTGCAGACCAAATGCATGTACAGATTAAATGTCTGCAGGACAGCATTGAACAGGATATTGTCGAATAAGTGTTTCACTGAACTTTCTGACAGGCTGATTTTAGCATCTTTTCAGGTTAAAACATTTAAGGGGCTCAGAACATTTAACTACAGGATAGAAAATATTTTTTTTGAAACCACAGCTTAAAAGACTTTAATTTTCTTCTTCGTATATATATTCTGGTTTTAATAGTCTTATTAATTGTCTCTTCTATGCAGTTTAAATCAGGAAACACAGAGCAAAAACTACATGAAAAAATGACTACATGGCAAAATTCTCTGAAGTAACAGTTATGGAAACAACTTATTGTATGCAAAGTAAAACAAATCTGTCTTTATGGAGGACTGTCAGAACACACAGTAACTTACTGACTAAATAAGGGATGAGTTTCACATATTGACACTCCGTTGCAACCACGCAAATCACTCACTATGCTTATCTAGAAATTGGTTAGTTCTGTATCAATGAGGAGTTCTCATCTCATCTGGTGTTTTCTAAATTTGTTATGGATTCTTCAAATAAGATACTTCTTCCATTCAATGAAAAGCAAAAATAATCTAAGTGACATTTTTTCCAACTGTTTTGTAAAAGAAACATACTTCAGTTTTATATGAAAGTTCAAAATTAGTCAATATGTCTGTCTTTCCTTCTACCACTTACCTAAAGAGTTCTCTAGACAGCTCATCTTATTTACAAGAACTGACAAAAGTAGTTACAATGTAAGAAAATGGCCTCATTGTGGCCAAAACTGTAGCCCACACACAAAGAAGGCATCAATGAGTGAGGAAAGCTATGGCCGATGTGAGTATTAAAGCAGCTCTATTGCTATGAAGTAATCAGAAAAGTTTCCAGAGACTACAGAAAGGTTTAAAAACTCTTCTCATAATTACACAAGCATGACCTAATAAATCAAAATTAATACCCAGTGAGATGTGCAGTTTTTTCACTGAACAAAATAAAGTGAAAAGAAATTGCTCACTATAAAAAGCAGTAAATTCTTATCATGTAAATAAATAAATAAAGACTTGTCATGTTGCAAAATAGGCTGATTTTAGTTATGTGTAAATTACACATTCCTCTTTCCCAGTGTCTCACTACATGTAATAATGCCAATTTAAGTAAGCCAATGCCTTACTGAACAATAGTTCAAGCAGCATGGATTTCAAATTTTAATATAATCACTCAATTTTAATATAATCACAATATTTTGTCCAACAAAAGCTTGTTCATTTGGGGATTTTACTAACGCAATTCTCAAGTTTTTCTATAAGGCCAATTCTTTCAAGTTTTGTATTTCTTTTTCAGCCCAGTGATTAACTTCATTCTAAATTAAAACCTCTTTATGTCTTTTTATACCAGTCTGTATTAAATATTTCCACAAAACACTGAATCAATACAGTGAGAAAAAAGAAGAAGCATGAATATTTGTTTTTTAAGATCATCTTCCTGTTATTGAAACTGCACTTTCCCTTCATTTTTTCTAACATATTAAAAAACTTCAGTTTTTTAAAATAATGTGAATAAATTGATTGCTTCATCTGTAATATGCATCAAATCCAAAAAAGATTGAACAGAATAGTCCTTTAAAAATCTGGAACAGAAACTACTTCCCAGTTTTCAATTTAAAAATTCTTAAAAATTTTCAACTTAAAAATTCTTCATTTGCTCATAAAGCTTTTTCTAAACTTAAAAAAAAAAGAAAATAAGAAAATACGAAAATTAACAAAGAAACAAAACAAAACAACCAAACACAAAATAAAATAAGACCTGAAAAGCAAAATAAACTTATTTGTGTTTCCTGTCAATTTGCATGACTTGTTTTCCTTAGTTTTTCTCCTGGCACTTAAGAAGACTTTGAGATCTGCATGGCCCACTTTCACTGCCATTTTAGGAAGGATTCATGTCATCTACTTTGCAGGTGTCTGTATCTCAGCTGGTTCCCCTGTGTTCTATAGCAAATAGAGAACAACTGGTCACTTTTAGTACCCAATTTATGTAACTTATTTTAGATGTCTCTTTCAAAATGAGATGGTTTACTCTCCTGGGAATGCTCATTTATCTCCACTGACTGAAAGGGAGAGAAGTCTAAACAATGAACTTAAATTTAGACACCTTCATTTGGCCAGATGAAGCCCAGGCTTATAGTCCTTCCAGATACAATCTCTATTTCACATGCTCAATAGGCCTTTTGCTTTTAAATCCTGTATAATAAAACCTTGTTTCCTGACAAAGTTCCACTATGCTACTCCCTGAGCCAGTCACCAGCAATTTGCTTGTAAACTCTGTAAAAGATAGCATTATTCCAACAGTGCCATGGTTTGTTTTCTTTTGTCTGTATGGTTTTGACTCTGCTATTACAGCATCATGTAGCTTAGCTTCCACTAAAATTTGGGCAGCTGTAGACCCAGCTGTTTTCCCTCAATTTTTTCAGTTTCCTAAATGTGTATGGAAGTTTATATACCATTGATTCCATGCCTTGGTCTGAGTTTTTTTTTACGCCCTTTTTAAAGGGCAGCCCATTAGGTTCTATTTCCTTCTTAATTACATTCAGTCTCTGAGCTATACTGCACTTAGCATAATTTTAGTCTTCAAGTAAAGAAAGGATGCCATCCTAAACCACATTATCTTCTATACTTCACAGCTTTCCTACAGCTCCAGAATTTTAAAATTTTCTTGCAATCTTCTTGACGTTAAGTGTCAACAGTTTGGTTCTAGATGAGATTACTCTCTCACACATAGGTGCTCTGTATTTTGAAAAGTCCTTCACATAATGTTTCTTCCACAAAATGTTAAAAACCTTTACATATGAGCTTCTGAATTTTAAACATTCCGTTGATGAGCAGAGCTAACAGCCAAAAGCAATAGCTTCGGATTTATTTCCATATTTCTAACCTATTTTGGACAGGTTTCTTTTGGACTCGTTCACACTAAAACAATTATTTAATTCCCAGAATGACATTTGCTAATCCATTTGGAGGACACAGATTATCTACTGTCTCTCAAAGGACTGACAGACTGCTACAAACAAGCATTTTAAATTAAAAATGCTGTTATGTTGCAATTAACAAACAGAAACAAGTCACTGATACAGCTAAATCTCAGTAACCCATGATGAGGTTGTTCAAGTACACCACAGCTCTCATTTTCTTAACAACACTTCCACAACACTGGAGTCAAAAAACAGTTTTAAAATAAACAACTATTTAATTCAAGGCCTAGAACAAAACAGAAAGGTTTTTCTTTCTTGATTCCCAAGAGAAGCACTACAGCCACTTATTGTTTAAAGTATTAATTCTTCAGAGACACATTAAAGACTCCATCAACATGTAAACCACTTGCACTGTATCATTTGTAGCTTTGCTTGACATTTAGTTTCATACACAAAAACCAAGGGACAAAATTGTTCTTCTTGCGTGTTGATAATTTAAATTTGAGGTATGTCAGACATAAACCTGGTATTCTTCCAATTTATTTGAATCTGGTCACATTAGGGAAGATATGCTCAGGTTTTAGCCTCCCAGTAATTCTCACAAGAATCAAAGCTGTCTCTCAAAATGATTTGTTAGCAACAAAATTCACTATCCAAGGTCAAAAAATATTGCTGACTGCATATGAAAACTTTTTAAGGAACCTCATGAACAAAGACATTGATATTTTTCTTTTACATGCTTTGATAAATCCCTTTTGGAAGATCAGACACTTAATATTTACAATTACATTATCTGCACAGATATAATAAGCAAACTGTATTGATTTCAGTCATATTGCATGGAGAAAATCATCTTATAGCTTTTTTCCATACTTAGAGCACTATATTTCAAGCCTAATTTATCTACATTAATTCTACTGCTACCTTTCTTGACTACAAGGTGACAACAAGTGGAGGGACTATATTACTTTCTTCTGGGTAAGTTCCTATCATGAAGTTTATTAGAGATAATCCTCAGATATCCTGGAAAGAAAGTGCAGCTTCACTTTAGAGACAGTCAACAGTACAGGTTCAGAAGTTAGCTTGCATGCAGAAGTAAGCCTGATAGAATGACTGTGATATCCTATTCACACCAGTATAATATCAACAGCTTTAACTACTATTACCAATCTCTAATATTTTGATTTATATATATAACTTTTCAGGTGTACTCCAACCTGAGGTTAGACGGAATTTGGCTATTTTTACAATGATAGTTCATCTATCATACAGAATTTTGAAACAAGGTTATTAAAGCCTATAAGTAAGGGTGCTAGGTATGCTGGGATTCCAGGTGCACTTTGAAAGAAGTCTCAAACTTGTCTCTTGTAACCTAGGAATTTTTTTCCACCCCCATATCTCAGTACCACTTGTTCAATATCACAGTTCTTCCCTGCCTGAAAAATGTTTGGAAAACATTTACAAATTTTAGTGAACTTAAACACATTTTACTTTAATGACATTGGCTATATGTGCATTAAGATGGCAAGCAAGGTGAAAGAGGCACATCCAAAATCAACCATGTTTGCAGACAGATGACTATGGAAATGATGAGACAGAAAAAAAGGATGTGAGCCCTACTTCATCCATTAGCCAAAGCCTTGGGTAAATTACAGGCATAAAAATAAAGCAGGCATTGGAAGCTGTAACTGCCCACTTACCCACTGGTAGTCATGAGAAAAGCATATATGCAGCACTTCCCACTCTGCAATCCCTTCTTGAGAAACTAATGAAAGTGATTTTACTTCTAAAACTGCTAGGTCTTTCAAAAGTATCTTATTCAAAAGTATCAAAGAGCATCACATTATCTCTCTATTTTCCAAGGAACAGACACTTTCATGTGGCTAAACAGTCCTGGTAAGTACCTGCTAAAAAGTAAACTTATGGTCCCAGCACTGAGAAGGCAGTACATTCAAAAAGCAGTAAAGCTCACATTTATCAACATAATGCAACTGTCCTGTGAGCAAAAAATGCAGAAGATTTTTGATGGAGAAGAATCTCTTGTCTAATTTAACACTGAAAGATCTGAAGAACCAGCAGCGCTACATTAACTGATGCCACTTGATCTCAAAAATAGCTCATAACTTGTTATGATGGCTGGCTATGATTTGGTCATGCATTTTAAGTTCATCTTCAATACTTAATTTAGACTTCATGAGTTAAAATATGATGTTCTATTATCTAGCTTTCCAGAGAATTTCTTTACATTTCTTCATAATTTAGTTGCTTCTTATGCTATGGAAAATTCAACAAGATGGAAAAACCATTATGAATATTTCCAGGCTACAGTGCAATGTGCCTAATGAGAAGCATAAAATTAATTTTCTCAAAACCCAACATATGTAGTACTAAAAGTCTTTGTCAGTCTTTAACTATAATTGTACTCTGCTCACTTATAAGAGTGTCTAATTAGTCATTACTCACACTGACAGAACACATCCCCTATCCTTCAGAATCAAATATGACACAGCAAAATATTTTAGGCATGTGTTGTTAACTATGTATTTTTGACAAACTGAACATTCCAGGAATACAGCCATCAGAAACCAAGAGATTCTGGTCTCATTTGAAATTGCTTGGCAAGATGGAAAAGGATAGAATCAATCTTTTTATTGCCTCCCATCAAGATCAATCAATTAAAATCTACAGCAATGCTGAGCTCAGAGCATTCACAATTAGAAATAGGATTTCTACCCATTATTTCTTTTCTTTGGAAAGCAAATAGAGTAATGAAGGAATTAGCATGACTGTTTATGTCTGGCATCTAGCAGAGCTGAATAATTCGTAGAGTGCAGGAAAGTGAAGATTGGCTGATGGGTTTAATTTGGACTTGTTTTTACACTTAGAGTAATTTTAGCTAAATTGTTAGGATGCAAAAATCTAAATGTTTCATTTTCCAAGTGTTTCATTTTTTCAGAACCCCTCACAGAAACATTCACACATGGTATCATTTTCTTAAAAGATGCAATTCTAATGAATAAACTATTTGTCTGTTGGTAAATGTTGTTTTGAAGCAATATGATTTACAGCCCAAGACTGTGAAGTTTGGAAAAACTTTTATATGTGACAGAAACTAAGTTTATAATAAAAGGTGGCCAATAAATTCTTTGCTATGATATCTAAATCATACTACTGCAGTTACAATAATGCTGCCAGTACTGTCCAGTCTCACAAAGCACCATTGTCACCGTTGGAGCAATTCCACAGAAGGCCTACAAAGATGACCAGAGGTCTGGAGCAGCTCTCCTATGAAGACAGGCTGAGAGGCTGTTCAGCTTGGAGAAAAGAAGACCTGGGGGAGATCTTCTGCCTTCCAGTACCTGGAGAGGGCCTACAGAAGAGCTGGAGAGAAACTTTTTATGATGGCATGTAGTGACAGGACAAGGGTTAATGGCTTTAAACTGAAAGATCAGAGTAGATATGATCTTCAGAAGGAGGAAATCTTTGACTGTGAGGATGGCGAGACACTGGAACAAGTTGCCCAGGGAAATTGTGAATGCCTGGAAATTTCAAGGCCAGGCTTGATGGGGTTTTGAGTAGCCTGGTCTCCCTGCCCATTGCAAAGGTGCTGGAATTAGAGGTTCCTTAAGGTCCCTTAAAATCCAAACCATTCTATGAGTCTATGTACATTTGGATCATTCATACAACTTTATTAGGCAATGGAGAGGTAAAAATCTTTGTAAAACATGCAGTCCCTGTAGTTTTTGTGGTCAAAAAAATGTTCCCTTAATTTTCAACAGATTTCTACTAAAATTCTGTGACAGAAATTTACAGTAAACTTTCACTCCCTTTAGACTATCTGATTAGTACAAATTGCTAACAGCCTAAGCCTGAAGCATTCATAGCAGATCTCACACCCTTCAGATTGCTTGACTAACACCAAAAAGGTATCTGGAGCATCACAAAACTGTAGAAAAAGGGAAACATAATTCATGCTGATATGCTTTTGGCCACTAGTCTATCCCATATATATATATATATATATGTATATATATATATATATATGTATATATATATGTATATATATATGTATGTATATATGGTAATATACAATATCATATAGTCTGATTTATACTTTTTTATTTTCTTGTGAATTCATACCAGTTGCTTTTCTTTTTGTTTGCTAGTTAACATCTAGTTTTCAAAGATTTGCATGTCATAATGTTATGCTTTCATTACCATGTCCTGTCAACTGAAAGCCATAATTTTAGATACAGAGCCAGGATTCCTTTTTCTTTCCATGTACACCACCTTAAATTTAACTACACTGATTTTCATTCCATTTGCCAAACACTCCATTCAGTAAAGTCCCCTGGCAAATTTCATTGTTGGTGCTACCTTACCTACCCAGAGTAAGTCAGTAAGTCAACACCAAATTGAAACAAATCACTGCTTATTGGATTTTTTTTTCCATATTACTTATTAATATATTAAAAAAACTATGTTAATAAAGATATTGCAAACTTAATGGGAAACCATTCTTCACTGATCAAAGCATACATTTTAATCAAGTATTTATCCTTGCAAATTTAAACACAGTAACTATTTATTTTCTTTTATAATCTCTGGCAAAGTACCAGAGTTAACGTATTTTATAAATTCTGGCCAAATGTATTAGTTAACAGGACGCACATAACAACCAATTGTCTTCAAGCAGCACCATATATGCAAAATGAAAAATTTCCTTTTAAACAGCTATGTTTGCATGTCCAAAAACATATGATATTTACCCATTTATATATTAATTCTATTATCCACTCAATAATTAAGAATGAAAAGGAAAAATCATTATTTCAAATACATTCAGATGGTAGTAGGAAGAGTTTTTGTTTTGCAATTATCAATTACAGAAAATGATGGAGGCAATTGAATGTTTTCCTTTGAATAACAGAAACACCATAGTTATACCAAAAAGTGCTTTTGCACACACAATTTCTTCTGCCTGTATTTCTTTCTAAAGATTATGTTAGACATTTGTAACAACTGCATAAATGGTCTGCAATAATTAACAGACATTTCAGTCATTTATAAGACTGCTAATATTTTATCCTATGAAATCATTATGTAAATTGAACTAATTTCCACCACAGCCATTCAACTTCAAACAGCTGCACAAACCAGGATTTTTCCTTTTCTAAAGAAATCTGCATACTGTTGTGTTTTGTATCACAGTTATACAGCAGCAGTATTGTCCTTTACTGGCACAAAAGAGACCTTGAAGCCATGGTCCATATTTTAGGTGCTTGCTGTGATGCTCACCTTACAATCTGTTCACATTAATCTCTCGAATGAATCCACTCAAAAGCATGCCAAATATAATCAGATTTATGGTAAAAAATATTTATCATTAAAGGCAGAAAGGAGCACTTAGTCGGTAGAAGTAGTCAGTCACCTTTAAGCTTGCACTACCATAATGGATAGGTTTTCTTCTTTTGAAAACACCCACTTGACAAAGTGGACAAGATAATCAGGCTACTATATTCGCTCTATGGCTTTTATGACCAAGTGACTCTACAGAGAAAGAGCATGACTTGGCCTCTCCATTTCTTTCTCCTTATCACCCACTACAGCAGGCTGGCAAAAAAACCTACATCTTTGGAAAGAGCATTAAAACACTATTACTTAACTAATACTGCTGAAAACAACACAGGGAGTATCACAGATTCTCAACACCAAAAAGATCATAGAATCATAGAGTAGTTTGAGTTGGAAGGGACCAAAAGGTCTTCTAGTCCCATCACCCTGCAATAAATAGGGATGTCTTCAGCCAGATCAGGTTGCTCAGAGCCCCACCCAAACTGACCTTGAATGCTTCCAGGGATGAAACATTTATCCTCTCCGGGCAATATGTGCAAGTGTTTCATTAGTCTCATTGTAAAAAAACTTCTTCTTACATCTAATCTAAATCAACCTTCCTTGAGTTAAAAACTGCTACATCTTACCATAGTGTAACACGTCCTGCTAAAAGTACGTGTTAAAAGCTCTCCTTTAGGTATTGAAAGGCTGCAATAAGGTTTCCCTGGAGCTTTCTCCAAGTTCTGACCCCAACTCTTTCAGACTGTCTTCATAGGAAAGGTGCTCCAGCGACCTGATCATCTTTGTGGTCCTCCTCAGAACTCACTCCAACACATATATCCATCTTACACTGGGTGAGCCAGAGCTGGATGCAGCACTTCAGGTGAGGTCTCACCAGAGCAGAATAGAGAGACAAAATCACCTCCCTCAATCTGCTAGCCATGCTTCTTCTGATGCAAACCAGGAATGAAGACTGAGCAAGACTGAGCAGCAGGAAAGACAGGAAGCCAGAAAAAAATAGGGCTACTACCAGTCCTTTAGAATCTACAGCCTCTCTTGTACCCTGAACCCCCTTAAATTATCCTTCCTAGCTCTCTCTCTCTCCTGACCAAAATGCTCTTGGTAATGATTAAGAAACTGAAATCTTTCTCTCAAAAGTCTTGACTCACTTCTAATTATATAAATTCAGAGGTTATAAAAATTGTGGTTACAGATGATAAAATTAGGAGAAACAGAAAATTTAATATAGAGAAGTCGGAAGATAAGCAGGAACTGAAAAGCTCAGGGAAAGAAGGTTCATTCTTCATGCAACAGTTATCAAAGTTTTAATCTATTATCTGTTAAAAAAAAAACTGGTAAAGTGCTTTTTCATTGAAGATTAAGACATATGATAGAAAAATATGACGAAGTAGAGACACACATAAGGGCACAAATATGTGCTGAACATCAGCTATATTTGGTACAGACATAAATTTCAGCACTTTGCACCTAGCCAGGTGGGTGAACACAAGCAGGTGCAGATTAGAAAGCAGGACAATATAAAACCAGTCACTTCTAGAGATCACACAAATACAAGTACCTGTTACATTCCGCTCAGGCCAGGTTTTCCCCCATTTCCTGGGACCCCTGTGACTCTGATCAAGATAAACCTGGATCCCTCCTTCATGCCCCAACAGGGTGGGCAGAGAGCCAGAGAAGCCCTCCCTGCCCAGAGCCTCGATAAACCCCTGACATTTCCTGTTCACTCTCTTTCACCCACTCTTCTCCTCAGACCATGGAAAAAAGAGCTGGACAGCTACATCAGGGTGAGACCCCCTTTTGAAACCTTTGCCCATCTCCTGATGTTTCCCCCCTCAAGGCCTCATATCTCTGGGCTAGCCTGATAATTTAGGGGCTCAGAGAGGGGGAAACCACAAGTACCTATCAGTATTTCTGACTGTAGTTCAAAAACAAGTTTCTTACTAAAACTTCTGATACTTCTGATATTTGATTCTGATGAATACTAAAACTTTGTATGACTTTAACTTTCTAATTACAAGAAAACATGAGTCACAATAGAAAGTAAGGGAATCACAAACATCACATTTACATTCATGTATTTCTCCATCTCCAATAGCAATAATATTTTGTACTACAATCAACTGGTTTAAAAATTTTATTTTTTATAAAAGAAAGTCTTAGATTTCATTGCATAGCCATACAGCTATATCAAAAATGGTGATATGACATATTTGAAGCATGTTTTAAAGGCACTATGAAACTGTCCTGAACAAAACTCTCTAACCCACACTCATTAAATGAAAGTTCATAACATATTTCTAAACTGGGCCTATACCTATTTCAGAAACATCAAATAGGTCAAATAGGTCAATAGACAAGGCTACAGTAAAACATCATCTTCCACATCATCTATCTTTATCCATTTGGCCAGCACATTCAAATGCAATTCAGAGGATGATGACTTAAAATATTTCCTTTAGAAATAGTACTCACTCCAAACCATTTTAGAAAGTAATCTATTTAACAAAATAAAGGTCAAGTGTCAATTAGTATTACATGTGATTTATAATGTTACATTTCCAAAGAAGGGAGTAAAATAGACCTGATGTATTGGTGATAGCTTTTCTCAAAGTATCGAATTGCATGAATAGAAGGATAATGATAATGAGCAGGACCAGGACCCAAATGGTTACTGTGCAAAACTCTAAACAACGGCGGATCTCTCTCTGCCCAGAGAGCTTACAGTGCAAATGATATTCTTTGCAAATGAAATATAGAAAATAATGGAAATGAAGTATTTAGATTGATAAGAAGCACTCTCTAATTAAAGGGGCTTTAAATATCCTGTGCTAGTTTCCTGAAATGCTGAACCCAAATTGATGTAATGTAGCACTTGTCAGCAAAGGTATTTCACCCCTGATTCTATAAAGCAGACAGCAATGAATCAAATATTTGTTTGAACTGTGTCCCAGACTATGTCCAAATGTGTGGTTGATAGCTGTACTCTTCAAGTCTATCAGGCAGCAGGCATGTGACTAACCACAGTTAATTCAACTTAGAATTGTCACTGTCTCTTTCAAATATCTTTCTCCAAACTAATGAGAGGAGTTATCTGAAGCACTACCACAGTACCATTTGGTGCTGTGAAGGGACTATAATTAGCTTGTAAGTTGTTTTAATTTGTTTGATTAGCTTCTACAAAAGCCAGGTCATCTGCATATATTTCTTCCCTGTTTTGATACCTAAATTACTTTTCCTTTGGGATCATTACAGACAGCATGTACAGTGACACCTTAGTTGTAAGAGTCAGCTTTTATAGTGCCTGCTATTAAGACTAGAATTTTCCCTGCTGAGCATCTATTGAAAGCTGATTTTTTTTTTTCCTTTAACTTCCCAATTAAAATTGCTCAACTATTATTTGAAACCAGGTGGAGGTAGAATATATTATTCTGCCAATACTATGATGTTTTTACAATGATTTCAATAAGAAATTTAAATGACGCTTTCTTTTGAACAGATCTTCAAATCTGTCCAGAGATTAAATTCCTATAAATTTATAATGTCTTCTGAGCTCAGAAGACCCTATCTATATCCTGCAAAGTAGCAATCCTTTACAGACTGCTTTTTGCTTATACTCTGATGAGTAACCTACTTTACCCTAAGACAACCTTGTTTATATTGAACACATTAAATCCCCATGTAGAGCCAGCATGGTTCATCTACTCCCAAAGGAAAACTGGGCATGTTTACCAGCTTTATTGACTCTCCAAATTAAACTAATCATGCCAGAAACCAGCCCTTGGTTCAATATTTTCTGTAAATAATACACTGAAGACTATGTGTATCAAGCTAGGTTA
This sequence comes from Chloebia gouldiae, assembly GCA_003676055.1. Taxonomy (NCBI): domain Eukaryota; kingdom Metazoa; phylum Chordata; class Aves; order Passeriformes; family Passeridae; genus Chloebia; species Chloebia gouldiae. The sequence continues at coordinate 11,191,662 of QUSF01000009.1, read as the reverse complement.
TTAGTATCACAATCCATGTCAGGGCTATCAAGCATTCAATCTTGTTTGAGCAATTACTCCCCATGCCTGGCATTTGATGATGCAGAGGTTTGGCATGAGAACCAAAATCAAGGACAATGTCTCTTACGCCTTTGCTCTACCAAAGGTACCTAAGAAAGTCAAAGAAAATAACAGTAGGTAGTCTTCCTGAGAGCTGGAAACAGCACAAGACCAGGTAATAAGCTGGGGCAAAGGTGGGGACACAAGAGAAAAACAGGATGGAAAGACATGGAAAATTGTCTTCACAAGTCCACATACTCCTTTCCAGGACACGACTTTGGTTTGACAAGTATGAAAACTAGTCCTATGGCAGCAATTACTAGCAAAAGCCACTACCAAAGTTAATGCCTCATCTTTCCATACTGTTGCTTATATAGCCCAACACTAGCTTGCAGCTACTAAGTAGCTTGATATTCTTTCAACACAATAACAGACAGCAACTAAAACACAGGCTTGTATTGGCACGTACCTCTTGTTTTTCCATATTTTTTCATAAACAATAACTTTTTTTAGTGAGAAAAGTCAACTTGTTTAATTTCAATGATTATTTTGCTCTTCTCAGTATTTAACTGTGGTCTGAAAAGAAACAAAATAAAGACACCACAGTACCTTCCTATTATTTCAAACACTAATGCAAATTCATTGGCCTGTTTGTTTAGACAACTATCATATTAACATAATTCTTTTAGAAGAATGTATTGTTCACGTGTGTCTTAAATAACAAGTGTTTTTATTTTGAGTCTCTTTCTCTCTTTCAACTCATTTTGATCTCAGACAGCACTCAATTTTGCCAAAATGTCAGTTTCTGGATCAGGCTTCATCTTTCTTTCTTTCTTCCCCAGACTAATTTGAAACTTATATCTTTTCAAAATGTCTTCTATCTCTCCATCAATTCAGAAGTCCTTGGTTACTGAAAAAAAGCACTGTCCCAGAAGTTTCATTTTATTCTAGTAAGTTTTCCCAAATCTCTAACCATTTCCCTTTACATTTGTTCCTAGGCTATTTTAGGACCTACATTCTCAGGATGTAACTGTATGGGATGACAGTGTGTCAAGATTAATCCACAGCTATAAAACTAAGTACACACATCACCTGTAAAGAATTTTACTATCTTGGAAAGATCACACTATCACACTTTCTAGCTTGCAGCTTTGATTGACAGTAGGTTGTTTTCTGTTACAAGGAAAACAGTAATCAGATCTCAGAGTAGGAACAACCACTTCTCATATCAGAGGCACTTCATTTGGTGGTGTTCCAGAAATTTGAGATTAAAATTAATTTATGTTGGCCAATACTGTGATGGTGAGATCAAATCAGAGCATTCCAGTGCTTCCACTGTTACAAGAACAAATTACCAAAATATGTCTAGTTCTAACAAATACCATATCATATTACAGTCATCAAAAAGAAAACACACTGCTCTGGGAGCCTACGGAGTCTCTATCACTGGAAGTTTTTAAGGATAGGTTAAACCAATCCTGACAGTGTGTTAATTTTACTTGGAGAAACACCTGAGGGACACGTGGACAAGAGGCTATCACTGTAGACAGGAAGTCAAAATCCAGCACACATGCATTAATGTGTACGTGTGCACGTGTGGGAGTGCATGACTAATAGAACTCCAGAAACACCCAGTGAACAAGGAGTTTTGATTCCTCTGCTCATCACACTGGGCACAAAGCTCAGATTGCTCGTCCTCCCTTCTGCAGGCAGCAGTCTTGCACTAAGCACCCAATGGACAGCTTCATTGCTCAGAGAAAGGATTCTTTGATTCAAAATGGTGCTTAGAGCACTTGGGTGAGCTACACAAAGCCACTTTGGCTAAACTAGTTTGTCTCCAGGGCAACTATACAAATTAATACCCTGCTATGCTAAAGTAGAAATTACCTAATCCTCCAGCTACATATTATCACAGATTTAATGATCTTTGCAAAATAAAGTTATATCATCCAGAGATAATGATCTCCACATGAAGTAAACTTGCTCAATGTTTCCAATAATTCATCAGCTTTCTGTAATTTCTTGCCACTCTCTTTCCAAAGTCTCTGCCTTTCTTATGATAAGTTAATTTTTAAATTAATGTCAATGTGGTGGTTCCAGTTTTGATCTCCTCTAGCGTTCCTCGTTGTTCAATATCAGTGAGTGTAATATCTTACATTTTTCTTTAGGTTTTTTGTTTGTTTTTAGAAGTGCAGATTGGCTCACAAAAGGGAAAAAATAACTGCAACAACATGAATTCAGCTATACAACATTATGTAATTATAGCTAGCCAGTTTCATGTATTAGTACTCATTCCTGAGTCTGGTCTGATTCAAACACTTTGTTTGAGTGGCTGTAACTTTAGTACTTAGAGACATTTCTAATACTTGGCAAGACTAATGTCGTGCCCTGCAGCTATCTAGATGAAATTCTATTGCAATCATGCCATGCAACTCAACTCACTAAGTCAGTCTTCTAGAGCACTTCACAATCTTCCCCATTTAAGTTGCTGAAATAGAGTTATGTCTTCTGCAAAATTTGCTGCTTCTCTGTTCATCTTCCATTTTCTGGTTAATAATAGCACATTAAGTGCTAACATGAGTCCTAGCAAAGAACTGAAGTACACTGCACTATTAATATAAAACTTGAACATACATACTTATTGACTACTTTCCTTCTGTCAGACACTCCATTTGAGAAACCTTCCTTCTCCTTTAACATCTTTTGTTTTTCCTAGGCTTTTCCACAGAAAAGCTGGAAAAATATTAAATGAAAATAACATATATCCTTCAGGTAAATTTCCTCATCTTCTTTCCAGTTCATTTTGGAATAGATTTAATGTTTTCTTTCTGATATTTATTGCTACTACTGTAGCAGTAAATATAAGAAATACTATTGACAGCTTAATTATTGCAGAAGAGCTTGATTTTTCTTGGAATAGGTATTAAGATAAGCCTTTCTCACCACTCAAACCTGCATACAGAAAAAAATTCTCCTGCTTAGACTGATTCCTATAATGCTAAGATATAGCATGCATATTTAAAATGGGGGGAAAAAGTTCAAAACCTGAATATTTGGAATTTGCCTACAGTTCCAGAATTTAAGGAGAGAGTGAATATTTTTAAGAATGCTTTGTAAACTATTGAAATGTAAATGTAATCATCCCCAGGACAAGGACTAATCTCATCATAGGTTTACATAAGCAGTATTATTCATTGCTAACATATTCTTTATTAGCATTCTAGTGTAGAATTTTAATTTTTCATAGCTGAAAACAGAATTTGATAAATATCATCACATATGCTGCTGCCTATATGGGGTTGCTTTACTATGTAGACCAGATTAATGCCAGTAGGGTCAAAAGCCATAATGCTGTTATAGCTGTGAGGATTTAAAGAGATAAGTAAAGATTTGGAAGAAGTAGTACTATCTGTTACTGAATTAAGTCACACAGCTGGACTGCATGCAATTAAGATCTTGTATCAGGCCTATGTTCCCCAAAAACATGTGGGTTTTTTTTTCTGAACTGAAAAAAATCACTACCACTCTGTAAATCTTGCCTTACTGGTAGCATAGCTCTGAAGAAGAGCTTAGTTTTGGAAATTTTGATAAACTAGTGGCACACATCTGAATGTGTTTCCTGGCTGTTGTTTAGAAGGAATGAAGCTTCAGTCTTTGTTTCCTTGTTAAACAAAGACTGAAGACTAGGAAAAAGTGGTCCCTTTGTTTCCTTTTTTAAAAAGCATGGTGGGCATAGAAAATCTTTCACCACTTCACCACAAAGACTTATGAAATAGTTATTTCTTTAAATATCACTAGCATACCTGGTATTTTACTGGCTAAAAAACACCTAAAACCTGCCAGCTTAATAACAGACAGTGTTTATAGTGAAGGAAAGAATACAAAGGCATGTCAACTCAGACACACAATGGACCTAAAATTTATACCCACATGTGACAATTTTTCTAAATGCTTTATATGCATCAGAAAATTTACAGAAAGGATTTGAAAGTACAGAACAAAAATGCTTTGCAGCTAGACTGAGAAAGGTATGTACAAATGAGTAGGAAGTAAAATATGGAATATTAGGACTAATAAATAAATGCTAACCTTGAGAATGAATGCCTAGAAAGTTATGGCATTTGGAAGAGCAAGTATTGAGGGCTGCTTGGTTTTGCTAAAAAAAAGTTACAAAACAAAATGCAACTGAAATAAAGAAACTGGTAGGAAGTGTTTTGCAGACAGAGAAGAAAAAAAAGAAAATAAGTTAAAATTTGTCTGAGAGAATACATTTTTCAGATACAACATACTTGTGGCACTTTATCACTCAATACAATTTACTGTTTCAAAAGTTTCATTTTGATACAATGATTTTGTAATTTCAGATAATTTGAATCCCTGCAGGTTTTCTAATTTATTATAAGAAAGTGTGTATTGAACTATAAAATACATGATGGGCGCCTGGCTCTAGCACCAAACAAATAGATGAGTAAAATCTAACAGAACTATTTTGCAGAACTGGTTTCTGTAAGCAGTCATGTCCCTTTATAGCTTGTAGAGTAGGAATGGACTCTAATGGCATACAAAAAAACTCTTACTTTGATAATGCCAGTATTAATTATACAATACAATAGCTCCTCTGAGATGAATAGAATTGTTGTAGCTTGTGAAATATGTGCATGTCTTTTACTACTGAGAAGCACTGCAGAAATGTAATAATTAAATTAACAAATTAGAAGGTTTGCCAAGCATGTAGCAGGATCTAGGTTTATGGAAAAGAGTGAACAAAATGGTAAAATTAAAATTAAGAAGTAATTTCAGTTTTTAAACTGAGACCTTATGTTATATACAGCCAAAAGCATCCTACTTTTGAGAATTAATCCCACACTGAGCAAGTCAGGATATTGCAGTGTTTTCTGTTGTTGTAAAAGAGTAAGAAGAACGTAATTACTACTTGCCAACTATCCATATTTTTCTACTGTCTCTATCTTATTGCGGATACATCTTCTTTCTTATTGTCAAAAGCAAAATTGACTTCGTCATAATCATAAAATTATTCTAACTTGTTTTAAAATAACAAGTGATCACTGTACTTTAATAATTTCGAAAATAAACTCACTCTTGAAAGTAATGTGATTCCAGTGATTTTTTGTGTAACTTCTTTTTGTAGGTAAACATTTGTTTTGGTCATGTGTGTGATTTTCAACTTCTTTGTTTCATCTCCTGTTTTCATGAATGATTAAATGCAGCAGTGGTGAACCATATTCAATGTCGCATTTAAGACTTCAGTAAATCAATACATTTAAACTTTTATTTGTGTACTCTAAAAGGACAAGATGAACAGTGGTAACAGTTTTTTGACATCTGTTCTGGTTGTTATTTTTTTTTGTGTGATTTAATCAGAATCAGAATAAAGAAAATTCCTAACAACTAAGATATATGCTTTTTGGCAACTTGTCTTATAATCTTTCCTAATTCTGGGAAATGTTCTCATCTCCTGTCTATGAATATAGAGCAAATATAGCACTCACATAGCAAGTAACATCTTTGTTATGTAACAGTGTGACATTTTAAATAAAATTGAAAATATGCATAGCAAGATAAATATGCAGTGGAAACACCCCACAAAGCTATACACTAGTGAAAGGAGGGACATGTGATGATTAAGCATTTCTAAAAATAACTTGTTGATTCAGATCATAGACCTCACTTCAGACTGTACATGAGAAAAGTTACGCTGATGAAAGTGTTTGAAAAATACAACATATTTAATGTTATCTTTTAGAAGTACATTACCATTGTTGTAGTTATATTTATAATATTTTAAATAATGATTTAATTCCACCATTCAAAAAATACCTTTACAGAGAGAAAATGACAACAGCTGTTAAATCAGCTAGTAGAATTCCTTTGCAAGAAAAAATATTATTACATAAGCAAAAGGAGTTATTTCTTAAGTAGAAATTATTGCATAAGGATTTCTACTCACCAGGGAGCAAATGAGTGGACTTTTCCATTTTAATTACAAGTAAAGGAACTTAGTTCTTAACTGTGTATCTAATATGCTGTGTAATTGTTTAATATGACATATTGCTCAAAAAATATTCTGTTTCAAGAAAAATTTGATTATGGAAATCAATTCTCCCAGCAAAAGATATACGGTTTCAAAACCAGAACTCCTGCAGGTCATCCTAGAAAATTCCCTATTGGCTTCTGACTTTAAGAGACAGTACTTGATTTCACAAATTAAGAGAAAGCAGCTGCAGAAGAAATATAGCCTTTATCTTACTAGGCTATAGAACACAGAAATCCACTAGGAATGATCACAGCTTTCATAGAATTGTATTTTAAATTAGGAAGAAAGATCTGAATAATGTACAGGTTATTTTTCCATTTCAAAATGCTTCCCTATTTCAAACCATTATACCAATTACAAAAGCATCAATAAAAGTAATAAATAAGTAAAAAACATCTAGTCCTGGCTTTGAATAATCTTCAAATATTGACCTAATAGAAAAGCATGAAGTTCAATCTGTGTAAAGAGTTTGGTATTTTGAAACCAACAAGATAAAGTGTCATGCTTTTATCTACCTACATGGAGATGAGGGGTGTAAATATAGGGAATCTATTCCAGTTTGCTGCTCATTATCATTCTTGAAAGGACAAAGTTTTGTTTCAGATAGCAAAAAGGAGCAAAGGAAAAGGCTGTCTACCACCCTGGAGGCATCTTCATGAATAAAGTGCATTGCTTTATTCGACCAACTTCAATGAATTTGGGCAGTATTACTGTAAATTATATCCTTCTTATCCAAAAGGCAGCTTAAGATGTTTCCCCTCTTACAAGGGCATTTCTTACTTTGATATTTATGTGATTAGCATGGCCATTTCTGTATTTCAATATCTCTGCAAAACACATGCTGCATATAAAGAATAATTTGAAATATGTGACAACAACAAGCTCTGATATTTCAGTATGAATTATTTTACAAATGTGCTTTATGTAACAGGTAATAAATTTTGTACTAGTATTATTTTGGAAATGTAGACTAAAACTAAATACCATATTGCAGAAAAATGGTAACAAGTTGCTGAATCCAGTGGGACCAGATTAACAAAGAACCTTCCTGTGGCTTCTTAAGTTCTCCAATAAATGAAAAAATCCCACAGTTCATGTGACAAAGCAGCTGGCAAAATGCAGATTTAGCTGTCAGGCAGAAATCTGCTTATGACTGAGCTCAAAAAAGGAAGTGGAAAGTAACTCTTCGACAAAGTTTTCCCCTGCAACTATTTCCTTTTAAGAAGTAAAAAACCAGAAATTCCTGGTTATTATATAGAACAATATAATTAATTTTCTCCCCACTATTTTTTAAAAGGACATGAAGTCAGTTTCTTATTTGTGAGGATATAAAGACATCTTTTATTTTTATAGACTTCAGACAAATTTGAGATTGGCATTAATCTCCAGAAACTGGAATGATGCTTCTATATTGCTAACAACCATTCATTGTCTTATGACTTCTTTGGTATTTAGAAAAACAAAAGTGCAACAATGCATCACATTGTTAGTCTTATATGTTAATTGTAAGACCTGTGGTTCTCATCAAATGAAGTGTAGGAAGGATTTCATGGCACGTTAAAACATATTAAGAAGGAATATACAAAGAATGAACAATTATTTCAGGTGAAACACAGCAATAACAGCATGATAAATACATTAAAAATATCAACACACTCTATGTATGTATGCATAATATTCAACTTATCAATAAACTCTGGTGAAAATGTTAGTATCTAATCTTGAAATAAGATGTGCTGAAACAATATTCCAATTAAAGCACTGGATACACAAACATAAAAAATATTATATGGTGCGACAGTTTGTAATAATGGAAAGATATTGACTGAAGTGGTCTTACTAACTGAATATTTTACAACAGAAAACTAACAGACAACTCCTTGAATTATAAACCCTACCAGGATAAGTCAAGTAAAATATCTCATATTTAGAATTAGTAAAAATTAAAATATTAAAAGGACTTTTCAACAAAGCAAACTTCCAAGTAGAAAAAGTTAAAAAAAAACCCCGCAAAAATGGCATTGGAAATGTTGACTATAAAATAAATTATTCTTTAATTTAACAAATATCAAAGACAACTCCAAGTGAAATCAGAGACCTGGATTCACTAGAGGTAGAATTTCTTTCCTGGAGTAAGCAGAAAAAAAAACCAAATATCTTACAAAAGAAGAGCATGTAGAAATAAGCTCTATTTATTTCACTCATGAAGTCCATATCCATCCTCACACACCAAAGACTGAAAATGATACAATGTTCTAAAATCTTAAAGGTAAATATAAATTGTTACAGCCTTAAACATTAAGGAAATATGTCATTCTCCAATACTTCTATTTTATTTGCTGAACAAAATATTTCCATAACTTTTTAAATGAAAATTGTAAAGTAATCATGAAAATCAACTTCAAGGTCTTATACCCTGACAACACCTATTCTGGCTATTGACTACAAAAAAAAAAATTCTTAAATTATCACAGCATCTTAATCATTCAGGTGTAGGGCAGCATGCAGACTTGACATCTGTTTTCTAAGGTCACCATATAAACAGGATCACATTAAAAAAAATTGCTTCTCACAAAAAGCAATTTACACAGAGGTGAATCACTTATGTATGATGTTTTATAAGACCTAATCTAGCACTGCTGGCACTCCAAAACCTCATATTAAAAAAGAACCAAACTGAAACGTACCTCATAGAGGGTCAATGTTATCTCTGGAGACAGAAAAATTACTTACCTTTAGGCCCAAAATTCTTGACTACTGTTTTACATTCATTAGAATACTCTTCCAAATTTAGACAAAAGGAAAGACAATGATTTATAGGTCAAAATTTCTGTAAATTTGAATTTAAGTCCAAATGTCTCAATCTGAATTTTAGCATCCAAATGTCAACTTTTCTATATTTATACTCTCTTTCAATTTGAAGATATATTTTTCCAGAATCTAATTATGTTTTTGGCAGAAACATTGCCTAGAGCATTCTGGAGTTCTGCAGATTTTTAACGCCAGAACTCCTGGCAAAATCTCTATATAGCAGATAAAACTTTAGTAGAGAAAGCAAAAGAAAAAAAAAACAGTAAAAATTGAAATTCTCTCCTCATGTCTTACATAACCAAAGTTCTTTGAGTTTATTTTCTCCTATTTGGATAGAAATGAAAGACTGTAACAGGGCTCAAAAGTACTGTTTCAGAATGGTGCACTTTTCAATGGAAGTATGTTGAAGTTTCTGCAGTTAATCATTTTACATATTTTTTCATACAATAAGATCCTCTAAGAGAAAAAAAAATTTAAAAATCATTAAATGTTTTTAGCATTTCATTACTCATGAATATAGATTCTATGAGACTGAAACTTCAGCTATAACCTCCTTTTTCCCAAGCTAAACTCCAGCACATGGAATTCTAACAAACATTATAGAAAATTAAACACTAGAGGCAAGAAAATTAAATTTTATGCTAAAATGTAAAGAAAGGCAATGGATTTGTTAAAGGACATATGAAAAGAGTTTGAAATATTCACTGTCTTGATCATCTCCTCTGTGCAAAAAACCCAATATTATGCATCACCAGCATGGAGAATGAATGAACTACTTTTGATTTCTCCCAACTCATCTCCTTATAATATTATCCCACAAAAAAAGAAAATTACTCAGTAGTCATGAGAAAAAAAGATCATTAACACCATACATCATATTATAATTTCATAAAAGAACTTTACAGAGTCAATATAAGTTCTTCAATAATACTGCAAAGTACTCTTAAGAAATATATCCTTAATTTCAGCAAATAGTTTTGTAAGGACTATGGAACATCATTCCAGAGAAAGCCTAATTTTTAAACAGAATCAGAGGTCTCCAAATTTGTCCTTTTGATGCACACTAGGTGCTTTTCAGGTCTCTTCCTATGCACCAACCTAAGTCTGAAGATCTGCAACTTCTTTAGGGAATAAAACCAGTGCTTTTACCTCATTGTAAAAGTGGTTGTCTCATGTGTTGTTGCTTTTCCTCCCTAACATCCAACCTAAAAATCCCTCAGTCTTCTCTAAATATATGTCTGAAAAGCAAGTCAGAAATCCCCAGCTGATATCATTATGCCTGAGTTAATGGATTATAAATGGGTGCATTGTTAATTTTACAGCTGATTCTACTTCTAGCTGCAAATCATCCTAGCTTGTAACTCCAGTGTTATTTATGAGAGTCTCTTCAATTTAACCTCAAAATATTCAAGGGAAATATAAAAAAACTATTTCCAAGTTGTAACATTCACTAAGTATATATACACATCTAATATAGGTGTGTCTAGTAGAATAGTAGCTACCAAAATTACAGAATTAGCACCTTCATCAAAAAAAGCATAAATATTAAACTTCCAAAAAAAGTTAACAGAAAGAAGTTAACCTTTTGAAAGGGGGAAAAATAAAATTTATAACATTATTTGTCCAATATATGTCCAATATATGTCCAAATCTTGCATTCTGTGGCTCAAGAAAAAAAAAAAAAAAGTCTTTTTAATATTCAAAAAATGTAAACCATAAAAAGTGTTGAATTGGGAGCAAGGAGAAGATAGATTCAAATGGCATAATTATTTCTAAAAGCATTATGGACATTTTTGGGACCAGCACAGGATTTAAATCAAAGCTTGCGAAGGTCACAGGAGCACATAAAAAAAAAATATATATATATAAGAGGATCACTTACAAGGGCAAGATTGAGATCACTTACAAGGTTGAAAAACTAAAAAAGAGATTTAGATGAGATCAGAAGTAGAACAATTGTTGGTTTTGTTATTGTATTTAAAGAATGAAGATTTGGATTACAGAAATTGGAAATAAACATGATGGTACACAAGGCATGCATAACTAATTGGATCAATTCCTCAACCAGGTGATAGGCTTTGAGTATAATCTCACAACTGTAGGAGAACAATATATTCAAAACTTATAAAAGTTTTTACTCAAAAGCTTTGCAACAAACTTTAAATACCACAAAATACTTTTTAATGAATAGGCCTTCCTGCTGGATTCATTTGGATGAACATTTATTGAAGCACTAATTGTCAGCACTACTTTCAGATCTCCATCAGTTCTCATAAATGTCCATATGTTCTCTGGCTTAAAAGTGCAGCTTAATGACACAGGAAAGTGCAAGCCAATTTATCATCCTTCCTTAACCTTTTGAAAAATAAATTTGTTTTTATGAGAAACAATCATGGTAAATAAAGTAAAGAGCATTTCAATTCTATCATAATATGGTGTCATTTTGCATTGTCTTAATGCAATTGCTTAACTTTAAAATTACTCAAATCAATCTCTAGAAGGGCAAAGACAAGGACCACTTTCCAAATAGCTTTATATGTTTGAGATGTGACTACCCACCAGGTGTTTGTACGTCTCTCTCAGCAGAGCCACATTTCTACAGTACAACCTCTACTTTCAACATATTTATGCTAGCATAAAATTCTTTGTGCTTTGGGGATTTATTGTTCCTTCAAAAACCTACACTTATGTGAAGGATTTCAACCAGTATAACTGAATCCACACTAGAGGGTGCTGCTAATTTAACTGTAAAAGGTTTTTACAGATATTGCAACTTCAGAGCAGTATATTTTGTAATGTTTCAGAAATGTTTCCTTGCTATCTGGGACAGCAAATTACTACAAATGAGAATTAAACTTATGGTCTCAGACAGGCTTTTGTGCTGAAGTTCAGGGGGTGTGATGTGCTGCCCTAGCCAACCATACATAAAATAAATAAAACCTGCTAACTCATGTGGTGGGTTAGAACCTGTACTTCATGCTTCAAATACACAAAATTCATAATAGACACAGGAGAGTCTTTTTTCCCCCATCTGTCTCACTATAGCTCACCAGACACATCACTGATACATCTTGTTCCAAATCCAGAAGTTGTTTATTATTTGCTACTATAATTACACATCAGTGCTTGTATTTAACATATGAATAAATTAGTAAAGAGAATATAGAATTTTTAGCATCAGAAAAACAGTTTGTAAAATGAATGATGATAGATTTGAAACCACACAAAATTGTACTGACTCTTCCAAAAACAAAAGCATGTATTTTTTTATGTTGCATTAAGATTAAAGAGGAAAATACACCTTACAAAGTACATACAACTTGAAAGCTTCAAATAGAATTTTGCCTCAGGCTGCAGAATAGCCTTTGCATGAGCTTTCATAACAATAATTCCATCTTCCTTGATCCATATGAAGCAACATTTATATGCCGCCTCTTATTGGATCTCCCTGCTCACACTTCAAACTTTCTGAGAACATGGGCTTTACTGGGAGGTCTAGTGTATCATGTCAGGGCCCATTTGTCCTGCTTCACACTTCCATTGTTCATGCAGTACCAAACCCACCCCAGAATACATATTATAGGTAAGAATGAACTAGTTTATCTTCTTACTTAGGTTTTACTTCCCCAGAGACTTCTGTCTCCAAGGCTCTATCCAAAGAATAAGGGGAGAGGAGAAGATATTACTCTACCTTCTCTCTTCTTTTTCCACAGGCAAAAGGAAAAGATTCATAAGTACAAGAAAGTGAAGAAAAAGAGTTTTGTCCCTTTCGAAAAGTGTTTTGGCAAATAACAAGCCTGATGCCACAGAAGGATCCTATAAGAAAATGTTCCATGAGCTAAAAGCTATAAATCCAGTTGACCAGTGCTAGACTGAAAGAAAAGGAATATTTTACTCTAATTCCAGTTCCTATGCAGAAAAAAAAAAAAAAAAAAAAAACAAAATGAAAAAAAACCTTCAGATAATTATAACAAATGTACAGATGCACTGATTAAGGGGTATTATGTACACTGCACAGTAAACCACTGTAAAGACCTTAAAAAAAATCTAAAAAAATCACGGAGGAAAAAAAGCTAAAGCTGAGAATTTTAAACACTCCTAAGATTTCTTGATTTCTGCTCTCTTGTTCCTACTCTCTTTTTTCTATTTCTTTTGTCACTTCCCCTCTTCCCCCATTCTCTCCCTCCTTCTGTCTATTTTTGTGGAAAAAAAACCCAGACAATGAAATGCTTCACTTAGTTGTCAGAAAGATAAGCACTATTTCAATCTTTCAGGTGTATCTCCTCTTTGAAAACTTAGTTTGTCCATCCAAAATGAAAATCATTAGGTAAACTTGCAAGTAACAAATAGCAAATATTTATATTAGAATAGCTAGCAAAACATTACACTAGAAAGCATTCATTTAAGCATGTATTACATTTTTTTTAATATACATTTGCATATAATTAAGTTCTCTGTTTACTGTCAATTCTGTAAATCTAATCTAATCTTTGTACAAATATATGTTGTGAATCATTTGCACAGCTGCCAGAATACCTCCAGTAGTTAAAACTCCTTTAATTTTCTCTGAGAATGTATAACATCTCTTATCAGGATTAACAGCATAACTCTGATAGTCAAAACAACTATACACACAGTTCACTGGTATTAAGGTTCAAAGAATTTTAAACATCCCATAAAACAACCTGTGTCTGGATTACAACATCCAAGGGAAGACTGACATTACAGATCCCTAAGGTTCAATTTCTTGCCCACTTTTGTTATTCAACAACACCTGTTGAGTAAACATAAGAATGGACATTATGAAAAAAATTCTTTCAAAACATTTTTTAAATATTATCTCATAAATGAGATGGTTTCTTGTTTAATTCCATGTACAAATTGAAAACCTGATTTTTAAGAAAATCTATCACTAAATACAGATTTGTTATTTAACTACTGACAAGGTAAGCAAGTAAGTTTTACCATTTCATAGTAACTCAAACTATATTCCTAAGAAATGTCTTAGAAACAACAGGTCACTTAGCAATTCTCTCCACCACTTAGCCAGAAGTCTGTAAAATGTTATCAAACAATATTATTTTATTTACTACTATGATATTGCTTACATGTATAATCCCTACTACCTGAGGCATTTTCTCTTTGCTGCAGGAGTTCTGTAAAATCTCATAAGAGATGCAAAACATATATTTGCATGGAGAAACGCACAACAATTCACAGAACCAAAATTATTTGGGTTGGAAGTGACCTTTCATTATTGAAATCTTTTCCTCAGAATCCACTTCTAATGCAGTAGGAAAAAATATGTCTTTCAAAACTTGTTCTGTTTATTAGCAAAAGCATTTGTAACTTATTTATTTCGATCTAGTCTGTTTTACTTACATTTGCCCTTACATTTTTCCCCAAACACTTGAAACTTCTATATGCACAGGGTTTTATCAAGTTTGATTAACTCAGATAGACTTCTTTGGGTAGCTAATCTTGCTCAATTTATTTATCTTTTTATACAGCTTCTTGTATACTGATATCATCTAGAAAAAGGGGGTGAAATTTCCAAGTGGCTGATATAGAATGAACCAGGACAAATAAATAATTTTACAGCTGTTAATACAAATTGTGTCTCACCATATAATGTAACTTTTACACAAGAAGATGTTATCTGTCTATAATAATGGAAAGGGCACAACATAAAGACTAGATAATACTTATGATAAGGGGTTGCTGAGCTAAGCAGACCTTGCTGTGAGTCAGCATCATCATTCCTGTACGCTTAGTTAATGTTGCTTTGGAAAAAGGTCAGTTCTGTATGAACATAAAAAAAATTGAAATAACAAAGTAAGAAAGCATACTTGGAAAGAAAAAAAAAATTAAAATCCAAGCTATGTGCAGTACAAAGGAAAATATAGAACTACATACTCCAAATTGTATCTTATTTTCCCTAGTCATTATGGCCATTTCAAAGATCATTTCAAGTAGCTCTGTACGTAACATTTCTTAAATAATGTCTTTTTACAAAGGCTGCAATAATTCAAGTACTGTTATAAGATCACAGCCATATTAGGCTGCTACAGTCGTCACCACACTGCAAATCTAGTGCACCGTGAAAACAAGCATGCTGACAGAAAGGTATTGTAGGTGTATTGTCACAGGATTTCACTTTCTGTTCCCTTTGCCACTGCTCCTAGCAGTGAATCATTCTAAGCATTCAGAAGATACTCCAGGAACTTTCCACTCTGGTAAAAATACATGGGACTATATAAAGAGCTTCTCCGCCTTCATTTCCAAAACCAAAGAAATGTAGCCATAAGGATCAGAGTTGTATGACCACATGTTAATGTAGCAGGACATTGCCCTGTCACAGGAGGACTTATCTGTTCTGCCTACTAGCTGGTGCAATAGCTCAGGGCATCTTCCCCCTCACATGAATTTGCCAGTTGGTGAAATAACTCCATCAGGACAGCTTGCCTGGCAGTGAGTTATTTTGGCACCATGGAGGTGACATTCCCAGCTGACAATAAACGCTTTGCCTCTAAAGGGAGGTTGTAGGAAGATAAGCTGGAATTTCTGACTGACAGAAACTTCACTTTATAAAAGCTACACTGAACTTTCACAAAACAGAAGTCTTCTGCACATTCCCTAGAAATGTGTGGGGTCTTTTCCCCAAAGCTGAGATGCCAACTTTCGTGGCTACTCTCTCAAGGGTTGAGTGAAATGACTCTGTGAACCCCATCATCAATTTGGTGGTAAATTACATTGACTCCTAATCTGTACTATTTCTTTGCTAGTTACAATATAGGTGCCTTTATGTCATGCACTGTTTTATGCAATCTACAAGTAGTTCTTTTGCTTTATCCTGTGTAGTAAGTTGCTCTGTTTAAGGTCTTTTGTTTGTTAAGTACCTGCCTATTCAATAGACTCTTTTTATAATAGACCTGATCTGCCATTCTTGAGAACCTGCAAGCCAGAGTGACTTTAGTGCATGTCACCTGTGTAGAGCTGCTGCCAAAAATCTGAGCCTAAGGCACGGCTTGTCTAAAGCTCTCACTGAATCCATAACAGTTGTTATGCTGCTGTTGTTATGTACTGAAGATGACACAGCAGCATTTAGAGATGTACATTACCTGCCATGGGACAGGTCCAAGTGAAAAACACATGGTTGGGCAGAGATTGAGATATGAAACTAGGACAAAAATTCATTATCATTAAATCAAAGTAGCCAGAAAAATGTGGGGAAATCCATCTTGTTTTGTTTTATTTTATTTGTGCAGAAAGAAAAAGAACTCTGACTTGGAAATGTTTTATCGCCTAAAGTTTGTCTAATTTACCCCCTAACATACAGATGGCATTGAACCAAGATTTTATTTCGCTTAGATACTGCTAAAAATGCTTAGACATGTAAGCAGCTGGAGCTAGTGAAAGGAACAACAATCAGCTAACAATCATCCCACTCAAATAAGTATGGACTGGCACTGCAAGCACCTGTCTGAAGCTGAGACCATGAATCTGCATAGCCAGGAATAGGTAATACCTGTAAAGAATTATCAAAGGTAGTGGCTGGAGTAGACCATAGCTAGATATCCTTTTTCCGTAAAACATGTCCTAAAGCATTACACTTTGTAACTTCAGGACACTGCTTTGGTTTGTATCAATATTACAGCATTATTATCTAGTCACACCTAATTTTTTTCTAACACACTCCCTTACCTAAAAACTCGCAAAAAGTTTAGCTTTTCATTTACTTTTATTTTGATCTAGATGTGAAAATTATCTGGTATTTCTTTTTTTAAGTTCTAAAGTCAAAGTCAATGATAAAATAAGGCATAGAATAATGCAAATGATACATAGTAAAAAGAAAAATTAAGTCTTCTGAGATTCCACAGGGAGACATTTATTATCAAAATTAAAAGGAATAAAAGAAAGAAAAAGGAGCATGATATATTGTATTCAGGTCCAGAGATACAGGCATTGTAGGCTCTTCCTTGAAAATATTGATACAAAACACCTTCTCACTATCCCTACTTACCCCGCCTGTCAACTTCAGACATTTCATGCAATCTCCCACAAAAGCTCATAACTCTAAAGAAGCAGGACATTTATTTTCTAGAATCTAGACATTATATCTTTGACTAGTTATGTAATGTCAATAATCTAAGGAATGAAAGATTGATTTCAAAATTACCTGATTCTTAGATATCATTTAAATTAATAACGTGTTAGTTTTTCAATCCAGTAGAAATTTTTGAGATTATCTAAAGAGTTTGTATGTGATTTTACCCACCAGATACCTAGTGTAATGCTGGAACTTCCAAAAACAATATTTCCTTCACCCACAATATATCCGGCTCTACACTGCCACTTAATCAGAGGACAGGCTAAGACAATGAATAGAAGAAAACCTTGTGATAAGAAACTTGAGTTCTGGAGAAGGTTACTCCAACTGCCCTGGCACAGGCAATTTTCTGGAGAGAAGCACCTTGCTAGGACTTTCTGCAACAGCATGTACTTTGCCCACATTTGTAGGACACAGTAAAAAAAAAAAAAAAAAAAAAAGATAAAAATGAAACATTCAACATCAATGTTGGGAGGATGGTATAGAACGAAAACATACAAAAATCAGTGAAGAACATATTAACATCTCTGTAACCAAAGATAAACACGTGTACACACAGAACCGCATTTCACATTTAGTACCCAACAAAGCTAGCTTCATTTTCTACTTATTAGTATTGTCATAATATAAAAACAAATACTACTTGTTAGGAAAGCAGCCATTACACAAAATTAACAGACATATTCTGCTTCAGGGCATGAATAAGAAAATTGTCAGACATTAATAATGTAGACAGAACATTTTCCTGGGAAAATGAAGATCCAATGGAACAACAGATAAATCATGCCCAACTGCTCACTGTTTGTTGTTTCACAGTCTGTTGTATTTTATAGAATGTGACTAGTACAAGTCTGTTACAGCCAGAAAAAAATTAGCAGAAATTAATATGTAAATTACTGTACTACTTGTGTGGGAATCCATTTCATTAATTTGAATTCAGTGACATGACTGTGTCATCTAAATTTATGAGGTTTTCAACTGCCACTCCATGGAGAATTCCACATTTATTGAATTTTGCTTTAAAAGTATTTTGTGCATTAAATAATACTTGCAGAGCAGTAATGTACATGAATGGCTTGGAGTTTAATTTATATAATAGATACCAGGCATTTTGTCTTTGAGAAGACATACAATCTACAGTGCCAAAAAAAGAGAAGGAACTTAGGTATTTCCTTTTAAAACATTTATGGATAGCAAGGAACACAAATTACTGGATGAGGGAACAAAGAAAGTTTTTGGAGTTCTCAGTGAAGTAAATACTGCTCATAATTATTATGTTGAAAAAAAATTTATCTTCTTGCTAATATAAGGGCTTTATCATGCATAGAACTCAAGTTGAAGAAAAAAGGCACAGAATTAATCACATGCAAATTTGAACAAGAAGGCTTATCAATACATAGGCCAGATTGAAGGTTAAAGTTTCAAAGCTTCAATACCAAGTTTTGGTAAATAGCAGCAAAAAAAAATTAAATTCCTTATGATTCAACACTTTAACTAATATCTGGATGCAAAGACAGCAAATGTCTTCCATAATCTTGGCCTTAATATCCTCCAGTTTTCTAAATGTAAAACAGGTATCCAAATAACATGATACTATCAAAATGTTTCTCAAGAAAATACTGAAAATAACACGTTAAAATGCTTTCTGAAGAAAAGAGGAAATACAACAGAAAAGATAGAACAAAACATTTACTCAGTTATGAAGAACTAATTTTAAAAGGACAAAAATATGAAAGTTAAGAAATATTTATGTTACCTTGATTCTTAAGATTTTCTAAAGCCTTCTGAGTTTACATTCTTGTAGAGAACTTTCTCACACAACTTTCTGTAAACAATCTATTGTTTTGCATTCCTCCATAAAGGCAGAGAAATTTAATGTATTAATAGTTTGTCCAATGTCATTGGAGAGGTGGCACATTCACCCTCCAATCCACTGTCACCTTTGGAAAAGTATAAATGCTGGAGTCAGAAAATAAACTTCCTCTTTTTCACCTTTGCAATAGCAGCAGCTCATGTCGTACTTTCACGTGTCCTATAATGACATATTTATATTATAAAAAGGTTTTATTTTCAATGATTGTAAAGTGGGGTTTTCCCCCAGTGTGATTCGAAATGTTTTGATATGACCTATTTGTTGGTAGGATGCACTAGTAGGTTTATTTTTTTGCAAAATGAAATTTTGTAAAGCAACAAGATTGTTTCATTACTATGGCTTAAATGTTTTTTACTAAGGCATAAAAACTAAGTGTTTATCTAGGAGTGCCTATGCTGCAGTTTTACCCCTACACATTTCAGTCTTTTTCATATACAGACATGTATCCATAAACAAAATGAGTTTTCATGTATCATCAAGCATTTGAATGAAGAAAACTGCTTTGAAATGGGGATTTGGGGACAGGGAAAGAGACAATTTGGTATCAGATTTGTTTAAACATGACACAATGAAGAATATATTCCCAACCAGCAACGAATCTTTCACACTTGTCAGATCCTCCTGTCAGCATCCCCTACAGCTCTGCTGACTACCAGAGCACCTGTCTGCGTCAAGGTCACTGATTCAATGTCACATTACAGTGAACATGCTTATGCACAATTAGGATTTCAG
This sequence comes from Chloebia gouldiae, assembly GCA_003676055.1. NCBI lineage: Eukaryota > Metazoa > Chordata > Aves > Passeriformes > Passeridae > Chloebia > Chloebia gouldiae. The sequence continues at coordinate 11,172,042 of QUSF01000009.1, read as the reverse complement.
TATCATCCATCTTGCAAGAGATCTTCTTGTCCCTGTTATTTTACTAATAACTGATTGCTGGGTAATTATACTTTGTGAATTTGTATGATTTTGTAAATCAGAACCTTGAAATTAGTTTATCTGACTTGCAAAGAAGCAAGTAAAGATATGACCCAAAGAGGCATGTACAGAAATAAGTGTCTCTTAGATGGAATGGTTATAGTTCATTTATTTATAGCACTTATATGGAAATAGCATCTCCATAGGTTTCTTTGCAGTGATCTACTAAAGGAATCTTTTTCCTCTTTATTCTTTCTTCAAGAGATGTATTTTATAGTTAAAACATCATCTGTATTTGCCTTCTAAAACATTTACAACTACTTCCTATTTAGGAAGCTATCTGTTTCATGCAGAGACTTTAAAAATTGCTGTATTTTTCCTAATATTAAATACACATATAAATTAAGCAACCATTACCTGCCCATAGACCTGCATTAAGGTGCCAATTATAAAAAGTAGGAACTATTGCAGGAGGCTGTTTTGCTTTAACCTTGGCATTAAAGGAATGTAATACATAACTTTGTTCTTTTCCCCTGAGTAACTCTAATGTTAGAATCATATCCTCCAGTTCTGAGATTGTAACCTTCTCTTCATGTCTGTAACTATAATTTTTCTACCCTAAGTTTTGTAAAAACATAGTAAGAAATTGTCAGGAGACACACATTCCTCAATAGAACTAAACCTACATATTGGACATCTCTTCCTAAATTCAGGTCTTTGAGAGAAACATTTCCTTTTTACTATGTCAAGTTAAACTGTTTTTTCCTCCTATCCACAAATAGAATAACAGATTTTACAGGTCAGAAAAGGGGAATGATTCAACTCTTCAAATGCTCAGAGGAATAGTGATGCTACTGCTGTCCCTCACAGAAAAATTCCATTTGTCACTGCAGAAATCCATGTAAACACACATTTATCATGGTTCTTGTAAATCTGCCACCTCTGAAATTCCATAAGCATTACATGATTTTGCATATGCTGAAAAAGTCGCTTTCTACTGAAAAAGAAATAAATGCATGCATCCCCGTCTCAGTCAAAACAGTCCAACATAAAAATCTGCTAAACCTTTCCCAAGCATTGTCTGAACATTTGACTGTCTTGACAGCACTGGCTAGCAGTTCATTAGTTCTACACTCTCTAACTCCTGATAGTCAATAGCAGTCAGAGTTAGGAGTGCAGATATCGGAAGTCATTACAGAGGAGCAATCATGATGGGTATTGACTGCTGTGACTCTAAGATGCTTTAACTCTGGAAAGTGGCATCTGAAGACTTGCTGCCATGGCTAGCTGTCTTATGTCTCCAAAATTGACCTACCAGTACATAGCCACAGGCTTCAAAAAGTGGAGTTATTTCACAAAAAAAAAAAAGTAGAAGTATGTTTAATGTCAGCTCTTTCACAAGAACACTTATAATCTTTATTCTGTAGACACCAGCCAATTTTGCTCTCAGTAATCTGTATATACTTTTCATTTAAAGTACTGTATCTTGTAAAAGTTCCCTTTATAATTTTTTGAAATGTAATTTGAAAGTTATCCTTCACAGAAAGGAAAGGGATGAGGAAAGAAAATCAATCTAATGCATTACTTAGTTTGCTCAGTCTCACATTTTCTTTCCCTCTCAGCTGGAATCTTTTAATGTTATGAGATGAACAACTAATCTTTCAGATACACAAGTCCATCTTCATATTTGATCCCTTTTCTTCTAAGCTTATATTTTCTCTGCTGATTTAAGACCACAGCCAAGGACTTTATAGATTTTTTTCAGTGGGAGAAAAGTTGTGGTGATGGCTGGTTTTGCTCATGACTTCATCATTCATTCTTCTGTTGAAGTCAAAAGAAATATATGATATTGTACAACAAACTGCAGTAATGATCAATTAACCCCAGCTGGTACCAGGCCTTAACAGAGATTCTGCATCCTCCTTCAAAATATTGTCAATGACAGCAGACCCCATCCTCACCTCCTAAAAATAACATACAATCTGTTCTGTCACTCACAGATCAAACAAATTAAAGAAAACAAAAGGAAGAATATCCTGACACGTGTATACTACAGACTAGAGAATACTCTCTCTGAAGAATCCGTGGAATTTAGAAAAAAACATCTAGCCTCCAATTGTTCAGGAGTTTCATTTTCTGGGAAATGCAATAGATTTCTTCTACAGCCGCCATCACCTTGGCCAATTCAAAACACAAATCATTGTCTGCCTTCAGTAAGAACAAGTCTAATACTCAGATTTCCTGCTTAAACATAAATTGATTCCATTCTCACTCCCAGCTACCTTATCTGCCAATACTGACTGATCTACAGCATGGCAAGTTACAAATTAAACACTAGATGCAGCGCAATTTTACTGTTCATGTAAAATACCCAGATAACATTCTTGTTTTCTGAACTCCTTCAAATTATTATGATAAAATTTCATAATCACCACTTCTACATCAAAATACATTTCAAATACAGCTCCAGCAATATCTTATTATTAGCCACTCTGCTAAACATAAAACAGAAAGCATACAAACTACTATACATGAAAAGCATGCCAAGCATCATAGACATCTTTATAAAGCAGATGCTTCTTGATACACCCCTAGAAAGCTATAACATACAGAAAGCCCTCAGACACCACTAACATCCATTGTGTATCATTCTCTCACAATGCCCTGCTCAACAATCTCAGACCCTTAACTAAATAAACACACCACTCTAGAGAAATCCATCAAGTCTTCCCCAAGTCCTCTAAACCTCTCAGTTCTGACTCTGAGGGAAACTCATAAAACCCAGATGATTCTGAAAGCTAAAACATGAACTCCAAAGGATGCTAAGCAACACAACAGAAAACATTAGGATTCTAATGCTTTATAATTCTCACTCATCCCTAACAAAAAGCTCCATATTCATCTTTGTCTCCGTGCCTGAAAGGACTTAATGACTCTACTGTGTCTTCTTGGGATAACATCCTTCTCCTTCCTTCACCCCTACTCCACAGGTGTCCACTATTTTTTTCTTTCAAATGATGCAGGTAAACAGGTTGAACTCATAACAATTTACAGTTGTTCTTTGAGACCTCTCCTGCTATTACAGATTTTAAGAGGCTCACATGGTCAAAAGGAGGCATCTTTTACAATTATTACAATAATTCTAGGATATTACCATCTCCTTACAAAATCTGTAACACTTTTATTATTTAAAAAATCACAATTACAATGCTATGAGTGTATTAAAGTATTTGTTGTTAACATAAAGAATTTCAAGTGCTCATGTTAATAGAGATAAATAAACCAAACCACGTAGAGCTTCAAGAAACCTTATTACAGTGTTCTTTTGTCTACAGCAGAAAAATTATTCTATGCTGCATATAAAATTAAGATAATTATCTACTAGTTTAATTTAAGGAAAAGCATGCATGACTCTTACTGCAGTAACAAAAGCAATTACTTCTGTGGTAAGTTAAATAATAGTTTTGGAATGTTTTCAAAATAAGCATAATAATGTTTTAACAGCGGTTTACACTATAAAAAATTCAAGCATTGTCCTTTTACGCATCTGCAAATTTAATTTTAAATGTGCTGAAACTTTATGGGTACGGCAGTATAAAAATTATGTTAACCAGCATTTAACAAGCACAATAAGTGTACTGAGAGTTATGCAATTATTATTAGCCATATTATTATTAGCCATAATTTACATATGTATGTAAATTACACAGTATAGAGGTATATAAGCAATTCTTATAGTGGGTCAGTTAGAAGGAGAACTGCTTTTTAGAAATGTGATCTGTTACGGGTTTCCGTACTTGCTCTCATTAAGTCAGCAAGCCAAACAAGTATGGTAAAAAACTACTGAAATTAGCTTGTTAATAATGTCTGTAGTTTTGCATAAGGACATTAAACTCACAGTATATTTATATTATTATGCAAACAAGCAATGTTTTTATACATTAATAATTTTCATTGGATAGTTTACAAGGACAGAACCAGTTAAAAACCGAACTTACTAAACTTTCTGGTTTTCATGTAATAGATCTCTATCACATAATTTTCAAGTTGTTTGGGTTTTCCTATTACAAATTTACAGAATAGATACACGGTAATTTTCTAATTATGTTTAAACCCGGAGTCCACCAGTGTTAGCGCAGAAGAGGCATATGTTATATACTGTCACTTCTGGATGCATCACATCATCCTGAGCTGAAACAGAGACTCACAGCTGAAAAGGGCAGATAAAGCTCCATCCTTTTCCAACAATTCCCTAGTCATTCTCTTCAAATTATACCCAGCATAGTAGCTCACACAGCCTTCACACAGCCCTTTTCTTCTTTGTAAATAATCAGCAGCTGTTTTGCACATGTCAAAAGAGTTTCTTGACAGAGATTACAATAGCAAGATCTACCAAGGCTGTGGTAAGAATGATCCTGATGTTTGAAGTATTTTGCAGAACATAAAAATATTTATACGAAATTCTGCTTTTAACCAATAGAGGAATGCTGAATAATGAAATCCAGCAACATTTAATACTTAGTCACAATATACCTACTGAGCAAAAAAACAAGTATGCTTTTCCAAAAGAAGCATTCTTCCAGCAGCAGTATTTAAAAAAAAGGCTGATAGGTGCCCTAAGACTTTCTAACCATATTGTATACATTATTGAAGACTACTAGTTAGAGTACAGGGGTTTTATAAATTTCTATCAGGGACCATAAAATTTGAATGTGGCTTGGTTTTTTAGGTGGTCTACAAATTAAAGAACAATTGTAATGGATTTGATTAATTACATATGGCATTACCACATTACAAGATAATGGGTAGTTTCAAACAAAGTTCTACAATCTTTTTTAAGTATGTGAATTTAAAAAGTAATTTTTCTGAGGAAATTAAATATTTGAATAGAAAATCCATGCAGTTTTCAACAAGAATAAAATCAAGATAATATATCAGTCTTAAATGTGTTTTCTTCATCATCTGAATTTACACCAAGCAAAAGGAGTTGATATTTTCAGTTATGTTCCAATACCCCCGAAGACAAAAACCGTTGGAATTTCTCATTTTTCAGACATTTCCTGGTGCTATTTCAACACAAATGTATCTAAACCAAGCTATACCTAAAATAAAATCCCTTATGTTAAAAATATTGTATTTAAAATATTATAAAATATTGTAAGATTTCTTTCTTCCCTACTATGTTATATTTATTAGGAAAATATTCTTATTTCTAATAGGGAAACAAAGTAAAAACAAGTTTTGAAGAAACTATAGGACAATTTCTTTAAGTATTAGTAATAGTCAGATAATTCTTTTTCATAATACTTAACATGATCACCTCTTTCTGGTAACTTCTGGATAAAGCAAGAGAAAGTAAATGAAGAAACTCATTTTCAAGAAATTATCATATCACGAAAGGTTCTTGAGACAGAACTTATTTTTGTTGAACCAAGAGGACAAAAGATCTCTTCTGCTCTAATCAGTAGCAACACTAACTTTTTCTAGCCATCTGGGATCCCAACAGTGTGCGTATCTTACAACATTTTACCTGTGACTTTCTGAATGTAAACGTAATTCAAAGAGAACATTCAATAAACTAGGAAGGAAATTCATATTCAGGAATATAGTTCAAAGAGGACTACCTAGTGCATCAGCAAGTTGGACAAGAGAAAGTAAGCATTTGTGGACACAATTCATAATATCCTTGATATAACTGGAAGCTGAATGGCCAGGCCCAGAGAGTGGTGGGGAACGGTGCTGCAGCCAGCTGGGGACAGTCACCAGTGGTGCCCCTCAGGGCTCTGTGCAGGGACCAGTTCTGTTCAATATCTTTATTGATTACATGGATGAGGGGATTGAGTCCTTCATTAGTAAATTTGCTGATGACACTAAGCCGGGATTGTGTGTCAATCTATTGGAAGGGAGAAGGGCTCTGCAGAGAGACCTGGAACTGTTGGATGGATGGGCAGAGCCCAGTGGGATGGAGTTTAATAAGTCCAAGTGCTGAGTCCTGCATTTTGGCCACAATAACCCCTGCAGCGTTACAGGCTGGGGATGGTGTGGCTGGGCAGTACCCAGGCAGAAAGGGACCTGGGGGTGCTGGTGACAGCAGCTGAACATGAGCCAGCCGTGTGCCTTGGTGGCCAAGGAGGCCGAGGGCATCCTGGCCTGGATCAGGAATGGTGTGGCCAGCAGGAGCAGGGAGGTCATTCTACTCCTGTACTCAGCACTGGTGAGGCCTTGAGTGCTGTGTCCAGCTCTGGTTCCCCAGTTTAGGAAGGACATTGAGATGCTTGAGTGCATCCAGAGGAGGCAACGAGGCTGGTGAGGGGCTTGGAACACAAACCCTGTGAGGAATGGCTGAGGGAGCTGGGGGTGTTTAGCCTGGAGAAAAGGAGACTCAGGGGTGACCTTATCACTCCCTACAACTCCCTGAAAGGTGGCTGTAGTCAGGTGGGGGTTCGTCTCTTTCTCCAGGCAGCAACTGACAGAACAAGAGGACATAGTCTGAAGCTGTGCCAAGGGAAATATAGGTTGGATATTAGGAAAAAGGTTTTATGGAAGGAGTGATAAAGTACTGGAATGGTCTTCCCAGGGAGGTGCTGGAGTCACCATCCCTGGATGTGTTTAAAGAAAGACTGGATGTGGCACTCAGTGCCATGGTTTAGTTGAGGTGTCAGGGAATGGGTTGGACTTGATGATCTTGAAGGTCTCTTCCAACCTTGTGACTCTGTGAAGCAATAAACCAAACCTACAGCTTATATTAATCAGTAAAGCTCTGTTAATTTCAGTGATAATAGGCTGATTTTCATAACCTGGCAGTCTGACACAAATCTATTAAGCTTTTCAAGCTTTAGTTTTTGTCATATAACCGGTTCTCAGAAGGGATGACATGGGAGTTGACTCCAACATAGCATTTGTAATGGTAGATGTTCATAATAAGTATGCAGATCTGAAAAATTCGATCAAGTACTAAAGTTCTAAAATCTGCGGATTAAAGGTAATATACTAATTACTTCTAAGAACATCAAAATGGAACAATATAAAAAAAATGCAATTGTTTTTAAACTAACAGCAATTTATATGCATGTAATTTCATGTTTCCTTGTGTACTTAGGGAAAAATTTCAAGTAAGAACACAGAAGAACAGGCACCTCAATAATTTTAAATATTTAAACATTTATGAGGTTCTCAAAGTCCAGCAGGGATCTCAGTTGACTCAGTGTCTAAAATTCCATTGCTAAGGTTTGCTGAAAAAGAAACCTTCACCTCAGCACACCCTAAGTAAGCACAGTCATGCTGTGTTCCTGGGTGACAAGTTTCCTCTGGCACAGGAAAGGTGAGCCCCAGGGCAGAGACCACTGCTTAAAAAGAAAAGATCTACTACTTCACTCCGTCTTCACCTATCCTTCTTCCATTTTTGAAAGGTGGACTTTAAAAAAAATCTGAGGCTGAATTTTAGGATGTTGAGAAGACACAGATACTGCCTTGTTGTTTTAGACTAGATACCTGAATTCCCAGGAATTAAAGTCTTATGCCAGTACTGACCAATTTAAATTCATGCCCTATCCTGCCAGAATTTTTATCTCAATCCTGGCCCTTCTTCACATGCATCATATATGAAAGAGGCCAAGCCAATTTCACTTAGCAAAGAACATCTAAAGGTTGGAATTTAAATGCACATTATAATGCTTCAGTCATTGTCTGCATCTAAATCATGCAAAGTCCTCAATACAAACTTGAACATTGTTCTCTTTTTTTTATTTTTGTTGACATGCTCCTCTGGCCTTTTAAAAAATATATCTGAAGTATTCTAATGAAATTGTGTTTTATCACAATACACATTTTTATGCCTTACACTGCTGACTAGATAATTAACCTAAAATACTAATCAGAAAGTAATACTGCATGGTTTTGTTTTTTTTTTTTATATATTGGAGTTCCAGATCGAGCCTCCTGTCTCAAGCAGGCAAATTGCTGAAGCATTTACATGTCGCAAATGTAATTCAAAACTCAAGGCCTCGAGGACAAGGCAAAGTCTTCCCAACCCCCATCCATTCCTAAAATGCTAAGCAAACAAAAAACCCAAATAAAACTACAAGCAATATTGCATGTATCTATGGCCTGTGACTTCAATCGATTCAGATAAATTAGAAGTACATTCCTTCTTGGATCAGGTAATATTTCCATTTTGGACAGAATTAATGTCTGGGGAGGGGAGGTGACTTGTATACAATACTGAATGATCAGAACAAGATCTATAGCTTGGGAAGTGATGTGTGTAACTGCTTATCATTAAACAGTGGAGAAATTACTGCAACAAATTCCCACATCTGTCTCATATGCAACTTCAACATGCCTTTAAACTTGTTTTACTTTGGTATTTATCCAAGATGAACTCTCCACAATGAAATAAAATGGTGAGCAAAAATGTAGTCACTGATTCTGCCTGACAGGCTCGAAGGTGTTTCAAGTGGTAGGGCAGGCTATATCTCAACTAGATAGCAGAAAGAAATTTAGAAATTACCTAGAGTTATATGCGTTACAAACATTGAAATAGAGATTATTATGAAAGGAAGCCAGCAGGTACAAAATTCCTTCATTTCCCATGGCAATAAGGCACATTATATTTTCAGTCTCTTTTTTAAACACAAGAAACCAATTTTTTTCCTCCTGATTTGACATGCACAATTTATTTCATGTCCTGCTTATGAGGCGGCACAAATCCAGTCAAAATTATAACCCAGGTGACATTTTAAACAAAATCACGGGAAGGATTTTGTGTGTCGGCCAGAAATAGAACTCTAAAACATACTGAGTCACATCTTGGCTCTAGTAAATGTTTAGCTATGACTTAATTTTCTGATTTCCATTTCATTATGTTCATAAAATATTGAACAGAGTGCATTTACAGAAGGCCTAATGTACTGATTCTATCTGCAATCTTTTATCTTCACACCTCTTGAAAGGTGTGAAGATAAAAGATGAAGATAAAATCAGTACATTAATCCTTCTGTAATGTATGCACTAAGCGCTTAAAACAGCCTTCATTATCACTCCTTACTGGCCAGCAAAGCAGCTGAAGAAGATAAAAGATAACATGACAGGAGCAATAGTAAACAAATACCAGCTCCTCATAAGTTTTCTTGAGTCCAAATTCCTATTTCTTTCTTTCCTCATTATGTGTAAGTGTGGGAGGCAGTCCTGGAGAGGATTCTCCAGAAATGCCATAGGAAACCACAGTGGTATAAGGAAAAGTATTGCCCCGGGATTCCCCCCTTCCCCATGTAAATGAAGATATGCCCATCATATGTTGTATCATCCCCAACTTATGCTCATCACTGTTTGTACCATCCTTTAGTTCTACAAAGTTCTACGTTCTCCATTTCCCCATTGGTTCTCTCAATCTAACCACTCCTTCCCCATGTTCTCATTGGTCCAGTTTATGCTACTCCATCCCTGCTCCCCCCCTTACATCCCTTCCCACTGGACTGTTTGTACCCCAGCCACCCCTTGCTTTTCCCAGTTATATCCTCTGGGCCCTCCTTCCCCACTCATTCTTGAAGCCCACTTCCCCTGTGTGCAGGTGTCTCCCCGCTCCTATCTCCTTTGTCTTCGTTCTCCTCAATAAACCCACGTGGATTACAGCGGCTCAGGAGTCCTCCTGTCTTTGGTGGAGACTTTCTGTGGTCTAGCCAGCAGCAGGCTGCCCTGCAGGAAAAAGCTCAGGTCGCCCGCATGTAAGAAGTTCTCTAGAATGAACATGCACTGCCTGAAGAATTAGCCTGACTGACTAGCTGAAATTTTCTTTTAGGAACCTGATTGCTGCTTTAATTGTTAGAAGCATATTTCGAGAACAGTGTATTTCAAATCCATCATCATTTCTTGTTTACAATAATGAATTTCTGAAAAAAAAAATTTATCTGCTAATGCAAGTCTAAAACTGGATATAATAATATTCTTTAGTTGCAGAGAATTTTGTGAACAAATACTCAAAACATTCATGGTCAGAATATTTCACAAATATGTAGAGATGATACTGAAAATATCCTCAAACTGGCACACACAAAAATGCATATTCTTTGAAAGTTTACACTTTTAGTGGTATCAGTAAACAAAAATATTTAGCAAATCTGTTTACATTTAACATTACTATATACATTTAAATGCATAATCCCTCTTACAGAAAAATTAATATAAACTTCATCACAATATAAATGTTTATACTAATGTTACTCTGGCTTCATGGATGTTTTATAAGCAACTATTTCTGAACCACATGGGGATTTACCTCAGCTGACCTTAAGCATTTGAAGTCGACACATGGTTTATGCTAGAGATCTAGATCTCCTCTTCAGTCACTGAAGAAAAAGAGAAATATCTGAAATTATTCATGAATTTTTACTTATCAGTCTTACAGGGTTGTGAACTGAGCCCTGAAGATAGTTTTCAACCTGTTGAGTATAATAGGAGCCATGATAACAAGTCTACGTGTCTAGAGCAAGTCACAATGGATCTCATCTGTTATATGTAATATATGTTATAAAATAATTAATACTAAATGAAAATAAAAACCACAGCATTTTGTCTACTAAAACCAGTGTCGGGGAACAAGCAAGCTAAGTGATAGAAATTCAAAGCACCAGGAAGACACTGTCACCAGAGATATATATTCCAAAAGATTTTTCATCTGACAAGACCCCAGGTGGAGGCATTTTTGATAGGCATCAGCAGCAGCACCAGACTCAGTGATAAAGATTCAAACACCAAGAAGACAGTCTCCAGAAATGTATATTCCAAGGGATTTCTCTTGTCTGACTAGACCCCAGCAGGAGGCATTCTGATAGGCATCATCAGAAGCTTATTCTGGAAATTTTCACCTGACAGGATTCCAGCAATTTCCCACCGGTTTCGGGAAAACTCAATAATATGCTAAAGAAGACCCCATTCCAAAGCCTGAGAGACTGTATAAAAATAAACCCCTTAGAACTGACCCTTGGAGACCCACGAGGACTTTGGTGCGACAGAGGCCAACTCCGAAGTCTCCCCGACACTGGACGGCTTTGTAATGCCTAAATTTCTTTTGTTTTTTTTTGTTGTTTTTCCAAATTTATACTTTGATCATTTAATACATTTCTTTAATTATTAAATCAGAGCACTCATTTATAACAATTTTTTATGATCAGAATATCACTGCCTCTATATATCAGCTAAGACAAACTTCTCATTATTTGAATACTGATCACCACTGGCAAGACTTGCTCTAAAAAAACTTGGTAAATAGGGTAACAGAATGATTTAACTTGTACTCCTGATAATGTCTGGAAACACACAATTTACATTGTAAGAAATATGTTTATGTCTTGTTTCTTTTAGACCATACTTTCTGGTACTATCATACTTACTTTGATATCTGCATCTCTTCTTCATTATGTTATTGCACAAATGTGAAATTCCATTTATAAAGAAGAGGGTGTCTACCATCAGAGATTAGAATTGCCAACTTCCATTTGAATAGAGATATTTTTCCTCTCTGCAATGGGAAAAAGGTATTTCTGGCAAAGCGGTCTATGAACGGAACATGAGTCAGCACTGAAATGTTGTTTTTAAAAAGAAGTATGTTTGATCTCCTAACCAGGATATTTTGGGACACACTGAGGAAAAATGAGATCCTGGGATCTAATTGCCTACAGAAGTGACAGACATACTAAATAAAGGGGTAAACCATGTGAAATGTCAAGATAGTGACAATCAAGGAAGGAAGTGAAGAAACCTCTCCATAATGTACTATGCTGTAACATTCTTGTTAGACATTGTGTCATGCTTGTTAGAATGCTGGTGTCATTTCCATTTAAACTCTGGAAAGTAGTTTATCTCTAATGTCCCTTCCAACAACCAAATCATTCAATAATTCTATAATGCATTAAGCAATTTTTCTATTGTATTCAGCATTAGCAAGTACTATTCTTAGTAAAATATTCTGTCCTATTTAGGACACTAATATTCTGAAAAAATTTTACAAACTGCAGAGAATACAGAATACCAGAGAAGAGCAGTAAGTACAATCAGCAGTCTATAAATACAGGAAAAATATAAAGGTCTATAGGAAAAATATAGTCAGTTGATCTTGTACAATAAAAAAAAAGATGATTTAAGTGAAGACTGAAACTTTTGAAATCTTCAAATAAACACAAAGGAACTGCAAAGAGGTCTTTCTGTCTACTGTAGAAGAGATTAAAGGCAATGGGCTGAAATGGCATCAGTGTACAATAGACTAGACAATAAAAAAAATCCCATATTTGTAGCAAGAAGTTTGAAACAGCATGCCTAGGTAACTAAAGGATCATCAGAACAGTGCATTTTTCAAAGTAATTTAAAACAGTAGTTTACAAACCAGCATAAACACTGGCCAGGTCCAATCACCTTGTATTGTTCCATCACGTCACATCATACCTTATATCTTTTGCTGCTCCCTCCACCATCTAGTGATAAATTACTAGTTCTTCTTCCCCGGTTTCATTCCAGATCCTTTCTCAAATATCGTGTCAGGCACTGCAGCTTCTTGAGCGATCTCTGTCCATAGATTCTTATTTTTTCTGCTAGCTCTCTTTCAAAAAGAATTAGTGCCCATTATGTCTCATCAGTATGCACAGCTCAGTAGTCCTTTGGACTCACAGTTTCAGAAAAGCTTAATTACATGTTCTCTCATAGTCTCTTCAGTTATATTTTGATAAAAATCTATGAATACAATTCCACCAATGGTGTAGCCTTTCTTCACAAAGCCTCCTTGTGGTTGAAAGTTGAAGGAAAAATATTGTCTTCAAACATGCATCAATATATTTGATTGACAGCAGCTGATCTGCTGAATTGTATATCCAAACCTCAGTAAAAAATCTGAAAGCATCTGTAACATATCATACAAAATTGCAGACCCCTTGAGGCCATCAGTACACAAAAGTCTGCTCAGATTTACAAGCCTTTTAATAACTGCCAGAGCTTCCTATATTTGGGTTAATTTAATTAATTATTTCATATTAGGATTGGGAAGCCTTCAAAGCCATTCTTTATCTTCATTATGTGCTTGTCTTCACTGATGCATATCCTTAATTGTGAACCAATTGATTATATGAAGCAAATACCTAACTCCAGAAACATCTAAACAGCCATATTTTTAGTTTACTTTATTACCTGAAATGACATATTGATAAGTTGCAAAAAAATATTCTAGAAATGCTGGTACTTTCTGGAAACCGAGCATATTGAAAGAAGAATTTTACAATTCAACAAATAATTATTACTATGACATAATTACCTCAGTTATTTAGTATTTTTTAATGAAAAATATCATTTGCAAGAAACACACACAACCATTTCCCATTAATCTATTCAATATTTCCTTCTTCTATGTTACTGCACTGTATTAATAAGATTACATTTTAAAGAGCTATTAGAATATCTCTGGACAACTCCCCCATTAATTTCAAAACCTATAATGTTAATGTATGTCTACAGCAAAAGATCAAAGTTTTTATATTATAATTGATATAAAATTTTAGTTTGAAACTTGGTAGATGGGTGGCTGGAAGAAAAGAAAGGAATATAATGCACAGTCAGTCCTGGGGTTTGCTTATGGGTTGGCAGTTGTTACAGTTCCAAAGCAACCCACACCGCCCACTCTCCTTTCAGGCTATTATATATGGGAACTATATTGCTCTATCCCTCTTTGCAGAGAGTCTGAACTCCCAGGTGGTAATATCCCTATTCACTGAATTAACTAATTTCCAACTTCTCCAACTCCATTCCAGGGCATATCAATGCTTTCAAATGGCTGTGACAGAGAACAGGTGTGAATTTAAAACACCATTTTTGTATTTCTAATACAGCAAAAAGAAAAAAGGATTAAGATCAGAGATGATATTTAACCTTAACTTTTGCACTTCTCTACAAGTTTGTAGATTCCTTTTCAGCTGACTCACCATGCCATACAGTTCCAGAGAAGACAAGACTGCACTTGCCTGTTGCTCTCAAACAGCATTTCCAGTGTACAAATCAGTCTCTCAAAAGATACTTTGTGCTGTTAGCCTGCACTTCATAAAGCTGTTTGATTCCCATCTCCAGTGGTAGATTTTCAGCAGTACATTTACATTTCAAATCAGGAAGTGAATACAAGCCATTTTCTGACCCTTTTCATTTGCATTTCCTCTGACAGGAATTATGCACTGGAACAAGGGCACCCCATTGAACCCATTGTCTTGCCATGCTATAACGAACAGAATAGCGGCAATAATACTTTTTTCTTCCCCTCAACACCTGATTAGAAGTAAAAACTCCATTCTACAGACAAGTTGTACAAGGATACACTCCTAAACACAAGATTAAATAAGAGATTTTCCTGTCTGGATCGTAACAGTTTTAGTGCACCTGTTGTCCAGCATCTTTGAAATACACAAAATAAAACCTTTTTTTTTTTTTTTTGCAAATAAGAAAAACAACAAAGGTATAATTCTTCAAACAATTTTTTCCCTAAATACGTTAAAATATAAGGACAGCCATGCTGAACTTGATCAAAGATCTCATCTATCTTTGCATCTCATCTCTGGCACCAGTTAGAAAAAGACCTGCCTTCAAGTGTTTAATACAGGAAAAGCCTCTATCATGCTTCCTTCTCCCTTGACCCCCTATTTCCCCAGCCTCCAACTATTTTTTATCTCAATTGATTTTGTAGCCTGGTGTTGTTTTCCTAGAGTTCCAGTTAGTGTAAAATATAAACCAAGTCTAGTGTTTCATCACACTGATGTTTTGTCACACTTGACTTCATCCTCAATCTCAGAGGATGAAATACTTTCTCTGTCTTAAATCTAACAACCAGTGAAATGAAAAAAAATCATTTACTGGTGGTGTTTCTGTATATTCTCAACAGCAATATTCATGTAATGAGAGAGGATTTTAATTGCAAGAATTAACAGCTTTATTTAGCATTAACTTGACATAAAATTAGCAGTTTCCATCTGAAAAAAAAATCTGAAGCAGTTCTATTTTTCAATAGTTGATCAAAATAAATGCAAAAATTAAGGAATACTTAGGATTTAATCACCTCTTTGGCACAGCTGACAGTAATTGTAACCATAACATAAATAATTTGTATACACAGGCATATAAAGAAAGCACTGATGAGACCAACTACAAAAGTATTTTGGTTGCAGTTCATTTAAAGTCAAGTTCAGACTTGACTAGGCTGAAGCGTGTTTCAGCCTAGTGAGGATCATTTTATATTTGTACATCAGAAGCATATTCTGTGGTCTACTGCTCTGCAATAAACAGATGTTTGAATACACCCTATGCTATGGATAACATTAAATCTAGCTCCTAGGATTTACAGGACATTAGTTCTTAACAAGCAAATTTAATACAGTGGCAAAATACAGAATGTGTGAGATAATACACAGAAAATAATGCAACAGTCTATTTCGATCCATACATCTTTAACCATACTTAATATTTGCTACAGACTAAAACTATACCAAGAAGGAAGTATTACACTGTGTGTCTTATTGTTATGCATTGTATACCACTAGCTATGTATAAAGAGAAACAATATATGTTGGCTATTTTAAAATTGTTATTTTCTTCAGAGAAAAAAAATGGCATGGAATTCACTTTATGGCCATGAATTTACACTTAAATATAGATAAGAGGACCATACATAAGAAAACTAAGTCTTTCAATAGGAATAGATGAGAAAAAGGTCCTTCTAAGGCTGTGTTTTGTAAGAAAGGAAGCGAATCGCTGATCATGGAGTAATGTTCACAGCCCACCTGAGTCACTGGCAAGAGACAGGAGAGTCCTGCCTTGTTCAAGGCAAGATAACTTCTTTTAAATGTGGCAGACTGAAAACTTTTGAAAACATATACAAATATATCAGCATGACTATAGCAAACAGATGAGGGATAACTCATAGTAATTGAGGATGGAAATATTCTTTTTGTAGGCATATTAACTGAGTTTGTAGATAACAAAACGTTGTTAGATAAAATGGCAGTTCTGACAGGTGTGTGCCTGCCTAAATATTCAGTACAAAATTGTTTTAACTATTTCCATGGAACAAAGCAAAATCAGATATGGACCATGTCACCCACTCACTCTCTTTGTCACCCAAGGCTGTGTTTTAGAGCCACAAAGAATTTGCAGCTTGTTGACAGACTAAAGAACACACATAAAAATGGTGTTTACTTACTTTCTGAATAAGGGTGAACTATTGCTTCAAGCTGATGTTTAAATCTGCCCTCCTGACTGCTTTTAGCTAACCCTCTAAGGCTTTTAAAAGATTTTGGTTCAACCAGAATTGTCACATCAAATGGGACCTTTAACTTTCATCTGAGGAGAAATGCCAGTCGTGGGTAATTTCTGACTTGTTAACAAATCTCCAGAGTATTCAAAAAGCTGTTAACACTTCAGGATATTAAGCAGAACCACAGAAGACAAAACTTTATGCAAGAGGATTAATTGCACATACTAGAATGGAATATAAATTCTATGGAACTTCTATAATGGAATGACTGGCTCCATCATTCATCTGTCCTGTTTCTTGTTTCTGTATTTCCAGGTCAGCATATCCCATATCACTTCTCTTGAGAATAGCTACTTCTCTTAATACTACTGAATCTCCCATACCCTTAATAAATATTCCATTCCTGGAGCTATCCCTCAGTCATGTGTATAAATTAATCTCCAAAATTTGCGGCAGATGATTATCCTGGGAGAGCCTCTAAGTAAGGACTTTGCTCTGCCTCCTATTACCCTGAGGTAATACATTATCGATGCACTCTGAGCTTCACCTAAGGCTCCTATAAGTTCTTTGCGTTTGCTATTGATTTATTTTTCAAACACCTAATATAGTTTTTTGATAAAGAAACAATTAACAACTCTGCAGCAATAAGAAACAAAGCAAAACAAACCAACAAACAGAAACCCACCAAAAAAACCACCAACCAGCCAACAACCAACCAACCCACAACAGAAAATTGTCACAACGGTAATTGTCACTACTGCAAAGAAAGTTTTGTTCTTAGGTACATTTAGAAAATAATCCATAATTCCACACCTTTTGATGACTTTCTATAATTGAGCTATGACAATTTTAAATGGAGAGGACTAGAAACATAACGTATTCTGTAAAGTTTTGAATTGCTATTGCAAACTCAGCTAACATGTATGGTCAAGCACACTAATGTGAAGAGATGCTAATGTGAAGAAGAGGGTAAATTAACTGAATCCCAGCATAGAACCTAGAGATAATATGATACATATTTGAGAAACCTATTTTCAAGTTTTCTGCATTAAAGTAAGGGGTCAAATAACAGGCCTTAAATGGCAAGATGTCTACCTAGAAATTAACAGAAATGGAAAACAAAAAGTATATATCACATCCTGCATTTATTTAAATAATGCAAAAAGACATTAGAAAATGTCTTTCTAAGACTTAGCATATATTACCTTGATATGTCACAGAAAATTACTAAAAAGTGTTTAAACTCTCTGAAAAACTGATTTCTGGCAAAACGGAATAATTTTTAACTGTCCTGCACAGAGTTAAGAATTTGGGGAATTTCCTTTGAAGAAGCTCTGCCATTTGTTTATAGTATTTTTAGGGAATTCTTCATTTATTTTAACAAAAACTGACACAGCATGAAACATCAATTCCTAGTAAACAACAATACAGAACTATCTATCCATAATTGACAGTAAAGCTCATTTATCCATATTGAATTGCAATGACCATAAGTGCCATTAAAACTTGGTAATTTGTGTAGTTTCTAAGCATGTTTAATTAAAACATTAGAACAGTCAAATGCATTCTCTTTGGATAGAGCAACACAAAAAAAACAACTTATCTATTTAATCTAATGATGATGAATAAAAATTATTTGAATGTAAATGGATGAATTTTAGGGTATTTTAACTGAAAAAAAACATGTTGTAGAGAGTTTTGGATGAAAAAAACATTATGCCCATACTTATACACAAAATACTTGGAACAGTGCAAAGTAAGGAAGCTGGTTTTATTGATATTGTAAATACATAATTTTCAAAAGTGGCATGGAGGCCTTGCAAATAAAGTGAGAAAACAGAAGGCTATGTAGCTTTCTCCACCCTCAACACGTAAAAGCAAAACAAAAAGGTGAAGAATTTACCATGAGTTCTCTCATTAAACTTAAAATCCTGGTCAGCCCTGGAACCATGTTTAGTACACAGAGCTAGACAAAATATTAGAAATACATATTTTCCCCATCATTCAACAGTCCATATATTTGATATAATTCCCATTCCTTTGCGCTTCACATTCTGAAGTAATATTCCTTTTGTTGCTCTTGAGCTCTATTGATAGAAACAAAAATTGTTTGATTAAGTAACCACAGATGTTCTCTCTTCAACGTGTTGTCCAGTCATTTTGGATTACAGCTGCATAAAACAGGGAAGTGTTATCGAAAACTCAAACAATCCCTCTTGAAACAAAGCTGTCAGAATACATTTAAGTTAGCTGCTTTTGCAGTACTCTAATACAAGTAGAAGGTTCAACATCCTCTCTGAAAGACAAATTCAATTACATACTACATGACTTTTCAACAAAAGAATAATTATATTTGGCACAGGCATTTTTTGAGGGAAGGACTAGTACACTTCAGCTGAGTTCAGAAAGACATTTTCAGCTGTTAATATGTAAGTATCCATTTACTTTTTAGCTTCTATTGATGGTTTTAACTAAACCTCTGCTGTACATCACAGGACTTTAAACAACTGACATCCTAGAAACCCCCAAGTGGGCACTTAAACATAACCATCAATCTCTCAATACAATTCTAATCTTTAATTACAGACCAAACCAGGTTTTGCCAGCACCAGTAGTAACTCTGAGATAAAATTCTTAAAAGATACTTGATGGTTTTTTGAAGTTAGTCTAGGAATTTTCTATGATGTAAAAGATGGACTACTACTGGAAAAGTCTGATTTTCCTCATTTTAATTAGTTCTCTTGACTCTCAATATCACTGTCATAGTATAACAGCCACTTCAGTGAATTCATCTGAATTATTAAATCAACTCACCATAGAAATCAGAGAAGCCTAGAGACCAGTTCCAGAAGCAACATGCCAAATAATTTTATTTTACTAGCAGATACAATTAACAATATTGCAGGAACAAGTATTCAGAATATATAGAAACAAACCAGGCAATTATAGAAGCTGACATTCATCTCATAGTGAAGCAGATGACTATGTTAGAAAAAAAAAAAAAAAAAAAAAAAAAAACTATATTTGAGGAAGGCTTTATATGAAGGCACTTCTACCTATTTTTGTTGTACTCTACTTTGCCTAAGTAGGCTTTTTTATAATCAGTCTTCCAAAAAGCTACCTGCATTTCTTCCCCACATTCCTGCACTGTTAACTCAATTATCACCTTAAACTTATGTCATATTAAAATGATGTTGCCAATGTAAAAGTATGAAATGACTGTAATGTATCTTGTAATATCTGTGTCATATATTCAGCTCAGAAAACTCCTGCACCATTTCACTATAGCCCATTCTTGCTTTCTCATGAAGAAATTATGTTCTAA
This sequence comes from Chloebia gouldiae, assembly GCA_003676055.1. Lineage (NCBI taxonomy): Eukaryota > Metazoa > Chordata > Aves > Passeriformes > Passeridae > Chloebia > Chloebia gouldiae. Next base: position 11,152,408 of record QUSF01000009.1, on the reverse strand, counting down.
AAATATCTTCCAAGATATCTTGCTCTATTAATACATTTACTACTCAAAAGAAAATAAGCAAACTGTTTTGCTAACTCCTAGCCTTATTTTTCCTAAATCTGTCTTAATTCAGATTTGTTTCCTCTCAGTCTGAGAAAACTATTTTTAGGCTTTTCACCCAATATTAAAGTTTAATACTGACAATATTCAAAGTGCTGGTTCAACTCCCAAGAAGGCTGTAGAAAATTTCTCTTAAAGTTAATAGAAGACAACAAAAACAGCTCACAATTGGAGTCAAAATTAATGCAGATATCAATGTTTATAGCATTCTGACACAGACAAGCCAACAGCCAAATTATTTAACTAATAAGTGAAAAAATTATCTTTTAAAGTGTTCAGCTCATATAAACTTTGAGGCACTAGTCTGCATAGATCCCAGCACTAGTGTCTCCCAGATTGGTTTTTCTCACCCTTCCATGATTCCCAGTAATAGGAACAACAATATACTGCATGAAGGCCTGGGCACTAAAAGGAAGATAGGTGAGCTCTGGAGAATATCTTTAATATCATCAACAGCTGGAAAAGGTCATTCAGTATAGTGATTTTAATTCCACAGAAATATAATATTCTAGGAAACAAAGCTCAGCACATTGGAAAGACCTTTGAGATCATCAAGTCCAACTTCTGACCTAACACCAAGGTGTCAACTAGACTGTGGCACTGAGTGCTATGTCCAGCCTTTAAGAACACCTCCAGGAATGGTGACGATACCACCTCCCTGGGCCATTCCAATACCCAATCCAATGCCCCATCACCCTTTTTGTGAAGAACTTCTTCCTAATGTCCAACTGAAACCTCCCCTGGCACAGCTTAAGACTATGTCCTCTTGTCCTATCACTGGTTGCCTGTGAGAAGAGACTGACCCCCACCTGGTTAAAGCCTCCATTCAGGCAGTTGCAGAGAGTGACAAGGTCTCCCCTGGACCTCCTCTTCTCCAGGATAAACAAATCCAGCTCACTCAGTCATTCCTCACTCCTTGTGTTCCAAGCCCCTCACCAGCCTTGTTGCCCTTCTCTGTTTATGCTCCAGCATCTCAATATGCTTCCTTAACTGAGGGGACACAGCATTCAAGGTGTGGCCTCACCAGTGCCAAGTACAGGGGAAGAATGACTTCCCTGGTCCTGCTGGCTACACTATTCCTGATACAGGCCAGGATGCCATTGGCCTTCTTGGCCACCTGTGCACAGCTGTATCATCTTCAGTCTGCTGCCCATCAGTACTGCCAGGTCCCTTTCTGCCTAGCTGCTGTCCAGCCACTGTGCACAACCTGTTGCAGTGCAGGGGGTGGTTGTGGCCAAAATGTAGGATCCAGCACTTTGAGAAATAATAGCCAGCACCCTCATTCACACTAGAACAGAGCTGGAGATTGCTTCATCATTGTCCAGCTTTCAACCTGCAAATGACAGCATAAATGTAATGGGGTTTCTGCTCAGTTTTTGGACTAAGCACATAGCTCCCACCAAGCCCTTTTCCTAAAAATAACTAACTCTGCAGGCCTCAGAAGAAGAGACAACTGAAAACATTTCCCTTAGCAGATTCCTTTGAAAGTGTTTTTGAAAAGAAAGATGGCAGACAGAACACATAGCAGCTGACCCAGGAGTTTGTTGTAATAGCTCAATATAGAAAAATCCAATAAAGGCATAGAGAGAGAAGCTAAAGCATAGAAGCACGAAATTTCTATGTTCCATGTATTACTAAAAAAAAAAAAATCTAAGTCATTAGAAGTTAATTAAAGCCTTTTTCTAGAAACTGCTAATGTTTTATAAAATTGAAATTGTTCATTCCCTTCCTCTATGTGTTATTATGTGTGTGGGGTCCCCCAAAGTGGGATGAACCTTCCAATGAAGGTTCAGAGACTAGAAACTCTGAGCAAGACCAAGACCTCATCCCTAAGCCCCTCTTAAATGAGGCATAAGATACAGATATTTATACACTCTTGAATAAAAGGGAGGAGGAAACTCATTAAGGCAAGAATCACATTTGAAAATATCAAAATGTTTGGAAGCTTCAGTCTGATAATCATGGAATAATCCTGCGTTGGAAGGGATCATCAAGGATCATCAAAGTCCTGGCCCTGCACAGGACAGCCACAACAATCACACCATGTACCTAAGGATATTGTCCAAACACTTCTTGAACTCTGTCAGGCTGCAACCACTTCCCTGGGGAGCCTGTTCCAGTGCCCAACAACCCTCTGGGTTTCCTGATATCTAAACTAAACCTCCCCTGACACTATATGAATAAATGAGCTAGAGAAATATAGATCTCAGGCAACAAAGCACATGAAACTCAGAGATGAGTGAAAAGGTTTTATAAATTTCAACTCAAGAAACAAGATTACAGACCATGAAAACAAAACACAAAAATAGCTGTAGACAACTTTCAAGTTTTAAGACTCTAAATAGAGTCAAAGACTGAAAATAGATGTGACCTGCAGAGGATTCTGTTCTTTATGCTGTTTTTTCTGAAACTGTCTGAATAAAAGCAGAAAACAGTCAAAATATGCAGGATGTCGGACCCCACTATGTACAGTGGGACCAACATAGGAAAACAGTAGTGAAACACAAAAGAGGACAGTACGTTTAGTAAAACACAATTAAAGGTATGACAGGTCTCATCTGCTCAAATTTCAAGCTCAAACTAGATGCGTCGCTGAAAAATTTTCTAAGTGTGGGACACTCTTTGGTCAAAAATTACTATTCTATGAAATAATTTGAGGTGTCCTATACCTGAGGAGTAGGTGAAAGTAGAGAAGTGAGTAGGCACCTGAAAGGGTAAGCTAAGACTTTCTAGGATATAAACTTTTATTAGCCTATTTTCTCATTTCTCATTCAAATAAGGTTTTTGGAAAGTATATGTGTATAACAAATCTAGAGACTCATCTATACTTTCTTCCCACCTGTTTAATATTCCTTTGTATACAGCCAAGGCATAGCCTTATGAACTAATTACCAAGTCTTGTCTACATACACCTTAGGAATCATTACAGTAAGCAATGAAAACCTTAATAGAAACTCTGCATTTGGCTTACTCACAATTTATCACTGAGAAACAATATGTGTAATGGGAAGGGTTTAGTCATTGCCTTTTATCATCAATACAGGTTCTATTCTCACAGCTCCATTACTCTTTTTTTTTCCCCCTCTTTTTACTATGCTTTCTCACCTTCCATTTTTATTGTCCATCTGCTTCTCCTTTCCCTTGCATAACTTCCCATCTTACTCATTTGCAGTAACACAAGGCAGAAAGCTATCTTCTTATAGACCTCTACAAAGACATTAAGCCATTCCAGCAGGCAAAAGAAATCAATACTGCAGTAGAAGTAGAATGCTTAAAATACAAATATGAATGAACACAGAAATATTGACAGAAACTAGGAGTCAGCACAACAGTGAACTTCTGCAGCCTTGTTTCAGTTTTCCTATTTTTATTATTATATTATTTAGATTTATTTGGTTTATAAAATCTACAGATACCAAAGAATTGACTATTAATGCTGCAAAATTATTAATGGATCAACTTTTACAGAAATGCATGTATTGTATAATTTCTTAATCTTTTTACATAAGGAAGTAAAATATCAATATCTGGAATACGAAAATGGTGGGATGGGGAAAAGGGGACAATATAAAAAAACATCACTGGGAGGATGTTCAAGGTCATGTTGAACATGGGGCATTGAGCAACCTGATCTAGTGGAAGGTGGCCCTGCCTACTGCAGTGGAGTTAGAACTAGGTAATCTTTCAAGTTCCCTCCAGTCCGAAGCTTTCTATGATTTTAGGATGCTAATATAAGCTTGAAATAAAGCAAGAAAAAAAAATTATTTCACTCTGCTCCTTTTCTTCACTTATCTCTCTTATATATGTTCCACAGATGGAACAGACCTGACCCATTGCATGAAACTCAAACCAATGTATCAACAAAACCAACTGAAGACTGTTCTTCAGAAATGGAAATTTTTGCCAACCTGTTAACCCAATCACCTTGTACTAAGCAGACTAAATACTTAATTATTAAAAGGTAACACAATAGTGTACAGATTATCTGTACAGTGTTACAGGTGTTTGTAAACTGGTATACAGCTCAAATCTGTGCAAATATAATGTGCAGTAAAATTGATCACAACAGACTCAAAGGTCATGTTGTAGCAATAATGCCAGACGAGGTCATCTGCTCTCTTTAAAATTTTCATCCCTTCTCTTTAAAATTAAATGAGGGCTTAAAGCATCTCTGATTCTATTCTGCCACCAATAATCCCTCATTAGATTTAATTACTTACATTCTACATAGTTATATTATTCCTACAAACAGTCAAGCCTACCTAAAGCTACTGTTCCAAAAATGACTAGAAGCTATGATCCAGGAGAGATGCTTGTTTTTTCTGTACTACACACCAGCACTTCAAATGTTTCTTCCTTGTGTACTTTATAATGAAATAAATCAACAAGTCCCTTCAAGTTAATATGTTATTCTAACATTTTCATTATTTTTTCTGAAATGCCTAATCTATTTTTCCATGTAACTATGTGGAATTTGCATACAACTGCCTACATACAGCTCACTCCTATTTTCTAATCAATAACAGAATTTATTATTTTGCTTTAAAAAATTTATTCATGGTGCAATTATTATCCATCAGAATGACTTGCAGTTATTCACTGCAAGTTGTCTGCTTGTATGGTATTCTACATGTCAAATTCATCATGCTTAACTTCACCAATCTGAAACATAGGTTTGTCTAGTCTAATCATCCAGATCCTTTATCCAATTCATTCGAACAAACAAGCATGAAAAGAAGACAATTCATTCCATCTATATCAGATGTCCTTTAAAATGGGATAAACTGCTCTCCTGGGGTGCTTGCTTGCCCAGTTAATTATAAAGGCAGTCTAAATGACTACGCTTATTAAAAATCTCATTTTGAGACAAATATATTTAAATAAGACATAATCCAGCCATGACATGGCCACAGGATCATTTCTGAAAGTACAGTTACATCACCTCTGCAGAATGACACAGACTAAGCCAAAAAAGGGTGTTTGCTGTCAGCAGAGCAGAATTCAGACTAAAAGTGTCTGCACAGCACCTTTAGCTGGTTTGCTGCTCTTCTACAATGACCCAGCACTCCTACGTTGGCAAAATTCTATTATTATAAGAATGCAACTCTGAGAAGGCTGAGCAGTGATTTAATAAACATATTAGTTGGATATTAAAAAACTTCATAGCTAAGTATGGTTGCTGAGATGCAAAAGAATTCTGTTGGATATGCATTAAAGGTTTGTACTCTTATTTAAATGAGAATCAGAAGTGCAGTTCACAGCAAACATTAAGGAGTATTCTAGGAAATATACTGAAATACAGAGCAGTATATGCTAGAAAAAAACCTACATTTCTAGACCTGTACACAAACATCATCCCTTGGGTTTGGATTGTGTGGTGGGCCAGTATCAGCACAGTAAATTTTCTTGGGAACTGAAACATCTCAAGTTGTAAAAACCCATAACTTTTTTTCTGAAGTAAATACAAGGAAAACTGGTTTCACTTTTGGTTTAACCACCTGTTTTCATACATTAGAAGCTTTGTCTTTATCAAATATACTTAGAATAAATATCATAATAAGTATATTCAGGCCTTTCAAAAGGAAACTAAGCTGTTCAAACCAAAATAGCAAATACGAAAGTTTTTTTTAAACCTGATATTTATCAGTCAAACATAGCAAGAAAAGATAGTAATAAACTTATGTTCTGCTACGCCTACTGAACTCACAAATACTGTTTTTCCTTTCATCTTCTCAAGTCTGTGATCAAAAGATAGAACACTTTTGGCAATAAGGAATTTAAGACTAAAGATGAAAAACAAAAGAAAACTGTTGCTGTGTATTCAGCAACACCATTTTTATTAAATCATTAAATCACTTTTTTAAGCAATATATATTTCTGCCTGGAAAATAAAGATTGAGCAGGAAGTAGAATGTTTTGGAGGATTCAGTAAGAAAATAACAGCCACAATGACTTGACAAGACACCCTGCTCCATATCAGTAGAGACAGTACTAAGAGAACACATGTCATATCAGTAGCACAGAAATACAGTACAGATGTACTGGTACTACATATCAGCAGTGACAGAAACCAACATGCACGTGTGCCCTGTTGCTAATCTCCATGTTAACTTAGGGGAACATTATCATTAACAAGAGCAAGATTTAAGGCTCTATTGTCAGAAATCAGTTTTGATCCTTAACAATACTGCACTTCTTTTGTATGGAAGAGCAAGGCAAGGAGTTAAAATCAGGTCTGAAAAAGAGAGAGATGATACAGTCGAGTCCTTTTGCACTGAGGTGTAATCAATAATATTTGATTTATTCCTGGCAGAACATTGTCTAATTTACTTTTTACATCAAGAATTCTTTGTTTCTTTCTCATCTTCTTTATTTCCTTGACATATAAACCCAGGGTTTCTGTCTTGCTTCAAAAGGCTTTCTTTAAAAAACAAACAAATGGGTTTTTCTTTTGTTCCTCCAAAATCTCTTCAGTCTAGCAATGTTATATGAGTTTCCCACATCCTTGCTAAAACATGTGCAAGGATGATAAAAAAGTAAATCAATTCTCCATTTGTAATTATAGGAGGCACCTTGGTTTCTTCTACATTTTATTTTCACAGGATCAGAATGTTTGGAAGGGACATTTAGACGGTGTCTGATACAACCCTACCCAAGCAGGGCAACCTACACCAAGTTGCCCTGGACCATGTCCACATGGCTTTGTGGAATTCTAAATTAACTTCTTCATGACTTCAACTGGTTTTTACATTCACATAGTTTTTCAACTTCAATGTAAATAATAAATCTATTCTTTCTAAATGAGCACAATGACATCCCAGATCTGATTTTTATGACACTTATGTGCAAAACTACAGAATTGATTTCTTCATTGCTGCAGCAAAAATAAGTTCAATATATGCAGGCTAGATGGTTGATAGACCTAAGATCTTAAAAAACACATCAATATAATGGCGTGGATTTCTGTTTTTATATTTCAGGTTTTGCTATTGACAGATTTATGTCTACCTCCTACTGTAGAAAGAATATGATCACATTACTGTGATAATGCAGTAATATTACGACTCAATTTCACTTTAATGTACACTATTGTTTAGGAAATGGCTAATAAAGCAGTGTTCAAGATGGGGACTAAACTAGAACAATATACAGTACATAATAATAGATAGCAAATTACCACTAGGAGAAAAAAATCATGGTAAATGATACAACTCTAATTTATTAAATTTTTAAAACTGGAAGAATGATTTATAGAAAGCTTGTATGAACAAAAACTCCCCAGTCAGTTCAGACAGCATACAACACTGGCTGCAAAAAAGAGTTTCAGATTTTGAAGAAAAACTCATTCTAACTCTTTAACAAGGTATGCAGCCCTCCTTCTTTGAGTTACTTTTTTCAAGTATCATTAGGTATATACAAAAATTCACTGAAAACAGAATAAACCTTAGAATACCATTAATAGATAACATTTATTCAACAATAAATATGATATGCAAAACTATTTATTGGCTAATGTCCACAAAATATACCTTCAACTTTTAGGTAAATAAGCATTAGCATTATCACCATCCAGTCAAGACACAGAGAGCCTTAAGTGTTATCATTCACATTGGAAAGGGCCATCTTTCACCAGTATGTGGAAACAATCCATTTTTGGTTTTAGTTTTTCATGCTGCTGTTTTCTAATTGGTCTTATTGCTTATTTCTATCTCAACAAAAAAAACCACATCTTTCCTTTTGCCCTCCTTAGCTTGCATCATTCCACTCTGTAGACATTATCTCCGTTTTTTCAACATGGTAGTCTCTTCAAAAACCTAAGCCATGGTTACACCATATCAGGAATGAGGTATGCTTCCTTAATCATGGCTGAATACAGAGGGAGAGGGAAAGGGGAGAAAGTGAGAGTTCTAGCAAATTGCTTTTTCCTCGTGTAAGATATTTATCTGTAGCCATTCTTCTGTTTCTTTTTAAGTAGAATGGGAATAAATTTTGGATGTGCTGCCAAGGATTCTACTCCAAATGTTCAACACCCAGAAGAAATGTTTCACATAGAAAACATGAAACAGTCATACTGCAAAACTGTATCTGCTTAGAAATCTGAATGAAAGCAGGTATCAACACAGCTCAGCAAGTTCTGCTCTCTTTCAAGCAGAACTCAAGGGATTAAAGTGATTTAAGGATTCATATTGATATAAAATGCAGACTTTAAATGTGGTCCCCACTGACAAAATTACATAACACATCCCAAACAGTAATTTCAGGCTAAAACGTATAAACAGCAAAGAATTGGACAAATCAGAGAAAATATTAAAAACTTCTGAAAAGTTAGCTAAATTGCCTTATCATACAGAATACTAATTAAAATTACTTTAAACTGTAAAAGGGTTTGTTGTTCATGCAATGAATACAATGCTTAATAAATACATCACAAGAATGATGTAAACTATTAGGAAACTTAGTCCCTTGTTTTCTGATGTATCTTTGCAACTAAGGAGTAACTGTGTGTCAGGCTGCAACCAAGGTATTTTTGTGAGTTCCCACGGAAAGATGTACAAACCTTGTGAAACTCAACAAAACCAAGGGAGAGCTCACTCACCATTTACTGCCACAAGCAAAACAAACTAAACTTGGAGAAAAATAAATTTAATTTACTACTGATAAGATCAGAGCAGGATAATGAGAAAAACCCCAAAACTTAAAACCACATTTTTCCTCTGCTCCTCCCTTCCTCCTGTGTTCAGTTTGACTCCTGATTTTCTCTACCACCTCCTCCCAGTGGCACAAGGGGACAGGGTTGTAGTCAGTTCATCACATGTCACTGCCACTGGGAGAGGACTTCTCCCACTTCTCCCCTGATCCAGCAATCCAGCATGGGGACCTTTCCATGGGAGATAGTTCTCTTTGTATATGATATACACAATGAAAAGTTACTTTGAGACCCAAATCCTCAGGTTATCTTCTAGGCCCATGATAACACATGCTAAACTACGTTCTAAAATCGTTCATTATTTAGCATTTTCATTTTGATGTTCTTGCCCAGAGCAGTCATTCTGGTGTCATTCTGACACCCTTCTGGTGTCACCCCTATAAGGAAAAAAAAAGAAAAAAAAAAAGAGGTAAAACGTACCAAGTTGCAACTCTGTAAATTACCACAACACAGAGAAGCCCTAGATCATCCTCAAGATGCTCAAGTAAGAAAACATCAGTCTCTTTTTCATAATAAAAATGTGATTTCCCAATACTTGTCTCTACCAGGCCCTAGCCTGAGAACTCCAAATACCATGTAATAGTGCAAGAGCTACCTGATACACCACTGGCTTCAAGGAAGTCATTTTTCACTTAAATCAAAACCAGCAAAGATCCATATAAGTATTGATTAATGGCTTTTCAGTAGAATAGACAGCTGTTCTCAGTTTAGAAAAACAAATGGCACCACACTATTGCACTACATACCCATTACCATTCTCCAAATCTTCTTTCTTGATCTAAATCTCATTTTAAATAAACATATTTTTCAGTTTGGCTTTTTGCCAGATCATCTGCAAGCATCAATTATGTAAAAAATTGCTTTTAAGAATCTTCTGCTAAGAGCTGAAAATTTAAGCCAAGACCTATAAAGAAAAAAAAATCAACAACCATAAGTATCCGAGTCAAAGCAACAGTTTTTTTTTTGTATTTGACTCTATGAGTTCATGTTAAGGACTTGGAATTTAGTAATCTACACAGGAGAGATAAATAATTGCACTACAAAATATGTTCAGCTATTGTATTATACCTGCAAGTCTTACTACAATAATATTAACCGATTTTTTTGATAACTCTGAAAAAGAAAATGAAAGCTGATAATGATCACACAATTTTTCTTGATTCTCACAAGAACACTGTCTCACAATATTCTTGTATCTGTGTCAGGACATGGCAGGACATGGATGGAAAATCAAACATGAAAAATAAAAAGGTTGTATTATAATGCTCAAAGAGTAGTGGTTCAAGGATCGTTCTCTACCTGGGAGCCAGCAATAAATGGAGTACTGCATAGAGCTGCCTAGAGAGGTTATACAGTCTCTGTGTTGGAAAGTCTTCAAGACTAAACTGGATAAAGCCTAGCAGAATCTAGTCTGACTTCATAGCTGGCTCTGCTTGAGGAAGAGGTTGAACCCCCTGAGGTCATAACCTCAATTACTCTATGATTAGGGATGTGATCTTATGTCTTTGTCTCTCTGTTTAGTGAAGATATTAAGATATGTACACTTGTCTATAAAAAAGTCCAGCTTCTTTCCATTCCTTATACACAGCAGAAAATTTTGAGTAATTTCCACTAACTATAGTAAAAATTATGGCCAAAGAAGTGGCTGCCCTCCCTAAGTCTTTGCTTTGACCTCACCTCTGATACAAGTCAAATCTATTTGCAAAATTGCTCTTTACTTCCAACAACTAGACAGGCTGTCTGAAATATATGGCAAGTAAGTCTCAAGGCTTCATTCTCTGGACATAAAAGGCAGATACATGCTTTTAAGCTAGTATCTCAAAAGAAGAAAGATAGAATAAAGAAGCCAGTCCAAAAAAAAAACATCTATGGGGAATTCATTTGGAGTAGGCATATTACTAAGAATGCTGAAAAAATTCTCATGTAAATTCACTGTTCTTACTTAACAATACAAAGAAAGCATTTCCCTCCTGCCTCTTCTTCCTTCAGCTGGTGTTACCTTTTAACCCTTCATTAGCCATGTAACCCAGGTTACATACATTAAGTATGTAAGAATCTAAAGCATTTGCTAACATAAAGTAGTTTATGGTATCTTGGCATGCTATGATGCCATTAAAAACTTTGCATGAAAATGAAAGCTATGAAACCAAATAATTATTTAAAAATATTGAATAATCTCTGTTACACAATGCAAAATTAAAATCAAAGACACATGAATACATCTGCTAATATATCTGTTAATGTATCTGTTCATTCTCAGTGGACAATACCAAAAGAATTCTACTTATTCAAGGACACAGTTATACAAGAGACATGAACTGGAAAATTACCCAATATACCCTCAAGTCTTTCTTCCCATTGCCAAAAAAAATATTCTATACCATGTATTACCCAGCATATTATTCTAGCTAGTTCAAAGTAGATTAAATGGTTTCGTAGTGTTTTTCCTATGATTAAGGTGAGGATTCCCAATTCAAGAGTCATAGCTCAAAATCATCACTGACAAATTTCAGAAGTTCATGATCACTCAGCTATTTTAAGCGGAAAAAGAGTCTTACTGTAAACAGGAAAGCAAACTTAAAGGAAAAAGAATTCTTCATATTGAAAATATGAGAAATCTATGCTGGCATACAACAGTGCTTGTAGAAACTTACAGCATTTTTATAGTAAGTAATTTGGAAATTCTGGTCAATTTGTACTAGTCCCAGACAATTTTTAATTTTGACATTGACAAGATTGTTTTAGGGAGATTATGTAATGGAAGATGGGCCAAAGGCAGCAACCCTGCTTTCACTGCCATATACTGAATATCACATTTCAGAATTCTACAAAATCAAAATTACCGTGTTTATAAGTTTCAGTGCAAAAGGGAAACACCAAACTAGCTGTTGGTGTAGCACTGCTACTGAGCAACATTATATTTATGTAAAAAGACTTTTTATTGGTTCATTACCATCTCTCATCTACAGCATTCTATTTTTGACTATTTGACAAAAACAACACATGTTATACATCAGCAAGATATAACAAATACATCTCTAAGATTTTTTCAGTGAAAAATCATTCAGTCAAATAGCTCTGGCTAGCTTATCTTTCGTTGGTTATTTCATTTCTAGCATTTGGTATCACTATGGACTGAACCCAGCTGTAACCATTATTTGTGCTTTTAACTCCCATTTTTGGTTATGCAAAACACAGTGAGATTGTGAATTTTGGTGCCAGAAGAAAGGACACCAACCTCAATAACTTCCCGAGAGCTAAATATGTAATGACATGGAAAAATCGCTACAAAGTCTGCCTATTTTCATTTATTAGAATTTAAATGTTAGAAAAGCACTACCTGATTCATGTTAAGCTGTTTCTGTACTATAAATGTTTTCCCTTCTAAAACTCTGAATTTCCACATTTGTGTGGGAACATAATATATAGCAGCAACTTACAAGTCCCTAAGGGAATCATGTCAATTGGCATTTTAAAAATTAATTCAGTGACCTACAATAATATGAGTTTCTTATGCATAATATTTGTCAGTAGGCAATGTGGGAAGTTCTGCATTCATTTAGAGCCAAAGCTTTAAAAAAGCTAACAAAAATATTCTTAAACTGCTTCTTCTAACTTGGTAAGTGTCTTATGGTGAATGTTTGTAATATAAGAACAAGGAAAAACTGAATATATGAAAGGGATCTGCATGCAGTGTGGGTAATATTTAAAACAGAAAATATAAAGGAATAAAAATTGTTGGCAGTATATGCTCTATTATTTCTACATTATTGACCTGTTGAGACATCCAGAGCTTGTGGAAATTCTGCAAATCTTCTGAAAACTATAGCATGGTAGGTCTCATATATGTTCTTGCAGATCATTTTTAGTCACTAAAAAGAAAATTTGCAACCATAAGCAGGACTTTGGGGCAGAAGGCCCCATCTAAAAAGACTTAATATCTAATTATATCAACCCTCCCTCTTCTGATCTTACATGTCAGAGAAATGTCAGAGCAGCAGTTCACTGAATGGTTTGTGTAAATTAACCCTGCACAGGGCTGCATATAATTTTCCAGTTTGCTGTAGTAAGTACAAGTCTTTAGAAACAGCTTTTTTCAACTCATTCCCATTGTTTCATGAAGCATGTTATACTGTGCACATGAGCTTGGTTTATCCTTAGCAGAGAGTTAAATTGGGATGGAGTAACCAAAATTAGGGTTTAGGTATCACTGTATATGAAAATAGAGGATATTCTAAGCAAGGATGAGATACCCATACTATTATAATACGCTCAAATAATAGACCATTCAATATATTAAACATTTACATAGAAAACAAAATATTATAGTCACATGAAGATAGAAGCAGAGTAGTCACTACTCAAAACTTAAGGAAAAAGTTTCAACTTTTAACTTCAAAATCCTGCTTATGAAGCTGCCCTCAAACATTTAAATGACACAGACAAAAACCAGTGTGTTTCGTTACCGAAGTATGATAGTTTATATCTGAACTATCTATTTAAAATGAAGTACCTATAGAAAAACTGCAAGACGTAATTATGATTCATGAAAGAATAATACAGTATATATTGTCAAATTTCCCATTTTTTCATGAAATCTGAGACAGCAAACAGTTCAGAAAGTGCTTTGCATGCAATTAATTGCCACCTGTCCTTCAAGGATAGCTTCCATTTCCCAATAGTACTAAAAATATTTGAAATCATGAACTAGAATTATTTTCAATTTCTACAGAGCATCTATCAAAACTCCATACTTATCACTGGATAAATATTACATTTTCTTCCTCAAGCAGGCAACTACAAAACTTCCCCACTCAAGTACTATTCTCCATGTTTTTCCAGAATACAATAAATTTTTAAAACTAGAAGACTTTGCCACTGCACAATATACCTCTGCAGAACACCAATATTCATTTAGTAAAATACATAACATCAACTGATAATCTGAAAATTAACATTCTCAGTAACGTGAAAATATTTTAATATATAATCAAATACAGCACAATCGCCACTATCACAGAACAAAGAATTTAAAGAGAAATCTAATAATATAGTAAGGCAAAAATAATACAAACAGATTAAATTCCTGCAAAAGATTCTTTTGTGGGGAATTTGGTGGTTTGTTTTGATTTGGTTTGCTTTCAGTTTTCATTTTTTTGGTGTTTTAAATATGTTCTTTACTTAATAGTCAGGTTCTGGTTTTTTTCACCCATGGAGAGTTGCACTCTATCAGCCATAGTCACAGTTCCAGCAGAATTACTGTAACATTCTCTGTAGTGGCATCAGTGTAAGCATCTTCAGAAATAAGTACTAAGCTTTCTTGTGCAAATGGGCAAGAAAATTAGGATCTCCCTACATCACAGACTCTCAAATATAGTGCTTGAACTTGAATAACACTTGCTCTTTTAATACCTTTTTGTCCTCCTCAGTGTTACATAAATGCAAAACTGCAAGTCACACAAGACTTCACTGGAGATACTCAAAATGCCTGTACAAGTGCCTTCACAACCTGATCTAACATTAGCTCTATTTTAGGCATGTGTTTGGATTCCAAAGTTTTAAGTCTGTATATTCACAGTTAGGAACTAAACTACTTTATGATTATCAGAGAAATTAGGAAGACAGACACTTAAGACTAAGAGAGAGGGAATAACAGCGGTGCAGGAACTAATAAAACTAGCCTTACACTGTTAGATGGTAAGAAGACAGTCAAGTAAGTATCTGATATCTGTAGGAGCAAAGCTGGAATCCACATTAAGTGAAACATAAATTTCACTAATAGCTACATTTTTAATTTTGCTGAACTTGCACCTACTGATGAAAACCAGTTTAGAGAGCAAGACTGAAAGTGCAAGCTCTGAACTGAAATTGCAATAATGCCAAAAAAAAAGAGATATTTTTGAAAGATTGCAAATGAAACTCAAAAAAAAGTGAAAGAATTCCTTGAAGAATCTTTTATTAATTTTAAGCTAATGAGTCAGATCTATAATTAAGGCAGTTGGCAGATTTCATTATAGCAGACAAATACTAGCTCAGTTCAGTTACCCAAAGCTGCAGGGTGGAGGGCAAGATATAAGTAACTGACAAAATATATGACACTTGGAAAAGAGTTGTATGTGATATAGAAGGCTGCAGAAATCCCTCAGGACAAAAATAAAATGCACAAAAGAAAAGGAAGAGGAGAAAAAAAAAAACAAACAAAAAACCCAAATATACTTACTTTGGGGACAAAATAAAATTTAAAAAAATAAAGAATACAAAGTAAAAATTTAGGAAAACCCTCACAAAAGACATACTGCTAGAAATAGTATAAGACAAGCATATGGGATGTAGGGCCATGCTCAGTATTTGCTAAACAACATACAACTGCAGGCAATGCAGCCAAGACCTGCCAACTCAGAGTAAAATGAAAAAAGTCACATCTAGCAAGCAGATGGATGTACAGCATGTTTAAAAAGCAGCAGACATAGCACTGCAAGCCTGCTTAGAGGTCACACTTACATGATCCAACCTGGACAATGGTACCGCTTCAAAACGAGAAAGCTTTGCCAATTCAGGGTTGAATTTAGACAATCATAGACAAATGTCATTTCTGGAAAATGCTTTAAAAAATTACTAGACTCAAAGCTTGATATAGAAGACAACTAAAATTGAGAGATGACAGTAAAACGTAATTTTAAGTCTTAGAGGACCCCAACTAAGGTGGCAAAACCAGAACTAGACAAGCTTTTTCTTTTTTAACTGTCATGATCAACAGTAGTAATACAATCTTTCAGAAATCTGAAAGTTTTAAATCTTGTTTAATAAAAATAGAGAAAAATGTAGAAGTAGAAAACTGTATTGAAATATCAAGAGTATATTGACCCTTTATTTCCAAAATATGTTTTCTCAAAAAGAGTATTATACCCTCTACTACTTCCAGCTCAAGAAAGAAGGGTAAATTGGAATGAAGTGTATCAAGATGAGTTGAATACTATGAGAAGAGCTTCAGAAAAATTCTGTCTTCTCTTTCCAGAAGAGTAATGTTGTAAGTATTTTAATCAATGTATAGAATGCAAGTATAAGTAGAAACTACAACCTCTTCTTCCATTGTCCATCACATTTAACCTGGGCTGGGTTAACCCTGATGCCTTATATTTTTCAGATTCTGTGGTGCTTTAGTGTGTAGCTCTGAGCTTCGTATTAAATGTAGGTAAGCTCTCTTCACAGAGTAGGGAGACAAAACAATTCCTTTTCTAGCTGGGGACCAAGGACAACTGACCCAAATTTCAGGACCAAGATCATAAACAACAGTGAATTGAAGAGAGAAAAACGAGGAAGATGGAACTTCCTAACCTGAAGCTATAATTGGACAATTAACTCCAATATACAAATGCACCAGAACTTATAAAAGTTTGAAACCCGGTGACCAGTCATCTGTTTTGTGACCATTTTGGCTCATCTGGGGTGTAGCCCTGGCTGGGCTCTTGTACTGCCCAAGGTGTATCCATTGAGACCTGCTAATAAATACCTATTTTATTTTTTAACTCTTCCTAGCCTCTGTTCTAGGTCAGCCTTCACAAGGCATCATCCCCAATGCACACTCTTGCTCTGGGAAATATGAGAGCTGAGAAAGGCCTGAGCAAGGAGTCACAAGAACTGCACAGACACAGCCCCTCCTTCTTGCAGATCAGGCTCAGGATAGCACAAGGAGCAGTCAGGGTACAAGGACTAAGGCTTTAGAAAAGAAACCAGTAGAGACTAGAGGAAGGTTCTTCCTCCTAAACTTGAAGTGCCAAAGACAAAATTATTTATCTGCCCATAGCAACAAAACACTGGCTAGGAAAAAGGGGAGAACTGGAATAATTTAAAAAGTTATAATGAAGGAAATTCTTCCTCAAAAAGCCCAAATTATGGAACATGTTTTCTAGCATTTTCTAGAAAAATAATGGGCATTTATCTTTAACCAAATAGCCAAAACACTGCAATATGGCCCCTGCTTCTTGTACTTCAGATTTAATATGTAATTTCAGCCATGTGTGTATACAACAACAAACTAATTAAATAAAGAACTCACCTGGAAAATAAAAACTAGATTGATGAGGCTTTTCTTTTAGATAACAAAACAGCTTCAACACAAAATCATACTCCAGTTGGGAAATAATATTTAAAGAAAAACTTTTCCTTTATCCTCACTAAGGATACAGATTACTTCATGTCAACTGAAAAAGTTTATAGTAAAGGGAAAATGTGGGCTGAAATCTTCTAGGATAAATTTCTCTCTGATGAGAAATAACTCAAATTGATTCAACTTTACACAGCACATTCTACACTGCAAAAACAAGGCAGAGAAAGTAGAGAGAAAAAAGAGAGAAAAAGAGTACATGGAGAGAGAGGGGGGAAAGGGAGACTGATGGTTTTTAAATTCTGAAGCAGGATGCAATTCCAAGTATAAAGTAAGTTGAAATAACACAACAAAGTTTTCCTTATGTCAATGGAGGTAATTTCTTTCCTCCTTTACTTGTTATATCAGTATCATGAAAACAGCAGCTGATTTTCATGGGATGGAAGTGAAATTAAGCAGACTTACTTGACATCTCAATTACTAATCAGAAAAAGAGAGCTTCAGTTAATAAAAGATTTTGCTCTGCATGTCAGTGAATCAGCCTCATTCTAAATTTCACAAAGACACATCCTGATACACAGCTGATAAGAAATCGTTGCTTAATTTTTTTTTTTTTTTTTGAAGCAGTTTTTATTATGGTACGTATGAGCAGATGAAACCCCTAACTCATGCAATATTCACCTTGGTATTTAACACAAGTTAAAAACAAGCTAAAATATATCCTGTTGGTATGGTGTATTGTTAGAATAAAGGCGTAGCCACAGTAGCAAAAGATTTCTTGGCAGAAATGTTTTTTGCCAATCAAAATTCAAATAGTAAAAAAATTATAGATACTGCTTTCCATTCAGAAGGTATCTTTACAGATCTATATGCAAATTTATAATTATAAAAAGGTTTTCATATCTACAAGCAATATTTAGAATATATATTTAATTCATATAGAGAGTATTCATTTTTTTATATTTTAACCTGATATGAGTCTTATTTAGCAGGAAATCAATTACTGCCCTTTATTTCATCTGAGTATGACTGGTCTGCCCAGAAAGCAATAGATCAACTATAAATTTATTGCTCAATATGGATACCAGCCCATAGCTAAAAATTTGCTGCTCTGTATAACCAAGCACATTAAGCAGTCCTCTGGGGTAACGTATAAGCAGAAGTAACTCACATAATTCAGCAAACACTACGGGAAGAAGTCTTTCAACCACGTCTATTCACCTTTTTTTGGTCCAATCCATTTTGAAAAGAAGCTGTGCATATTGTCAATATAATGAATGAAATCTCAAGACTCCTCATAAATTTTACATGTCCTAAGGGTTCTTTTCTTCACCATCATGTGAAATCTGAGTACTTAATCTGACTATGCTTAAACTGAGCTGGGGAGTGTGGGGGGAGGGGGTAAATTAAGTATTTTGATGAATGTGCCCTTTTATTTTCTACATCAACATTCTGAAAAATGCATGAAAGTAAAAACATTCAGCAATATTATAGCTGTGTTTTCGTAGATTAGCCTTTTTTTTCTGTATAATCCCCTCAAACTTCACTGGTTTTCATTGCAGTAGCAGTTCTTCCCATACACCTTCCATTATGCCTGAGAGATTCCATTATTTATTTTAGTATGAAGAACACTTTAATAAGAAAGTATTTATAAAATGTACCATGACATTCCTTAGGGATAGGTTTTTATATCATTCTAAGAAAAAAATCTCTGAATTCTAGTAATAAAGAAAGATCATTTCATAGTAAATACCTGTATTTACTATAAGAATTGTGCATGTCTTCTGTCAAATGTAGTAATACCAAATATATTTTAATCTTTGTAAAGCAAATGTTCCCTAGAATAATCCTTTCAAAGAAAGAAGTTGGGTTATTTTTACAACTGAACTACAAAGCAATACAGTGAGTACATCAGTGTTGGCCAGTTGGGTATATTTAGCAAAACAACATATTTGTTCCTCTTGTTCAGCAGCCTTAAATATCACCATGACACTCTTTTTTCAGTAAAAGGAAAATACTTGATAGGCTGAGAATTTCTGAAGTTAAACCAATATCTGTAAAATACAAAATACAAAACCAGATTTACTTAACTATAAAAATTATCATTTTCTTCAATACACTTTGGTCTTCTCCCAAAACCATTACTGCTTCCACTAAATTTAGAGACATCAGAAAGGTATCAAAGAAGCATTTTTTTAAACAACAAATAAAAGTATTAGATTTGAATCATTAGTACAAGAAATAATAAAACAAAATAAATGAAGAACACAGATGTAGCTCTTTGTATTTTTTGTTCTGTCATTTGGGAAAAAAATACTTTGTGAAGATTTCATAATATACTTTGATGTTTCATAGCAGAATTTGAAATTATCATGAAAAAAACCTACATCTAGCCAAGGCATTTGTCTACAGGCATATTTCTCACTATTATATAGCAGTGAAGTTTAAATTTGGAGTTATGTGAATCTTTCCCCTGCTTTCTTATATTGCATCCATTTCACAATCCAAGTGAATTTCACAGATTAGCAATACAAAAAACATGGCAAAAGTAAAGTAACTAAAAGTTAAGTAAACATGTCATTTTAAGACTGCCATCACTAAATAATGATGGATATAAAGAAAAATTGTGATAGCATTCATTTTCCTGTTACAGAAATACTTCTTCATATGGATATTGACATCATTAAGATACAAACTTAATACTAGCATGGAGGTAATAATATTAATAATGGAAGAGATGATGTTAATGTCAGGACTCAACATCTGGTCTATGGATGCCTTTCTATAGTACATCAAGTATTGAAACTGAGATCACCTTTGAGTATTTCCCTTTTTTTCTCCCTTGCATATTGATGCAAAGGAAGGTGAAATATAAGCAAGAAAGACATAGTTTTCACATAACTTACTACTTCTTATTTTTGAGAAAAGTCAGACTGAAGAGATTCTTCATTTCTACGCAATGCTCTGAAGACTGTGTTTAGACTCCCATCCAACCCATCCTGAATTTTACAGAAAGAGCTACTTAGAGTTTTAATACTAGCACACTTTTCAGCAAAATATGAAATTAAAATTTGAAATTAGTAATCAGATTTGTGACATTCCCTGGACGAAGAACAAATGAAGAACAAAAAATACCTGGTAATTTTTGCTGTTTGTTGCCACAAGCAGTTATAAAGGAAGTAATATTTAGCAGTTTATAGATCAACTGTCCTTGGATTTGTTTAAAAAGATGCTGTACAGGTTCAGGTACTATTTAATGGAAAGAAACATATCCAATGTCTCTCAATGCTGATGAACTACACAGGAAAGGACACACAGGTAGGGAATCCAACTGACAATTCGCACCTTGTTTTGCCAGTTTTGAAAAAAGATTGTGAAGTAAATGTTTTCTTTGTCAGAGAGTTACAGTAAGTAGCCTTATAGTTACAGAATCACAGAATATTCTGAG
This sequence comes from Chloebia gouldiae, assembly GCA_003676055.1. Classification (NCBI taxonomy): domain Eukaryota; kingdom Metazoa; phylum Chordata; class Aves; order Passeriformes; family Passeridae; genus Chloebia; species Chloebia gouldiae. Next base: position 11,132,050 of record QUSF01000009.1, on the reverse strand, counting down.
CTGGAAGGAACCCACAAGGATCATCAAGTCTGACTCTTAAGTGAGTGGCCCATACAGGGATCAAACCCACAACCTTGGTGTTATCAGCATCATACTCTATCCAACTGAGCCAGTCTCAGTGGTCTTGCACTTCTGCCACATCCCAAGTTTTAACTGTCTGTATAACTCTGGCAATTGATGTGCCAAAACCTTAATTTATAAATTTATGGTTTAATAGATCTCCCAGCTACCCTTCCACAAGAGCCCTTAACAAGGGACTTCATATCAAGATTTACTTCAGCTTGCAAAAACTTGGGGCTAGGCGAACTTTCTTGTATTTGTTCCTAGTTGAAATAACTGCTCCTTTTAAACCTTCCATGCTGAAGAAGAATCTAAACTATTCTGTTTTAAAAGTGTTATTCATTTTTACTTTAATTCTAGTGTGAAATAAAATAAAACACAACCTTTTTGCTACAGGATGCATTTTAGTTCTAGGAAATGTTGCTTTTTCAAGTAAAATCTGTCAGGAATTTTTAAGATGCACACAACATAATATCCTTAAAACCATTTACTATATTTAACAGACCAGAAGCCATCCTGTAACACTGACATCTCCATAAATTTATATCAGCGATTTAATGAATTTTTTTCAACTTTATTGCATTGATTTGCATTCAGTTTATAACTCCTTACATTCACTTCACAGGTCCATACTGCATTTTCCAAAAGCTTACCATATTTAAATGCCCAAAAGATTAATCTTAAAAATCCCAGGGATTATTTTTGCCTGTTATTTTCAGTAAAGTTTAAAAGGTACACAATAGTAATAATGCAATGCTTAGTAGCTTTACAACCAGGTTGATTATTAAGGGGGGAAAGTAACCTGAAAAAGACACAGGAAGAAACCAGGAAAAAAGAAGAAATTAAAAGGCATTATCTGCTCTGATAGAAAAGAGAATTGATTATCCTTATAGCCTCACTTACTTCTGATACTGTTCCACAGCCCCTGCTAAATTGAGGTATCAATAAGGGAACAAAGGGTCAGGAGTTCCCAGTATTGCCAATACTATCAATGAAGCTTATGTTGCCACATTTCTAATGTGTTTATCTGATTTAGAGCTGACTTGCTCTGTCATACACACCCAGTATTAATGCAGTAAACTCTTAGCTTAAGATGAATTTTCAGGCTGAACAGCGCCTGATACCCCTATACAAAACACTGTCCACTGTTTCAAGTGCAAGATTCTAATTAAGTAATTAGCTAAACATGTATGTATTTAAATGAAAATACTGCTTTGAATTCTTAATTTTTGTGAGAGTTTCAGAATTCTCTTTCAAACCCTCATCATAAAATACTGCCTGAAAATCCTTAGATCAGTGAGATGAAAATCTAATTAAATCAAGTTACTGAACTGTGTCCATAAACATTGGTTTTAATTCTGTCAACTTAGTATCACTAATGCCATCCATAAATTTTGTCACATTTACAAAGAAACCATGAAAAAGTCACAGTTTCACTACATTATAAGTTATGCTCTCTTGCGTGACTTTAATGGGCTCTGTTAGGATAACAGCAGCCAGCCAATTTAAAATGTTCAGGCTTCATTTTGTCAGCATCTGTGATCCAAGGGATCATTCATTAAATTATGACCTTAATTCTTCTGTGTGGTTTAAGAGACAGAGAGGAAGGAAGGAAAAAAAGAAAATAATATTGTAAACACAAGAAAAGGATGAAAGTTCCCCAACATTATTTAGTAATCTGCATGTATAGCTCATTTAACAGATGCTTAATCTCAACAGGATGAAAAATTTGTTGACTGTTCAGTTTGGACTGTAAAACAGAAGACCCTTGTTGGTCAGCTTACAGCCTCCCTAAAGGAGTGTCCAAATAGGTGTCCAATAGTGAAAAGTAGGAAATGTCACCCTGAAATTTAAGATATGACATGGAAAAAACTGTTTTCTGGGCAGTAGTAAATTGCACGTAAATAATCCTTAAAACTATATGGTAAAATATACTAAAATAATTTCATTACTATTTGATCACCTAGTTTAGGGACAAAAGGGGAAAATTTATATAGAAATATGGTTTTATTCTAATTAAATTACATGTAATTTATTTGGCCCATCATTTAACATAAAATGTCCAAGGATAATTGATAAAAAACTCATTTCTGTAAGTGCTCATTTTTCTCCACTGACTAGAGAGAAATTCTGGTGAGTAGGCTTGATTTATGATATCTAACTATTACAACAATAGAGATAATTGGAGTAAGTTTAATGCAGAAACCCCCCTTGAGGCAACAAAGAAATCTATGTAGAGTTTCTTGAATAATGATGCTTTTGTCTAAAATCAGCATCCCTAGGCATAACAGAATATAAATAAGAATAAAATAATAAGTTACAGGCTTCATCCATAAGCCTTCATTAGAGACTTCAGAAACACAAACAAGACATAAGATGCTGTGAAGGAAAGAAACAGGCTTGCTCACTGGCCAAACTTTAACAGATGAACTAGTCTGTTGTAATCTGTTTAAGGAAAGTCTGCAATGATAAAGCAAAACAAATAAGAAGTAATATAAAGTCACAATCTTCTCTCTAGAATTGCTACTGAATAGACACTCCACCAAAGTGCAGCTAGGATCAACAAAAGAAAAGAACAGTGTCAATCATATCATTTTTCCTTCATCACAGGTCTGTTCTCAGCTTCCTGTTTTCTCTCTGATGTCTCTGAATGTATTTATTATGACTGGTTGAAAGAGGCATGATTGACATCCCAAGATGAGCCCACTCTAATGAAGTGGGGGATGCAAAACAATTCATTTTTCAGTAGCACATTATCTATGGCTTGGGCATGACCTCAAATACAGATAACAATCTAAGCATCAAAACCCCTGGAGAAAACCTAAACATGTTTTTCTTTAGCATATAAATTCCATATAAATCCCAGTTACATTGGCTGAACTGGCAAAAATTCCTTTCAGCTTATTAGTATGAATCTGAATATAACCCAAATCCAGCAAGAAAACAACTTCAGGAAGGATCTTATTGCCATGAAATGGGTTGGGTGGAAGGAGACCTTGAAAATCACATAGTCCAACATGACTGTCCATTCTGCAATGGGCAGGAATACACATATCAGAATGATTTGGTTTTTGTTTTTTTTTTAATGCATCCTAAATAGAACAAATTCCTACATGTATATATCTTATACATGACTAAGATGGTGAATTATCATCATATCCAATTAGAAGATTACCATTATAGAGAGAGGACCTCCAGCTGCTGCATACACATTCCATACAAACTGATGAACATGGATTTTGTTTTCAAATAAAGTAGTGAGTCACTCTAGGATCTAAAACATTTATATAGACCATAAACATATCCATTAATTAATATATTTGAAGAATATAAATACAATATTACATATTTAATTTTTGAATAAGGTGTAAAACACGTCAATTTAAAATTTTCCCTTTTGCTTTTTTACAAGTCTTCTGATTTTCTGAACTGTTTTAAAATAGATATCAGATTTGGATCCTAAGGAGAAAAAGTTGACAATATATACTGGACTTGCACAAGCAAAATGGGGATTACAGTCTCTGTTCTCACAGGCAATATGAATATCATTCACTCTAAGTATTACAAGGATTCCAAATCCTTTCAGATTCTGGGCTCACAGCACTACCAGCTTTTGTTCCAAGTTGCTGGGGGAAAGGCAAAATTACTGATTTTCATAAAGAACATACACATTTAAGAACTTTTGCAGGATGTGTGAGTAATATGCTACAGTCATTCTGCTACTGCATGCCAATTGGTTCAAAATCTGACCTCTGTGTGTCCATAAAGGATACTTCCCAAACCAATCAGTAATCTGAAATAGTTCTACAAGTATTATATACACATAATAATAATTATTAAATTATTATGCAAGAGCCTTATTTGCCAGTTTGTCTATCAGAGATACTTTAAAAACTATATAATCTCACAAATTTTTATTTGTTTAAATTTTTGCTTTAACCGTTCTTAGAGTCTGAGTGTGGTTTTTGAGTATCAGCTAGTAATACGAGTTTATGTTAGCTCACCTTTTGTACTTGGATCAAATTTCCATAGCAATCTGCAAATCAGTTTATTCATAGAAAGCACAATCAGCAATATGTGAATACAGCCATCATAACCCTGTTGTGTTCAAAAGGGTTCTTCATGAGATAACATTAAATACTGTACAACTTTTAGCTTCCTGCAGATGAAGCTCATGATAAAAGCAGTATTGATGTGTTTTATTTGTTCACTTTATCAACTGCAAGTATGAGACAAAGAACACAACAGTAAAATAATAAAACCTTTATTCAGCCCATTCCAGTATTAGTTATATTACTATTAATATATTATAAAGCAGGAGTACAACTGATAGATTAGATATACCAAGTTTGATTACTTCCAGCCTGAAGTAATGCTCTGTGCTAATAAGAGCAAACGCTCTGTTCGTGTCCTCTGTATACCAGGAGCTGACACGTCTGCCAGCCCTGCTGCAGCCACCTAGACAATGTACTTGTTGCTGCCATGTCACACCTCATGAGTTTCAGCAAATAGCATATACAGCTGCACACAGGAATTGAAACAAGCCACACAGAAGAGCTAAATGTAGTTGCTAGAAGAAATTTTTAGAATAGCCCAGGAGGGTTTTTACAAATCAGGACATGAAGAGTCCCTTATAATCTAAATTTCCCTTGGTGGTTAGCTGCTGCTGCCTTAGCAAATCTTGTGAACTGGAAAACCTTGCTGAGCTGTCTCGCATACAGTTACATCGTTGAAATGTGAAATACAACTGTTAAGAGTCTTTGCAATCTTTAAGTATTTTCAAACGTATTAATTCAATCACATATCTATTGGAGTTATAGTATGCTATACCTGTTCACAAACCACAGGTAAAAGCTGATTAAAACATATATAACATGCACAAAACAACTTTTAAGTATTTTAAAGGAGAAAAGTGTAATTTAGAATTAGCTGAAAAAACTGACAGACTTTAGAAGAGTGGGAGACAACACCTCCAAAGCTACAGAATTACTGTAAATACTTATATAAACCTCAATCCACTTTATGCATTCACAAACACTGTAAGTCTTTTCAACACCACAAATGGCCACAGGATTACAAAAGAGAACTGAAAAAAAAGGAAAATAGGAAGGCCAGCTACTCAAAACTCGCTCAAAGATAATCACTTAGATAATTTCTCAAAAAGAATAGGCAAAGACGGAAATAAAGAGGAGAAAATATTCTATATGAACATGCTCACCTGTTTCCATTATAAAAACTAAGAAGCATCTAGAAAAAGGTTTCAGATATTAAGATGCAGGTTTTTTTCTGCTAAATTTAGGTTCAGACACTTTAAGGCCTTTGTTTTGGTAAGTCAGGTTTAACTCAATCTTAACATATACTCACATCATAAATTTCTCCCACTAAGAAATCACTCCAATATTGCACTTTCCCATCACTGTCAGTTTTAAAACCTGTCTCTAGATATTGTGCAATACCATAAGGGTTTTAGAAGGTTACAAGAGGCCGATGAAAGATTGTTCTGAAAATTTCCTGGCATTGAAAGGTATTTAAAAGATGTTACAATAAATGCATGTCAACTATACCAACATTCTCCTTCAGTTATCGAAGATATGCATACTACTCCTATGAAGTAGTAGTAGTAGTACTGACCTGGAACAATTAATATTCTTCACAAGTTTTACAATGACATCACCACTCACAGTGCGGAAAATGTAGTTAACAACAAAGTCTATGGAAGCTATTTCTATTTTAATCTGAAATGTGACACCACCTCATCATAAGCTGCATGGAACAATGAATTTAAATCTTAGTTCTGTCTCATGGATTCAGGTAAGCTGTATCAATTAAGGATACAGAAAATAATTTGTAATCAGGTTTTCCCTGGTAATGTTAAACAGGTAAGTCTTTGAACTCAAGTAAAGTGCAAACTAAAACAAGTTTTTTGTGGAAAAAAGTACTATTGTCAGCATCCTCTAGGACTGAGGAACACACTGTGCATGATCACACATTTAAAAATCTTACAACAGTATTTCTTTACTAAGGTCAAACTCAGCACCTGTTTAAAAATAGCCTGTTTTGAGGGCGAAGGGGATCTTATGCAGACACAAACATCACAGCAGGCCTTCTGGGTGTACAGGATGCTATTATCCTCTGCTTGCTGACAACATACTTCCCCTTTATATGGCAAGACCACACTTCTGTTGTTACAGTTGCCGTAGTTCCAGAAACATCAAAGTTATTGCTATGAGAATGCCACTAATTTATCCCTTAAAGCAAACATATAAAACAACACATAACACAAGAAATAATGCTCACTAGTCATCTCTTTTTTGCCTTAAGATATACACTATTAATTACTGAAACTCTAAATGGCATTATGTTATGGATGATGGGTTTATGAGAACAATAATCTTAAGTTTTTACTCCTGCCTTTTCCCTTCCCTAGTCCAAAATTTTGCTTACATCCTAATTTTTTACATTTCACAAAGGTAGCAATAAAAAAGATATCTACAATAGCAGGGGAAATCAGAGCTGAGAATAGGCTGGCTAGAGTGTTTTACTCCATATTGGCAAAAGACACAGGTCAAGTTCAAATCAATTTAAGTTCTATTTCCAAAAATATGAAAAATATTTTTGTCAATTCCTCCTACATAAAGTCATTAAATTACAGACATGACATGAAAATGTGTAGGTAACCCCTGTCTTCACTTCCAGTTTCTATCAAATGAATTTTTTCACCTTCATTTTAAGTATCTTTTTTACTTTATTCCTGACACATTTTTCTCTGATTTTCAGTCCTTTATGAATTAATCCAGTAAGACTTCATTGAAAATTTAACAAGTGAGCAAACAACTGCTTGTGTATGCAATGTATGCTCCACTTCTTACTTCTTACACTGCCCTCATATATTGTCAAACCATTTCCCTTTCCTATAGTATGTCAAACATGTCCCAGCCTTCGGACCTCTGCCTGCAGCCTTCCACCCACCCCACTGATTGTTGCACCACACACATCAGCCTGAACCTACTCATCATTTCTCCTTCAGAGAATTTACAATCTAGTTATAAAACTTAAATGAAATCTTACCATTCTCTGTATGGTTCAGTTATTAACAAAACAGGTTTTAAACAGCATGGCTGGGTCTTGTAGAAGCAGTTTTGCTTCTGTAGAAGCAGTTATAAGACAAATATCACAACCACACATACAGAAAAAAGAGTTTTAGAAACTCTATTTCCATGCTATAAAACAAATTAAAAACATCATAATGCTTATTGTAAACCTAATTAGTATGTTAACCTTGATAGTGTATAGCTATTATGCCTCACATCTTAAAAGTTCCATTGCTGAAATTCCATTTGATGTAAACAAACAAAATAATTCAGATTGGAAAGGACCTCTGGAAGTTACCTACTTCAGCTTATGGACAAAACAGATGCAACTGAAAAGGCAAATGAGGATGCTTGGGTTTTTGCTAGTCCAGTTTCAATTAAGGCTGGAGGTTTCATAGCCTCCCTGACTATGAGGTGATTCTAATCTTGGGTTTTGGTGGGTTTTTTTCCCCACGTATATAGTCAGAATGCCCCTTGCTGCATTTGTGGCCCCTGTCGTGTCCTTCTGCTGGGCATCTCTGAGAAGGACTTTTCTCTCTAGCTAATCATCAGATAGACAGTTGGCAATAATGATAAGTCCCAAATACAAATACATATGCATGTTTTTAAAGCCAAATGTAATTCAATTGCACATTTCAGGAACAGCTGATTACACATAAAAAACTAATGTTACTTTCATCAATATAATTTCCCTAGAAAATACAGTGATTATAAGGTTAATTATCATTTTAAACCCGATAATTTGCCATTCCCTTGCCTTTACCTTTGCTAACAGGTTGAAAAAAACCAGAAAACAAGGCCAAGACTACTTATTACATGCAAAAATATTCATGACCACAATATACTCAGCACAGGTCAACACTCGTAGTGTTTCTTCCAACTTCGCCAATTAGATTGAAAATAAATATTTTTCATGAGTAAGCAAAAGTCACTTTGTCAGCCTATGTGTAGTTAATTGAAAGATTCCTAGAAGAAACATTCTGTAGTTAATATTTATGGTTGCTCATAAGACAACTGACTAAACTGGCTTAAGGGAAGTTATTACTGAAAGATACTAAGTCAGCTGTGGCTATATTTAATCTATAATGTGTCCAAGAACACAATGTTTGAAATATCCTGTAAAACAAAATATCACCTCAGTATTTCCCAAATTGTACACAAAATGAAAACAGGCTAACTGCCAAAATAAAATGTATTTAGGTGTCTTTTTGCATACAAAGACTCAATTTCATTTGGTTAATTGCTTACATCCAGAACTTATAAATAATCAGGCTTCATCTCTTAAGAAAAATTACTGCATTCTAGGATTCAAGAACTGCTGAATCATACTGTAACATCCTACATATATTTCTCATATACTACTGCAGTTAGCAAAACTTAGCGTTGGAATATGAAAGCCTTGATGCCAAGGAACTGGATCTCTTTGAAAGATAACAATTTCATATGGAAGAGAGTAAGCTGATTTCCAGAGTTATTACAAAAAAAAAAACCTGTCTCATTACTCCACCTCCTCTTAAGTCTAGGACAACATCTTCATAATAGGTGATAGAGCATCTTCAGGTCCAAAATGTGTACTGTTCACAATTCAAGTGGAGCAATATGAAAGGTAAACACTTAAAATAGCGAGCTTATCTTAAACTGAATCTAGCATCTGATGAATTCAGCACTCAGCATTTCATAAGTGCAACCTAACATTAAGTACTTTGATTTGTTATCTTCTCTAGGAAACAATTGGAACATTGGCTTCACTTTCAAGGGAAGGAAATTACTTTCAACAAAGTATCAGTTTAACAGTCCCCTAAAGTGCTGAGGTATCTGATCAGTAGATTAAACAGAGTATGTATTCAGAGTATATATTTAAAAATTATGGTCCATCTATATTATCATAATCAAAAATACACTTGATCTAAAGTGCAAAAAACACCATATGAACACCCATTAATTTTTTTATCCTATATCATCACAGATTTTTGGTCTGAATTTACATAAGAAGATGTCTAATCTGAATACCCTACAGAGAATGAGCACTGGATTTCCACATTAGTTGCTGAAACAATCATATTGCCTGCCACTTCCAGCAATGAGATTGTGTAGCTTATTTTACTGACTTGCAAAACCTTTCCTAGTTCCAAGCAATGCCAGTCATAAATAACCAGCAATTACTTCTCAGCAGTTGGGAATGTACAGAGGAAAAAAGGTATCAAATGTTTTCCTATAAGAGTTGTCAAAGTTTCTCAAGGTTCAAGGAAAAAACATTCAGGAAACATATACTGATACCTTTCTGATATATACATGGCAGCAGATTCTGCTACAGCAAAGCATATTCTTAGCACCTAAATTATAGCTATTTCAAAAAGTAAAAGACATTTTTCTAAACCAAGGCAGGTTTCAAGTTCCTTTTGCTCAACATGACCTTCACAGGACAGTTGGCCATCCAACAGTAAGGCAGAGTTACAGGGTCAGAGACAGCTTTCCAGCCAACCAAATCACCGCTGCAATTTCTGCAACATTCTAAGCAGTTGTCCTCTTAAACCCAGGACCTCCAACATACTGTGACTGCTCATCATCTAAAATAATATAAAACACTATTCTATAGCGTTCAATTTTTTAAAAATTCTGTTGAAAAGGTAAAAATTATGTCATTTGGTAAAATAGGTTTTTTGCTCTTTTCATTTGCCTGATCACTAAAAGGTGAAGTAAAAATAATTAAATTTAATTACTAAATCAGCTAATTTTAAGATTGAAAATTACTGTTAACATTCCAACAGCAGAACATAGGGCCTCCTGTAACAATGAGCTGCTAACACCTTATCATCCTACAATTTGAAGATCACAACATAACCATTTTTTTCTCACATCTTTCTCACTTTCTAAAGAATCAGACATATTTTTGTGTAACAAATTAACTTGTTTTTATTATTTATATCCTAATGCAGCTGAGTTGCAACACTACTGCAACTCACAGTTATTCCAGTTAAACACAGATAAGTCATACACTTATCAGTATATACAGTACCAATTCAATAGCATCAAAATCTTTGCTTCTGAGGTGGGCAAGCTGTGATCTCCCTATACTTTCACTACAATAGATCTTAAAGAAATTTTATGCTACTTACCTCAGAAGAAAATTCAACCAAATACTACAGACTGTGCATCTGACTTTAATTATTTTTGTCAAGTCTCTCAATGCTTTATTTTAAATTAAACACAAAGACTATATTATATCCAGGAAAACCTAAAACAAACAAACAAAGAAACCAAGCCCAAAACCTAAAACAACTGAGAAATCAATGAAGTGGATTTAGTAAAATTCCAATGTAGTATTCTAATAGATACTCTAGTAAATGTTCAGCAAGCAATAATTTGTTTCTTAATTCAACAGCAAAGTACTTAATTAGATAGAAAGACCAACAAAATCAACAAGAATATGAAATTTGTACAGCACCACTTATAATACTACACTAGTCTTCCCAATTATTCAATCAACACCTCTTTCACAAACAGCAAAGGCCATCTGACTTCCCCATCACTACCTTTTTAAAAATAAATATTGTTATTTTTAAATCTAAAACTTTCAGTTTAATCATTAAACAATCTGTATGCTATAACACTCATTTACTTGACTTTTTGGCCTAGAGTCTAGCCAGACTTTTTCCAGCAGTCATTCTTGCAATCAAGTCTTATCAACTTCCTAGTCATAGCCATAGACTTTAAGTGTAACAACCATAACTTTAACAGTAATAGCTTCTTTCCTCCACAACTGCTCATTTTCCACAGTAATGCAATCACTGCCTATTAAACCCCTCCTGAGGACTTCATAATACAACCAAGGATCATGTACAGTATCTGAAAAGTTTCCTTAGAAACGGGATTTTATTTTATAAATAGAAGATGTAAGGCTTTCTTCCACCAACAGTATTAACACACTTATAGTATGATACCCACACTAAGAATAGATTGTAACACAGATAATAAAAGTAGAACCACATATTTGATTTTTATCAAGAAAAGAAATGAGAGGTTTTGTTTGGTTGGTTTTTTTTCCCAGCTAAAAGAACAGAATAGGAAAAGATTTTCTGAGGTCATTGAGGCATAGAAACTAAAGTCATTATTTAGCTTCTGTGTCAGCACAACCTCATTTGCAGTGTCCTATCTGCCAGAAGACAGATGACTTGGTAGGGAGACCTAAGTACAAACAAAAACAGAATAGAAATTGGAAGACTTAAGAAGGCCAAGCAGAGGTATTCATAAAAGGTTGTCCAGTATTTGAGTCAGAAAGAAGCTTTCTTAAACATAATGCAAGAACTATTAGATACCCATTCACATTACATCTATCAGAATTTAGTAGAAAATCTTTTCATAATTACAACTAATTCAAATTCAAGGCAGTTCCTTCAGTAAGTACCTTCTTACTGATATTTATTTTACTAAGCTAGTCTCAATAATGAAATTAAAATTAGTGATCTTCTATGAATAGCATATATTCAGCTTGCACAATCTGAGAACTCTTTTGTTTTCATCAACTACACAAGACTACATTCTTTCAAAAATTGCATTATTCAGATTTGTGTATATAGGCTGAAACTTGTTGAACCATCACATAAAATCATCACTGCAATTATCTTTTCATTTCTGAACAGATGCCAATGAGGGACACAGCAGCAGAAACAACCTCATATGCAGTTCTTTGATTCTTCTTCCAGAATGATGATCTGCACTGGATTTTTCAACAATCAAGCTCATATAAATGCTTGGCAGTTTATCCAAAATAAAGGAGTTTACTGAAAGGTCTGAGTATAATCTTACAGTCAGAGGAAGAAGTGAGAGAAGCCACTTAATATCCTTAATATCCTAAGGATAAGAAAGATAGGAGACAAGTATGATTTAGGATTTTTTTTTAATGTGAAGGAATTTTCTATGTAGAAAGTTGGGTTTGTAGTTAAAGCAATTCTGCTCCTATATGAGAACTCAAAAGAAGCTGACAAAATATACAACACTTATTTCCTTATTTTTAGCTGACCTTTAAAAACAAGTTTCTAAACATACTGTCCATTTAGCTTTTATAGTTCATACTTTTAAAAGCAGTTTACCATTCAGGATGTACAGAACAAACAGCACAGTTCCCTTTTTTTTTTTCCTCACATTAATTTAGCATAGCTATTTTTATTTGACACATAAGAACACATTCTAAATTAGCAATGGAGGGACACCTGGCAACCTATCCAGCAAGTAAGTTCCTGCTCTCAGTCAAACATTGGAGAAGGTGTTCTCACTATTGCAGACATAGCACAACCTTTAAATTAACCTCTGATTTTTGACCTCAAAGTTAAAATTAGTGTCTGTGAATATTTACAACCTTAACTTCTCATAATTTGAAAATCTAAGCACCAACATTTTTTCTACATTAAGAGAGAAATTTTGGAATAAAAAGATGGTATGATTGTACAATCAGGACAGGAGGGTTTCCATAAAGGCAACCAAAAGGAATTCTATGCCTAAAAATCACTCTTTGGCAACATCCTTTTATAACAATGCCTGCATTTGTACACAGTAAAGAACAACTGACATACAGGTTACATTGGCAAAAATATCCCTTAATCTGCAGTAGAAGAGCACTACCTCTATAAGTGCTGGGAAGTACAGCTGCAGAATGTATTCCCAGGGAACTGCATGAGCTGTACAACCCCCACTGTGACACATACAGCTCCAGCTACAATGCTGCTGGCACTCAAACTTTACAGAGTGAAACCAGCTGAGAGAACACTACGTATTTATAACTCATTCTGCAATATCTGAAAAAGGTCTACACTGTTGAGATCTACCTCAGCTAAGCTCTTACAAAATAGATGCCTGTTTCAACACAAAAGTGACTGAAAAATCCAGGTCTGCCTGGCAAAAACAAGCATTCGTCTCTGAAAGATTATGTCATGTGCTACATGACTATTTTTCCTCTTTGAAGAAAAACAAATGCATTTTCCAAACTAAAAGTATAACACATTTTTTTTATTTTTTAAATCCATTTAAGAGATGGAAAGGTAGTACTCTGGAACACAGAATAACTGAAATTATTTCATTTCTTTTAAAAAATATTCCTGTTTTGATTTTCAGTGTATTAAGTCCCAATAATACAGCAATACCTAAATTAGGCATTGAGCAAATGATCAAGTTAAGAACCAGAACATTTTGTTTAGTTCTGAATCACCTTAAAATTGTGAGTTCAAAAGTTACAGCATGTAACATTGAGCTCTCGTAATTCTGGTATCAATAAAAATGAGTTCAAGCTAAAGGGAAAAAATATTCTAAAGGCTGAGGTAAGATATAACTATCTGTAAAACACTAAACTGCAATTAAAGAAATAATTGCTTGCTACCAACTTATTATGTCCATTGGTTTTACATGACTAATATTTTAAAAAACTAATGCCATTTAAAATATTTTGTCTAAAACAAGGTAAATGCACATGTGTACGTACAGTGGCTAATTTGACAGCTATGACTGAGAAGAGTGGTTCACCTACATCCGATACAGAGACTGAGATGACAGAGAGACATGCAGTCTTCATTCAGTACCTTTATGAAGTACTTGAGTACTTGGTTGTTCATTTGTAATCAATGTCATAAAATAAATATATATATGTGTGTATATATATATATAGATGTTTATCAAGAACTAAATTGGAAAATAGAGGAAAAACTTTTGGATCTGCAAGCAGTATCAGAATCATGACCACAAGCTCACTGATTCTCTTCTGAGGCACCCAAGACCACCAAGACTAACTCACCTCTTTGCTTTCTTCATACCATCAGAAATACCATCCAGAAGGATGGCTGTTGTTTCTACCACAATTCCTAAAGGGATTGTTGAGATCCCAACTTGCAAAGTCCATTGTAAGTAGAAGGTCAATAGCCAAAACTTGGAGCAAAGACATGAGTTTGAATGGCCCTGGTCATGCTGCCATGAAGGAATATTTTACTTCAGCTCTTGTTCTGCAAAAGACAACCCTTCCTCAACCACTAAACTATCTTCTGCTATAACTTGGCAAAGAGGAGACAGTGGACAAATGTAAGGCAGCCAACACGGATACAAAACAAAGGCTTACATATCCATTTGCCTATCTCAGTCACACCAATACTTTTTTCACTGCATTTCTGAGAGGATCAGTAAAGGAACACCTGATGGGACATTGGCCTTCCCCATGCATGACTTACCTAAATCAGGCTCTGAGGACCAGCAAGTAAAATCCATGCATATATGCAAATTATAGAAATAATAAGTAAACAATCAAAATGAAAAACGTAAAAGTATTAAACCATTTACACAATAGAAGCATTGTATAGCAAAATTAAGTCTCAAAAACTGACAAGTAAAAATTACACCCAGATACTTTATCCCGCAAGACTTTACCACACAATTAAAAACTTAACAATGCAATAAGGAAGCAGGCCAAAACTGCTTCTAACAAACCTGTATCATGAGGTACTTAAAAGTTGTTACTGAAAATGTAAACATTGAATGATATTTTATACTAAAATATACAATAAATTATTTTTACATTGTTCAACTTCCTTTGTATTGATCTTAAAGTACTTTTGGAATACTCTGATCTGATTACCCAGTGGACTTCCAAAGACTAAGAAAAATTTCTGTACAGTGTATGAATACAACTTTTTCTATGTGGATCTACATAAACTCCAGCAAGATTAGGGAAAAGTTTCCAAACATACAAAAACCTCCACAGTTTCATATTCATATACTAGTTATCATATTCAGACATACAGCAAAGTAAAAATAACTAATGAAGATGGCTCAGACAGAATCAAAAACGTTCAAGGAGTATAATAATAATGAAGCTATTAATTTTGTTTTCTGATCAGACAATGTTCTCATTTTCTGTTCAGTCTATTAATTACTAATCAGTTATACTGACTCTTTTAAACAATCACTGGAGCATGACTTGGGCAGAGGGATGCACACACAGACAGAATCACATTTTACAGCAATCATTAAGTGACCTGAAATTGATGTCATTTTGCAGTATCATCTGTAGCAAATATGAATAAATTCATATTTGTAGCTAGACTATTTACAGAAAATTTTATATGACAGACAATGAGAGAGATCACAGTGCTTATTTTAAGTGTCTAGCAAAAGAAGAAAATTGTCTTACAAATTACCACTAGAGTGAAGAAGTAGGCAAAAAAATGGGATAATTAGAAAAGATACATGACAAAAAGGCAGGCAGATAATATGGCTTCCAAAGACATTTTTGTTACAATTTACATATTGTGCATTTCACTTACAAAACTTAAACCTTAAGCTTAAACTCTCCAAGCATATATGAGTATGTATTATGTCCCTGCGTCAGTAATGAGCACTTTGACATTCTATTTCTATATTATATTAAGGCTGAAATGGAGTTTCTGCCCTGTTAGTCTTGAGTATTTTCTATAGCAAAACACTGCCACCTTTTGGCTTGATACATAGACCTCCCAATTTTAAATGTAGAACTCTATATTTTGCTCTATTTGTCTTTTATGGAGGTGGTTGAATCCTTGAGATCTTATCTAAAATTTTATTCAGCAGACATACTTCACCAGAAATTAAAACATACAGTACTAGTCAATAAGGAAAATTTATCTCATAAGTACATAGCCAAGCAACTTAAAACTATACTCCTTTAAGCCACATAATATTTTATCTATTTTCTATCTCACAACTCTTTCTTCTTGGCAGTTTCGGTACACATATACACTGCATCACACGATACCTTGCATTTCATTCCTTTCAAGTAAAAGTTTGGTAATGCAGTCTTTGAATACCTGAGTTTTGAAAGCAGATGATAGAAATAACAATAATAAAATGTTAGGTTCCTTGCTCATATATATACCTACATTATTGTAGATGAAACACCAGTAGTTCAACATCTACATAAGCATGTATTGAAATGCATGCAAAATTACTTACACCAGTGACACAATGTCCCCACGTTGTACATCGTAATTTCTAATGCTCCAGTGGTTCAAGAGTACTACATCAGATGCTTCTCTTCCCCCAGGATTCAAAGAAGGCTGAGAGAAAGGGATGAAAATAGATCTACATTTAGATCTACATTTCCTTTATCAATCTTCCACCTAATTACCTTTCCATCAACAGGTGAAGCCCATTAAAATTGGTAAAAACATTCCCACTTACTGTAAGAGGCCAAGAAACTTTGTATTACAGGAAATACATTTGAAATACACTTCTTTATTAAATGATATGTTAAATATCATTCATTTATGACAAACTCTAGTTCACATCTTTCAATGCACTACTGCATGCAAGTCAGATTACATAGGATACATATTTATGGCAAGCCTGATGAAAATAAGGGATTGCTGTTACTGCTTATCATTTAATATTAAAATCAAAGGAGAACCAAATACACTAATTCCCAGGGGGGGAAAAAAAAACCACAAGCTTTTTGCAGGCATCTTACTATTTATAAAAGCATAATGCACTAAAAATAACATATGTACTTGTAGCAATATAATTTCAGCATCCTTTGCAAAGGGGAAAAACAAGCTCTACCTACAGCACATACTGACACTGGCAATAAATGTTGGCCTTCCACAATACAACACAAAAGGGCATGAATCAAAATAATCAAGTAATTAATACATCATTAGGAGGTACAGCAAATCCCCCAAAATTATTTTGTGTGATATGATACAAAACCAGGGTACCTGAGTTGCCTGAGCTGCCTCTGAGTTAACTCTTGGGAAAGGGCAGAGGAAGGAAGAAGCCCACCACAGTACTGTATTTATGTTTGCAAGGCTTACTTTAAAACAGAGATTCCTTTTACTAGACAGAAATAATTTTAAAGTATTCCAGACTGAAGTTTTCTAATAGTTTATTTCTCAGACAGCTGTCTTCAAATACAATTACAATATCTCCCAAGTTGGCCAAGATAATCACTAATGTATATTCTAGAGTTAGGTGATAAATGCAATAAAGAACAGAGTGTTGAAATTAGGCTACTCCTCCTTTGTATGGTAACTGCAATATTAGCTAAAATTTTTGTTGTTGTTGCTATTTTTGTAGAAAAGGCATTTACACTATAACTTGAACCACTACATAAACCACAGGACTTTCACTGCTGATATTCCCCTCTCCAAACTGATACAACCTTCAATGAGTAAACCAACAGGGGGACTGAAATCAACTCTTCTCAACCCAAGTAATTACACAGTGTCAAATTTCATTCTATTGTTATTCAGTAAATTTTGCTCTCAAATAAAATGGTTATTTAGTTTTTATTTTTAACTTCAGAAGCAATTTAGAAGTGCTGATTTCTTTTTATTACAGTTTCTTCATTCATCATTGCTAAATAGATTGGTTGACAAAGACATACTTCAAGTGGGATTTGTGAAAAATTTGTTTTTCAAGGTGCAAGAGGAAGTAATGTGGTAGGGTCCTCAGCAGGTGCAATTCACATGAACAGTAAGCAATGTGCCAGGTCAAACGAATAAACATAGTACAGAGAAGGGGAGGGATATGACATCATATGTTTAGTCAAAGAGCAAATGAGGCTAGCTACATTTTGGGCTACAGGCAAATTTCCAGTAGGGTAAATCAGGGGATCAAAGCAGATCACTGTAACATCCATAGAGATATGGTCTGAGTCTATGCTATAAATATATTAACACTCATTGCTCTTTTATTTGCTAGACTCAATGCACTGCAAGAACCAGATAAATGAAAGCCAGGAACTAATTAGCAGTTATTTTAAAAGTAGTTCTTAATCAAGATTTCCAGAATTATCACCTTTACAGCATTTTCCACCAAAGGATCAAATATTTACATACAGGTGACTTACATACAAACTCACAAACAATTCAGTCATACCCACTTTGCCAAATGCAGATACATAGGAGCCAGAAGCTTCCAACACTACTAAGTATTAGGCAGAAGTCAAT
This sequence comes from Chloebia gouldiae, assembly GCA_003676055.1. Taxonomy (NCBI): domain Eukaryota; kingdom Metazoa; phylum Chordata; class Aves; order Passeriformes; family Passeridae; genus Chloebia; species Chloebia gouldiae. Next base: position 11,113,941 of record QUSF01000009.1, on the reverse strand, counting down.
CTTACAAAGCAGGAATCATATATATGACACATTCTCACAAAGTAAACTCCTCAGTACTCAAAGGTATCTGCCTTAAAAGGCCAAAAGAGGAGGATGAAACAAATACAAACCTTAAAACAATTATTCCAAAAGATAATGTATCTCACAGCTGATACTTAGAAAATATCTAAATAAGTGTTCACACATTTCTTGTATCAAATACTTACATCAACTACATCTTACAGAGAAATAGACCAAGTAATTACAGTATTGCCCTAGTTGCACTATCTCAGTTGACTCCTATTTTTTTCCGCATTTAAATAAAGGAAATACCTTAGAATTTAAATACATTTAGATATTGCATAAGTTTTTTTCCTAACTTAAAGCACTCTAAATGCATTTTTAACAATGCATTTTGACATACAGAGTAGATATTCAACTCATTATACATTAGAATTGTATTTGAGAAAAATACAACCGTGTAGGCTTCTTTCTTCTGTCTCACAAAAAAAAATTGACAAATGTGCAAACAATAATACTATTTTGTTAGAAGAAACTGAAGGAAAACTAGGCGACAACTATTAATTTACATCAACAATCACTATTGTCTATTAAAAAAATAAAAGTCTAAATCCTTCAATAAGCCTTTCTCTATTGTAAATAACACTAATTGAGATTCCACAACAAACAAGTATAGAAACAATACAACTTATTCCTCATGATATTTTAAGTAGTAGTAAGGTTTCAAGTCTAGCAAAATCAAAATACAATTTCTGCAAAAGGAGTTAACAAATAGGGTCACAAGGGCTTTTCATAAGAAACAGAATGACACAGAGGTTTCTTCCTTCTTCTCTGAAGCATTATAACTTCTTTGCTCAAGTTTTTGGCATAAAAGCCTGCTACAAATAAGGCACACAGGTCTTAATTTAAACTGTGGTGCAGAAGCCACAAAACATTACTCTTTCCAATTAATAACTAATCTAATGCTTAAAGCATGCAAATTGAGATCCCCAGCCATATGATGAAGCCTCACAGGACATGAGGTTCAATAAGTAGGAGGGTAAAAACATGCCCTTCTGCTATAAATAATGATTAACTTGATAGTTGTTATGCCCCTAGTGAAGGTCACAACTTATTTGCTTGTAGCTTGGGGAACACAAAGAATATTCACATGAGCTTACAGGCTTACAGTAATCCTAATAATAAAGTTAGGAGAAACTGCCACAGAATAATTACAACTGCTATTATGCATAATGGAACAGAACATTCAATAATGTCTGCTGCAAAAACCCAAGTGCTTCATCAGAGATTGCTGCTCAGGCCACTTCCTCCAATCTTTGAACTGTTCATGCTCAGACCACTTCCTTGGTATTGAACTGTTTGCAATAGAACTTGCATATAAAGTTGCACATATGCTGTCATTTTCTATCCTATTTGAAAACAGTCCATTTGATTTAATGAATTTACAAATTTATATATCGATCAGCAGCTCCTTTTCCACATCTTTATGTATGAAGAGTATGTAATACCAGACAAGCAATGAAACTCAATTAAAAAATAACATAAATCAATACAAAGATGTCCATATGACAACAAACATTTTAAAGTATACAGCCCACACGACAAGAAAAAAAAATCCACAACAGTCAATTAAGAAATCTTACCACCAGTTTTGTCACTTACATTTAATGTTGTAAACAGATTACAACTCACTAGAAATACACTATAAGTAGAATGTTAGATGAGCACATCAATCTAAAATCCTAAGCAACAAAACTACCTCAAGTGATGATTAAAAAACCCAGTAAATTTGGAAATAAAAGAGAAAGTAATGAAACCATTAAAAATGTTAAAATTATAAACTGCAATAGTTCACAGTTATTCCCTATAGGTTAGAGTTAATACACATATACACTGAAGTCAGCACAAGTGAAATTACAACAGGTGGCTGAAAGCACTGAAAAATATAAAATCAGCTGGAGATAATACAATGCATGAAGTCTGTCTTAATTGGTTAGGCCAGAAAATTTTTATTTTCATTAGAAGCTTTATTCATATGCATACCAGGGTGTCAAAAAGTGTTCCCATCATCAGTAACTATGAAGCAGCAGTAAGGCTGGTCCAGAACAAAAGGAGAAAGTGTAGGGGGAGAGAAAACACACAGCAGAGAACTAGAGTAGGAGAGCAAGCATGACACAGAGAAATTTATTTTTGCTTCTTGTCAAAAGCTTTTAATTTCAGGCTCAGCAGGAGCCAGAATTATGAGTACACAAAGCCAGACAGACATTTTAGAGGTCTATTACAAACAGATTCTTGGGAATCTTACCATGATATCAAATCGAGACAATAAGGTATCCCTGGAAGCATGTGATTGAAGGATACAATCTGACTTCAAATTGACTGAACTTCAGCCTTCCTCATACCTATTGCTTTCAGATATATTTGACATACATCACTCTTCCAGAGAACACAGTTAACAGACAGAATTGCAACATGACCAGTACTCCCTCAAGCTACTCTTAAAGAGAGGTATATATTCCTTATAATTGTGTCTCTGTCAGACTTGCTTAGATGTCTAATAAATCTTGGCATAGTGATTAGCATCTTATTAAAAGCACTAGGACTTTTTTTTCAATCTGAAAAATGGCCATATACATAGAAGTTTAAAACAAAGCTCTATTTCAGTTCTGTTTCAGAATAAAACCAGAGTTTTACAGACACTGAGATGTCAGTAAAATTATAAATGTTAGCTTTCAAGCTATCTATTTTTCAGAGGGAGTTTTTAGTTAACAGATACAGCAAGGGAAATGCTTCAATTTTAATAATCCAGTGAATATATATTGCTTTCCCTTTGTCAGGTTGAATAAATCTAAGCAAATTACTGTATTGTGTAGCATCCCATGAACTCCCAGTCAATTCCCAAGTCCTCTGCCTTGGCGAAGGCAGTGACTAACCACAACAGAGTAGTCCTCCTGGAGGGAAAAGGCAGAGTCCCCCTTGAACTTCCCCTGGTTTCTCCTTTCCCTGTTCCCTCATTGGTTGGATACTCCTGGAGGCTGTGCCCTGCCCAGCCCTTAGGGCTGCCCCTCACCCCTTCCTCTTCTTAAGCTGCCTGCACCATGTGGTGGTCCCCTCTTTCTCACTGGGTTCCCTTCAGTTTCATGTGACCTTGCTGGAATAAAACCTTGCAAAAAGAGCTTTTCTTGCCTCTCTCACTGAGCCAGCTGTGGTGAGTGTGGTGTGGGGGATCTGACTGCGCTGCCTGAATGTTTACCCAACCTGCTTTTCTACAGGAGAATTTTTTTGGCAACAGATATTAGGCAGCACCTCCCACCATCCATTTCCAGCATTTTTAGTATTGCTTTTCAAATCTTCCATGGATAAACTACAGTCAACTGTGCTCCTCAAGTGAGTAGCAAAGCAATACTCCAAAACAATACCAGATCACTCTCAAACACTTGGGACTGACTTCAAAGAAAACATAAAACTGAAGTACTAACCAGAGGGGCACAACACATTTGTAGAGAGAGAAATCTAAGAAATTCTTTCCAGCTACTGAAGCAAAACTATTAAGCACTAATGGATGTCAAACAGAACATTAAATCAGAGGCAGAAAAAGATCAAACAATATATGGCAATGTGGTATGCCAAATAAACCCAACACCTCAAAATTTAACTGGTCAGGTCACACTCACTAGTAGCAAAAAAAAAAAACAAACCAAAAACCAGAAATATAAAAACAGGCAGCAAGCCAAAACCAGAAAATCCAACAAGAATCTGCATCTTAAAACATTCCATGTGGCTCTAGAATTGCAATAGAGGCAAAAAAATGGGAAGATGGAAAACAGAGTTGTATTCATCTGGCTCATTTTGTACTTCTCTAGATGCTGTGCTATATATTTGAAGTTCTCCTGCCTGAATATAATAAAAGGATAACAAAACAGGGTTTTTTTTCACAGTTTTCCCTTCCTCTCATTTTTAGTGCAAATTTCTGGCTCTGGAACTGCAAGCCCTCTCTTTCACTCATCATCAACGATATTCAGAAAAGCATCTGTGAAAAAGATAATAACTTACGTTACACCTAGCTTTTGGCCTTGGATTGTGGAATTACTGGAGTAAGATGATTTTACTTTCATCCATGTTCTTGATGTGAGAGCTGCCTGCTGAGGTTTCTTGACAGAGTTTAAGCATCAGATTACAGACTGCCACAAAAGACACAATGCCACCTTGCCATTCCCTCCTCCCCACCACATGCTTTTTAGAACATTAAATCAGCCAAGTGCAGGATCAAGTCTAAGTTTTCTAGCCCATGCATAAATTCTGCAAAATTCAAACTTCAGCAGCTGGTCTTGATTGCTGTAAAACCTCTCTTCAAGGTTCTGAGCTTATTAAGACAATCAGGAAAGAGAGCTTGACATCCAAATATCAAATCCTAACTTTTTACTAATTGGAATGTTGCAACATTGAAACAAAATACATCATCGTTATCAGTGGTGATGCATACCAACATGCAGTGCATATGATTTAAAATGCAAAGTAATAACACGGAAATTTTCTATCTACATTAAAATATAGCTTTTTCAAGACCAAATAAAAGGTGAAAGAAATAGTGTTCATGAGTATTTATCATCTAAATGTTACACATTCTATTTATATTTACTTGCTTATGATGTATAAGCATTCAATACAACCAAAATAAAAACTGTGAAGTGATACCTATTTCCTGATAAACATAAGCAATAATAGTAGGTTCAAGCCACCTTCAGTATGCTTCCCTGTAATTGTGCCATATGTGTTCAATAAGAACAACTATAGCAAGGATCAGTTTTACCATACAGGTATTATAAAGTAGCTACTAAAAATTAATAAAGACTCTGTGAGTCCTCAATTCAATCCTAAGAGACAAAATATATTGCTCCACATATTTCTAAATGTCTGGGAATATATCAAAACAATCTATCACTATTTCTCCCTATATTTTCTTTTTACTGACACAGAATTTTGGGAAGTTTTGTTCTCAAAATCTTTTCTTTCACGGAATACTTAGCAAAGTTGAAACTAAACTAATCCATACTAGAACATCATTTAATAACAACTGATAATTTTTTTTTCACCTTGCTATGATCAGTGGAGAGCCACCTTTTAATTTACTGAAAGACAAAAGATATACCTGCATTGATGCTCCTTCCACCCTTGCGACACAGGCAACTCTATCCAGAAAAGTCACAGTTACAGGAACAGCAACAAAGAAACCTTTAAAAAAGGCTTTAATGTATCTCCTCCCCAAACCCCGAGCCTGTGCCATAATCTGAAAAACACGAAAGAAAGAAAAAAGTCATTATAGAAAAAATTTGAAGTAACATCAACATGTAGCAATTCAACACAGAATAATTAAGAATAAATTTATTATCCGTTAGAGCTCACAATATCCAGAGTGAAAATAAAAGTGTGCACACAAGAATGGAAAAAATCCCCAAACCAGCAAACCAGAAATCTTCATCAGATTTTAAATGTCTATTCTACAGAACAGAGCTTGATACTTCACATTTACCCTTTAGCTAATTTGAACATTTCTTGTGATCCTGTGCTAACAGAAGTACTTGATAAAAATGATTCAAGGTGGCAGGTAAGCAAGAAGCGAAGTGATGCAACCAGGCAAAATTTAATAATGCATTTTGGAAAAAAAAAAAGCCTTGCAAATCATTTTCTCTGCATACACTGGTATTTATTAATTTTTCACGCCCAAAGGTGGACTGTGTTAAGCAAAGGAAAGCTATTTGCAACACATCACCTTTATTAAATATTTTCACAAATGAAAATGCACAAATGAATCATTTCCACACTGGTGATAACTGCAAACATCAAATCAATTCAAATTGTCAAATATATCATAGGGACACACCAGAACATGACTCCTTGTTCACCACTCCATTGCAAAGTTAAAATCATGCTGGCAGACTAGACAGCTACTTAATGACACATGGGATAATTCCACTCCAGCTCCATGTATTATACTGTATCTCATCTCTTTATTTAGCCCTGAACCACTGAAAATGCTTGGAAAGTACCTACAAAGTGTACTGAAACACCAGGTATTTGTTTTTATTAGTCACACCTCTGAAAAGCAAGCTGAATATCCAGGTACTGCTGCATAGACCCAAGCCGAATTTACGTAACTGCAGTTTTAGTATAAGAAATGCTGTCTTTCACCTATTGGCAACTCCCTTTTGAACTGCTGCTTCCACCTAATGAAGTCCCGGTAGATCAGCTTGTGTTTATATCCAAGATAGGGTTATTTTTCAATTAAAATAATGAAAAGTGCAAATATATGCAGTTTCATTCAATCCTCTTAAAAAGTACTTAAAATTTCACAATATAATCCTTTTTTCTTTGTTGCATTTTCAGAAACATGGAAGTGATTAACTATTTGTATGCAGAATATAAATTTATATCACTTGATGAAATAGTACTGAAGGTAATATTTCTGTCACAGATAGAGCTTCTTAATTCCAAAAAACCATAAAACTTAGAGGAGAAACTTCAGTTCTACAAAGTAAGCCATCTGCATATTTATCTCTAGAATTCTTTATAGATATTAACAGCTTTGCAATGACAAGATCTGTCTTCTGAGACTATTACTTCTGACATTCACCTTCAAAAGGTTTTAATTATTTTTTAAGTGGAAACATTTCATCATCTCTAACTTGCTCATAAATTTAAATTTTCACACTGCTTATAATTCAGTTATTTTCTTCCTGAACATTTCATGAAAACATTTTCAATTTACATCAACCACTTTTAAAAATAATTTAAATATGTTGTGAAACAGAACAAAAACCTCAGCATTTCAAGACAAAAGTTATAAGGATTTAATCTCATCTTATAATTTAAGAACTAGTTATTAGATTCAATCCACCAAAAGAGACTACGCCTTCAATCAGCAGACTTTTACCTTTGGAAAATATGCCACATAAAATAAAATCTCTAAAAATCAGGGTTTTGTCCACCTTCTGACTACATTATTGCCTACATCTTAATACCCTTCTCTCAGCCTATTTACTTTGAACTTTGTGTCTCAAGTTCTGTGGCTGGATCTCTACTTCTCTGCTATGAGATTTGGCATCTCAGACCTCCTCCACTCAAGAGCAATGTCAGCCACAAAACCCCATTTTGAGACCTTACCCACAAATATATTCACCGTGTTCTCTAGAGTAACTTGAGCAGGAAAACATTGTCTGACACATGCATCACAATATGGCTGATTTAAGAATAGGTTTTAAAAATTCAGAAATCAAGCAACTTTACTTCTCTCAAAATTGCTCAAACATCTTTTTCATTAATAATGAAACAAGAATATTCATCCCATCCCTTCTACGAAATCCATGGACAGATCTTGTTATAAACTTCTTGCAGAAGCCCCATGCTAGTATCTACAGAAAAATCCAGCATCTGAAGAGTTGGTCAGACAATTCACAGGAGACCAACCATATGCTTCCTAGAACTACAAGCTAATTAATAGTGATGGAGAATCGAGCAGTCAGGTTAAAACTGCTAAGACAAAATGCTTCATTTTCAGTACACCACTTGGACAAGGCAACACCAGCAGCATTAAGCAACTGTGGACAACACTGAAAATTAAAGTCTTACTTTTGTGGATTTGAACACATGTAGCATTACATGGCATAATATAAAAAAAAACATGAGGGGAAAAGCACCAGCAGCATCCCTATAAGCAATCAATTTGCAAAGCCACCAAAACCAACAACAGCTCATGTGCTGAAGGACTTCTCTACTTGGCCTGAATTTTCTCTTCTCCTCCCCTCTCCTCTCGGTAACAGATCAAACCACTGGTTTAATCTTCCCTTTACACCAAAATTATGAGTCCTTCATTTATAATGATGAGCTACATTCTGAACTTTTCCTGGTTCCCCACCTTCCACAGCAAAGGGCACCTTTTCCCCATAACACAAACTGAGCCACTCAGCAGAAGCCTTTCTTCCCAAAACAAAACAAACATTTGCACATTTCAAGCAATTTGAGAAGAACTATTTAAAAACAATCTATCTATAACCTTAAATCCTTTCATATAGTGAAACATTTTCAACACCTAGGTAAGTTACTACATGTCAGTATCCCACTTAACAGTACACACATTGTTGCCAAGTCTGTTTCATAAACCTTCCCTTCTAAAAAGCACAAACAAGTAAATGCACATGCAGAGTTCCCATGCAACTGTTGACAAAATAGTTCACCACCCAACTGCCAGTAAATGGGAAGTTTCCCCTCGCTCTTTCGAGTTGTCATGCACTGCTACAGGGGAAGGGCTGGATCAGAGGCAGCAGAAAGGCAGTTTGCAGCGTTACCTTTTACCAGTAGCTGGATGTGTGAATGGATAATCCTCATCTGATAAATACTGCTGGATTAAAATGCGCAGTGTTATCTTTTCTTTAAGTTTGATGGTTGTAGGAGAAAGGAAGGGTGGAAAGTAATGATAAGCATTTACTGCAGTCACAAGAGAGAATTTAGGGTGGCAAAGGTAGACACAAAAACAACCCTTAAAAGAAAAAATTCTGATTAGAGTTTTTTAAATAAAGAAAACAAAATGCCCATCTCTCCTAATGGGTATTCTGCTCTTAAGAGATTTCTCAAACATCCGTAGATTTTAAAAGCATCATGTTGCTGAGTGAAATTCTGAAATACAGTGCAGTGTCTGGTTTTTGATGACAGGTTTTAATGCATGTCAGTGAGGCAAGCAAAGTATTGTTTGCTGAAAAAAAATAATTTCCCTAACACATATTCCTGGATCTCTGCCAAATTTGACACCTTGAAGAAGACGAACAAATCACAACACTTAAAGGATGTGGAGGAAAAAAAAATAAAGAAATAAAACCAAATACAAAAATAACAGAATAAAATACTTTAGAGATGTATATGCTTTTCAGCACCTGGAAGTTACACTTGGTTTAGGGAAAAAAAAAAACCACAGAGTAATTCAGTAGAACTGACAAACTTCAAACCAACAACCTTGAAAACTTGTTTGAAATGGAAACACGGACAAGAAAAATCCAAGATCAAAAATGCTAGCATATAGCAGGTCAAAGCATTAAGAATTTCACATTGTGCAGCTCAGAGATTAAGGCAGATGGAGCACAGCATTATCCGAACTGAAGTATTTGGTGCACAAAAGGTCCAGGGATTATAATGAGCCTCTCGTGGGTACTACAACATATGGAGCAGAGATGCTATTTAGATAGCTCTCTATGTATAAAATGTTTATTTTTTCTTACACTTGCCTGCACATTAGAAGACACTGTTTATCACACAGCCTGCAGAAAATCATCAAGTAATTCAGAAAGCCCCAGGTTACAATATATTTGCAAACCAAGGTACTTAAAAATTACCCACAGAAGTATGATAGGAAAAATAGCTGTAAAAACAAGGCATTAGCAGTCATCTGCAAAGGAAATAGAACGGCCCCTGATGTGCTTCTACAAGAAGACGTGAGGGAACAGGAAGGAGGGAATTATGTCCTATATGCAAAACAACTACCCCACCAAGACTGCTAAATTAGTGTGAAATTACCTATTTGATCTTGTTCAGGAATTAGTAACTATATGATATACAGTTCAAGAATCCATTGAAACAACCAACTTCTCTGTCAATCAAAATATGCATTTTTCTATAAATGAATGGCACCACACAAGAATGCAGGATATATGGCTTGAAAATAAAGAAGACATTCATAATAAAAAACTCTACAACATTTGAATATGCAAAATTTTATTGTGTCCTTTAAAACATAAAACTGAGGACAAGAGCTTTTGTTTTAAGACTAGCCTAACTTAAAGAAGATGAGGTTATACCTGGCTTAACAACCACGATTAACAGGATACCATTCAGTATAAGAATTTATGTGATCTTTTTAACACATTCTTCTTCTACAATCTTTCATGATACAAGGCCAGAGGTAAATACTGCCATGCAGCCTGAGCCTAATTTCCAACTTTAGTTTTACATTTCCATAACTTTTATATTACAGTGATTACTGTAAGGGTACAAGTATGCAGAGTTTTTACTAGGCTGATTTAAATCACATATATTTATCCAAGTACAGGCTTGGACATGATGGTGACAAATGCCACAGAAGAATCAAAATAGAATAGTCTGTAAGTTTTCGGTTAAAATAATCAATACAGATCAGTGCATTTAAGTTTTCATTTAAAAAGCCTGTCTGGTTCCAAAAGGAGCTCTCACTCATCCTTCAATAAAGCCAACTCTATCCTGCTATTATTCCACTATAACGGTAACACATCTATTCAATTAATGTATTTATACTCTGCACAGGTTTTACTCATCCTATTCCTCCATTATATTGCTCTCCCTCTATGTCCTAGCATAGAGACATGAAAGAACACCCCTCTATTTTGAGTTTGGAAATATCTCAGGTCATGGAAACAATTGTTGTGTTACTGCAGAAGAAAATCATAACCTAATCTGCAGTTTCAGCAACTGCACATGTATGGTCTGCTTTTCTTTTTTATTTTCTCTAAATTAGTCTTTTTGTTCTGACACCCAGATATTTTGCTTGCTCCAAACACAAAGCAGCAGATTTTGTTTACGATTTCCATGTAATAGCTCCCAGCCCTATGAAATATGTAGAATTTTTTTCCACTATACCACAGTAAAGCAAAACAATAATAAAAATCAATTTTTCTAATCTTCTCAGTGCTGTAACATACAGAGAAGTTCCCAGAAGCAGACAAAACCAGATCAACCGTAATGAGCTTGCAGCTCACAAACCAAATAGAAAAGCTTAAACCACAATAATTATCAACATATCAGTCACAGAATTATTGCTGGGGGGAAAAAATCAGTTTAATGCAGAACTGATTCTTCTTTTAATACAATATACTATATGTCATCAGTGGGATCTATGTCATGTACAAAGGCTTAGTTGATTGTTGGTTGTACCTGGAAGGAAATTAATATTTCTTATTCTTAGAAATTAATTTTGTGTTTCAAGTACACAAAATTTACCCTAATGGATGATCTTGTATTTCCAAACAAAACATTTCACTTTTCAAATATAAGCAAAATTAGAAGAAAACACAGCTATAGACCAATGTTACTCTCAGCAATCAAATTAACAATTAGTTTAGGATGGAAAGTAACCAGCCATTCCTCAGCTCTGACAAGTTATTCAGGATTCCATTTTATACACACAAGCATCGAGAAAAGGAATTACAATTAAAAACATTAGTAATTGTTACAAATCATACTTTTTCCCAGCACTTAAAACCTCAGATGTAATTAAATATCTTCCAAGTACTATCACACAGGCAATTGGCAGATTACCAGTTCTTCTAACAAACAAGTTACAATATTTGGGTTTATTAATATTCCTGCACCTTCAAAGAAACTAAAGATCATTATTATATACCATAGATAAAGGAAAGTACTAAATTACATCAATTTTTGGAACTCACTTAAGAGAGCAACATAACATATGTTCAGCTTCTTACAACTGAAGGTTCTCTGTTGCTTTCAGCCTAAGGATTCAATGCCTGCAACCAAAGTTAATTGTTTAAATGAAAGTTTCTTTTGTAAATAACTACCAGCTGCTGCTATGTTTTGCTCTCAAGTAGACTGCATAAATGAGGACTTGCTTTGAAACTTACTGAATTTGTAAATAATATTTACACTAAACAATAGCATAACCTTTGAATTTCAATGAATTTGTACATTCATCTAGTCAACTCTCTGGATTATTTCAAGCACCACAGAACTGTGATGTTAGTTGTGGTTATCCAGAACCAAACTTAGGCAAAAACAAAGACAACAAAAAAAGGGAATATTGTTTTCACCAAAATATATAACTTTAAGTATTCAGATAACATTAAATGAACAGCCTAAAAAAAACAGCACTCAGCTTCAAACATTAATATCATCAGAAACAAACTCTTCTAAAAGGTTTTGCTTTTGGATTAAGAAGAACTAAGTTTCATATGGAACAGGGAAGTTTCTTCTAGACTAATGGAAAGTCAAATGAATACAAAAACAAATTAATAGAAGAAACAAGATTATCAGCTATAACTCTTTAAAGCATACCAGTATACACTAAGTATACAGGGCCAGAATAATGACTGAAAATAATATTTATTATGGTATTAAAAAATTATGCCAAGAACAGAAATAGGGAAACTGGGACTGACTTCCCGACAGAATATTCCCATGAAACTCATCAGTAAAACCTAACAAACCAACTACTTAGCATCCACTGTCTGGGGGATAGCAATAAACTAATACAGAAAATTATGCCTTCAAAAAATAATTGCCTTTAACAACTCATGTTTTATCCTTGAACTCTAGGGAGTTGTTAAGAGCAGACCTGGTGTACTCCCATCATTCCCCACCATATTGATTTTGAGTCTGGGATTTGTGGTACCTTTGACTGCCATGTGAGTTTCTTAGGTCTCAAGAATAAGCAAAACAACTTAACAAGCACAAGGATATGGATTTCCAGAAACAGCTGAAATCTGTGTCACCCTAGTCAACTTATAAAGATCTCAGCACAAAATTACAACTGTGACTGTGAAACCACTTGAATGTTAAAATTATTGCTGGCATGCTTAAAATATTATTTTCAGGAATCTGGATATAACCAGATTTAGTTACCATGTATAGTTATTAATCACGAGTTCCAGGAGCAAGTTTAGTTTGGTAACAACATACAAGTTAAATAAAAGAACATGTATTTTAAAAGTAAATTAAATTAAAGACTCCTGGAAAATCTTCCAAATACAGTAGTTAAAAATGTTAACTTTTTTTACACAATGCATATATATTCAGTTACAAAGCTGCACATTGGAAAAATCAAGTTTAATTCCGAAGTTTTCTAGAGAAATTATTTAATTTAACCTGAAAATCCTCAAGAGGTTCTGTCTTCCTAGTATATATTTTTGACAATTTCAATATTCTTCCTAGATGAACAGTGAACAAATATGTGTGGTATATACTTTTAGGGGAAAAAAAATAAAAACATAGTGGTACAAGAAAGTTACTTAGAGAGATTTGTAAAGCAGCTTTGCCTATTCTGGTATCTTGGTGTGCTCAATGAATTCCAGTTCCACAGAACAAGGATGTAATACCAAAAAAAAAAAAGTAAAATTTCTGTAATGGAATCCTGGCTAATTAAAAGATTTTACAATATTAGAGTCTACTTGTTGTTCAGCTGCACTTTTTCTATCTAAGGTTTTTGCCAGCATCAGAGAAAATTTGCCTTAAAAAATGTAGGAACACAGGAGAAACTTGTCTAGGAACTGGTTGAATCTCTTGAGCTTTGAGCACTGCAGCCTTTACACAGAGAAGCATCTAAGCAAGAACAGACTGCGGGACAAGCACCAGACGTGGGAAAGCAGCCACTTTAGGACAAGTTCTATCATTATAAGCAAGCAAACAAAAAAAAAAAAAAAAAAAAAAAATTCTCTCTGATATGTCCAGGTTGTAGGGTAGCAGCCCACTCCATCACGATACCGGAGAACAGCCATTAACATAGTCCTCCCAGGACAAATACAAGATGTGATGGAAGTTTAATAAAGCAGAAAAATACGTTAAGTAAGAACTGCATTTAGTCCCGGACCAAGCGCAGTGCACAGCACAAGTCCCAGCTGCAGACACGATGCCGACGAAGGGCAGCGGAACCCCGGAGTCGCTTCCAAGCGCCAGCACCGCGCCCGCCTTCCACCGGCAGCAGCGCACGGCCGCCCCGCACCGCCTCCGGCAGCCGCGGCGCGCACAGAGCAGCGGCGCTTCCCGCTGCTGGCTCTGCCGCTTCTTCCACTGCAGCCGCTTCCCTCGGGAACAGCTGTCTCGGTGAGCGGAGAGCCGAGGGAGGCACGGCTGCACACCCGGCAGCGGCGGCAAGCACCACCCGTGAGCGGCGCTTCCGCCGGCCCCGCAGGG
>QUSF01000009.1:10782486-11095000 GCA_003676055.1 Chloebia gouldiae | reverse complement strand
CCGGTGGCGCGGGCTGGCGGCCGGGCCCGCCGCGCGGCGCCGGCCTGTCCCCGCTCTGTACCGGGATCCCCCTGTGCTCACGCCCGTCCCCGCTCCCTCCTCCACAGCCAGCTCCCCGGCCCCCTCCCCGCCGCGTCTCTCCGAGCCCGCCCGGCTCCCGCGGCTCGGCCCGGCTCCCGCCGCTGCCGCCGCTTACCCTTTGCTCGGTGCCGCGGGGGGCGGGCCGCGGCCGGCCGCGTCACGTGACGCGCGGGGCTCCCGGAATGGCCGCCCCGAGCCGGCCGGAGGGGCCGCGGCCCGGCCGGGGCCTGGCGGGCTCGCCTGGTGCCGCGCACCGAGCCCGACGGGCCCTGCGCGGGATAAGGCTCCTGGCCTGGCCCTTTTTCAGCTTCTGTAGTTACCGCTTGAATCCCCAAAAAACAGGATGCTGCATTGCAGTGGCTGTTTTCCTTCAGTGAGGATGGATATTCAAATACACAAGGAGTATAATCGTGGCCATTTTTTGGCAGTTGGACAACAATAAATCACTTTGGATAGTCATGTGTAACATTGGGAGTTCTTAATATTTCGGTACAAAGCAGTTCTGTACCTTGCATAGCGTGTAACCCACACAAAAGGGCAAGCCGATGACTTCCCATAGAACGCACCAGATGTGATCTGGACTGATGTCGGCCACATCTGTATATAGAGCTGGCTGCATTATACTGGCCTGATGGATGGGGGCTGGCTTTTCCTGGCTGGTGCAGATGGATAGCTAGGGCTTGTGTTTTCATTCAGTGTTCAGTTGTTTTTATCAATTGCCATAACAAGTGCGGGTGCCAGTATAATCTGAAAAAGGAAGTTTTTCCACATAGCTCATGTACCTTCAAGAGTCAATGGGCAAATTCATGAAAGGAAAATCCATTACAGATTATCACACACGTAGAAACTAACTCTGGCTCAGGGTGTTCCTAACTAGATGCTGAGAGATAATTTTACTAGTTAGGCCATTGTTGGAAACCAATATAAGATGACACCTCTGCCTGTATTTGTGCAGTCATTGATACCCTATCTTACTTTTTGTTTTCCCTTGACACGTGTTTAAATAAACATTACCTTTACAATCAAATAACTCTTACTAACTTTGATGTTGGTTAATCTTTATTTAATGCTTTCTTTAACACATTTGAATAGTGTGCTGTCTTGAAGATTCTCGAGGTAGGTTACAGTGCACTGTTTAGAAAGTAATGAAGTGTTTGGCCACTGCTATCCACCATCTCCATTTTCATGTAAATATTTTACTGTGAAACCTTCATTAATTGTTTACAAATATTGCTGCAAAACACAGTATTGTCTTTTTAATTGTAACATAGGAGAAACACCTTACAGGAAATGTGCCTCAATTGTTTCCATGCACTTGAAGCTGACAGTATGAAATAATTCCCTCTAAAACTCTTGAGCTGAAACTCTTCTCAGATTAAAGATTTTTGCTATAAACCTCTCAAGATCAAATCATGGCTTATCAGTTCTCTTCATTTTGAAATCAGGTGTGTGCTAAGCAACTATCAGGAAACGCCCATTCTTACTCTATTTAGTTGTGGATAAAGTGAAATTTATCAAAGCTGATACTAAAGCTATGAACTGAAAATGATGCATTACCAATGTTTGCACCATTTTATTTTTCTTATTTTAATAAGTATTCCTACCTCAATTGCATTGGTACCCAAAAGTAAATGACAAGGTTTTTTGCTTTCAATTCTTAACAAGGAGGTACTAAAAATGTTTTGCTGCTTCTATGCTTTGATGCATCTATGACTGAAATAAAGAGAAAACACACACCTCTTTTTACCCATCTCTTACTTTTCAGTTGGGAGTACCACTAAAACATTCTTGGCAATAAACAAAACTTTTACCTACAATATCCGTTTAAAACACTCAACAGACTCTCAAACAGCAAGCTGTAAGCTAAAAATACATTTACTTCAGTTTCCTCCAGGTTAATTTCATTTTGCATTTTAAGAGTACAGAAAATCTATGGGAGATATTTAAGATCATTTTTGAGTTAAAGTCTTCACATTTGCAAATACAACTATCTGTAGGGTATTTAAGGCATTTTTATCTTCCTCCATATAGTAAAGGAATGAATGTTTGAGTGGTGTTGAGTGTACTGCTCTGAGGGAGTGTGTTTTGGAGGAAAATAATGGGCCAGATCCAACTGCCTCAGAGCATAGGAAAGGTGCAGTGAGAAAAGGGCACAGGATCAAAAAGTCTGTTTAATGGATATTGCAGATGAACAGTTCATATAGTCCAGCTGCAGCTTGAAAAACTTGTGGCCCAAGGGCAGCAATCAATGGTGTGGAACAAAAGAGGGCAATAAATCTTAAACTTGCTATTGTACTGGAAAAAAATATGATTGCAGCATCTTCAGTATTGTATTATTACATATCTCCATTTCATTACATGACTAGGAACCTAACTCCTGCTACCTTTGACTATCACATATTATTCATGTTATGCCTCATACACACTGAAACACAGTCTGGACAGAATAAAGTAGATTTTGCATACAGTTGGTCAGGTAAGCCACAGAGCTCGAGAGGTCTCTAGTGACTTCTCCATCAGGGAAAAAGAGAAGAATTAAAACACAAATTTATTCCTGAAATCCTATCATGGGTAGTGAAAATAGTATAATCTTTGAGGGCCAGAAAATATATAAATGATATATCAATAACTTACAATAATCAAGTTAATAATCTTGTATTCCTAAAGGAACAGTAATTGCACTCATATTTTTACATAGGAAAGAAGATTTGCAAAGTCAAATTATGTTGACAACATAAATTCTTGACAGGCTTATGAAAGGTTTTTCATGTCAGATTTAATAATTACAAAAAAAAAAAAAAAACAAAAAACAAAACCAAAACCCAATGCTATTACAAGGGAATAAAACCCCACATCTGTAATAGACAGCTTAAATTCTTTTAACAACTTCCTAACATTCACCTCCCTGGTGTTTTGCTCACCCTTCGGTGTTTCCACAGGTCTTTAGATGGTTTAGTTCAGTATGATGGGAGTTGTTTGTTTGCTTTGTTACCCCTGCAACTGGCTTTTCCCAACTTCCCAGGTCAGTGTATTTTTAGCTGACCAACACTGACTTGTTTACAACCCTGAAGTTTCCAGTGTCATCTTGCGCCTCCCCCCAACTCCTGTCATTCCAACACTGTAGTCCCCTGCATTGCATTATTATGAAGGGCATAAACATTTCATTCATTACCACATATTACTATGTGTTGTGATTGTATCCTACAATTATATAAAATTACCAAGAAGTAAAACAAAGAAACACAGATTATCTCGATTTGAAAGAGACCCATAAAATCTTTGAGTCCAGCTCCCCAGTCCCCACAGGACTACCTAATCTAAAGCATGTGACTAAGTTGTTTAGATGCCCCTTGAACACTGGCAGTTTTGTGGCTATGACCACTTCCCCAGGGAGCCTGTTCCAGTGACTGACCACCCTTTCAGTGAAGAACCTTTTCCTTATGTCCAATCTGACTTCCCCTTATCCAGCTCTGTTCCATTTCCTCGTGTTCTTCTGCCTAGCACTGGTCACCAGTGTGGAAATCAGTACATGAGAGAAGTCCTTCCTTATCATTATAAGATTGTTGTTACAGATAAGCAAAGTAAAACAGTTGTGGGAATTCTAAAGCAAGCTCAACAAAGCCTGACAAGTCCAGAATATTTGCAAAATCAGTATAAAGTCCATGCTCTGCTGCTAGCCATAGCAATAATATGTTTACAACCTGAGCTATGGGTCCCTAAGTATTTAGAAATGTGAAAGTAACTCGCCTAATATTACTTATTGCTTAATACTCTTCAACATATTTAATCAATTTAGCATTCAATTCTTCTATGTAATGTGTAAATCCTTCTCTCACTTTCAAGTGCAGAGGTTACAAAGGTTAGGAGCAAAATTCAAATGTAGAGTGATCATTGTAGATTCATGATTATTAAATGCTTAGCATAAAGCAGACAGTATTTAGCTTACTATTACATGCAGTACATTCTTTCAGTACTGTCATATTTAAAGGCTTAGATTTACCTGTATGGGGTCTGTATTGAGTCAGTATTTCTGTGCTATCCTTTCCCATTACAGAAGCTTTTTTCTGAATAATTTCTCCTGTATAGGCACTTTAAAGGTGTGTAATTAACTGGTTGCAAGTTGTTAGGCAGTTGATGAAGGGTGAATGAGGTGCTGATTTATTTTATTTACATGTTTCCCATAATACTCTGGTGAGGGCAGGATGAGAAGGCATTTTTACCCTTTGTATTATTCTTTCTTTGTTTCATCAGAGTAAGAAGTGATTTGTGAAGCCATTTGGAATTCCTCAAATTCCATTAAACATTAGTGTCCAGGGAAGCTTAAATCAAAAACATAGTAGGTGCCACCTGAACACAGCACTGCTGTCTGTCCCTGACACAAATGACCAGGTTTAAGAAAGCACTTTGTTTCTAACTATAGCAGTGCATTTGACCACTCTCAGCTTGTTGTTTAATAATATGCTGGTTTTGAAGACCTAGACAATTCAGGAACTATATCTTGTTTATTACTCAGTCCTCCCCCACCTATTCACTTTTAACCAGAGAGAATAATAATTATATGGGGCAACCCACCTTTCAACAAAGCAGTAGGGAGAGAGACATTTTAAGATAGTTTCATTGCTGGGGTCTCACAAAGGCCCCTATTGTCTACTCTTTGTCAAAGGTGTCTACCTGAAGTGTTTGTAGCCACCTTTATTTTAACATTGCTTCTAACAAGCATAATAAATAGCTTGCACCATGAAAAGTCCATCCCCTTATGCATGTACCTCTGAAAGCCTCTCTGAAAAACCCTACCCTTAATTATAGTGTATTAAGTAAAATCAGCATGAGAGGCTTTCAGTGAGTGGGAGCTGAATTAGAAGTAGGGGAGCAGGCTGAGAGCTACCAAGACAGAAACAACTGAAAGAGCAGAGGCATGAGAAAATTAAACCGAGGTGTGCATGGCAGAGTGTATTGAAATGGCAAATAATAGTCTGGAGGAATTGGTAGGGGATAAGTGGGGGAGAAGCAAGCAAAAACATAATAGAAAGTGTGGATGAATATGAAAGACAAACGACAAAAACAAATAGCTCTTTATATTAGGCAGGAACCATTAAGATGTGTAATCACAAAATCCGAACTCCTGTGCAATTACCAAATGGATGCATACCCGAAGCGCAGCGCTTTGAAGAGTATGGCAACAAGAGTATGTCTCTTATTTACAACTCACCTCCCTCCCCCACCCCCATCAGCAGAAGCTTGTGTGGTATCTTTGTTTTCTGCAGGAGAGACGGGTAAGCAGAACTTCCCTGCAAGCAAACCCAAGGCCAGAGGGGCGGCTGTAATTGGTTCCTAGTCAGCACCATTAGTTCCTAGTGGCACCATCAAATCGTTCTTGAAAGGTTTTCTTTACTATGGCTACACATAACTTTGTTAAAATTTTTCCCATCTATTGTTACTTTAAAAAGTAAAATACGTTCTTTACTAATGTATTTAAAACAAGTATGTGACACAATGTTACAGGAGAGTGGTGGGTGTCACTGCTAGGGGCAATTGGCGTCTCCGTTTCCTTCTATTTAGAATGTATTTTGAGGACCTTATTACAGGGTTTTAGGTCACCATGTTCTGAGCACATCTTGTTTGCTAAAGCAATTTTTACTTCTAATAGTATAGCCTAGGCTGAGTTAAAATTTTTTCTAAATTACATCAGCACCATCTGAATCCACAATCTCCAAAGAACAATTAGCTGCAGTCTTTTTGAAAATTCCCATGGGAAAAATTCCTTCCAAACACATTAAATTAGAGCCAATAAATGAATAAGGCATCAGATGCAGAATTGAGACATTTAAATCCAGAGTTATGGTCCAAACATTGCTGCTCAGCTGTTGTATAACCTTGTGGATAATTCCTCGTTTGACCTACTAGTTCTTTGTGAAATCCTCTTCTCCTGCAAGCTACACTTGCACATACTTAAATCAGACCAGTGACTGGACAAGGCTTTTAAACCTGATATGAATTACCAGAGCATGATTTACACTTATCCCAAAGAAACAAGATTGTCAAAACATCTAACTTGCTTTAAAATAGCAGCATTTACTGTACAAGCACCAACCTAGTTACTGAAGTTTGTAGGGAAAGGGGTTTTGATCCCAGTTTCCTTTCTGAAATCTTTGGTTTCTTTCTGAAGCTCAGGAATTTCTAGGGTTAATCCATACATCCCTGATTGACTCCATGTACAAGAGAAATATTGACTGCTATTGCTAAGATGTAAATGAAAATGGTAACTTAATACTGTAAATTAAACAGCTCCTTCTTCTTTCAGAGTGCTCAATGCCTATTCTAAAATTTCCTGCTGGACCTCAAGGGTTGAAGACAAAATGAGTCATTTCCAAAACCTCATCATGTTGGCATAAAGTTTAGCTGTGGTACATTGTAAGAGACAATTCTCAACTTTATAGCCTAATGTCATACCTCTGAGTCATATTCATGTTGTTTGGATAGAAATTTTGAGTCATGAGGGACCTCTTTTGTAAAATACTCAGTCTGAAGGTTAATGAGTTTATATGAGGATACCTGAGATAACAATGATTATATAACTGAGTGGAACTGAGTTGCTTCTTGCCATCTATTCTCTCAGTATCTCTACAAACACGCACA
Source organism: Chloebia gouldiae (assembly GCA_003676055.1). Taxonomy (NCBI): domain Eukaryota; kingdom Metazoa; phylum Chordata; class Aves; order Passeriformes; family Passeridae; genus Chloebia; species Chloebia gouldiae. The sequence continues at coordinate 11,088,283 of QUSF01000009.1, read as the reverse complement.
TACGTATATATTTACCAGTAAAATTTCTGGGTGTAGTTTATGCAGCCATTGATCTTTCTGACCACTTCTGTCCACACAAACACATCTCAGTCTGTCCATTCTGTTGGAGTTCTGTACCCTGGACAGATAAATAAATTGCTTTGTGCCAGCCCCACCTAAGGTACAGGACAGCAAGAGGCCAAGAAGACGTGACGGAGTTATGGCTTTGGCTCACTTGTCACTCTTTGTCTGCTGGTCACACCAGTAAAACACACTGTAGTTTTCAGGGACACACAAATTAGTCAAATCTAATGTAGCCATTTTTGACTACAGTGCATTTCAGTTCCCATCAGTTGACCTTGGAGCCACCTGAGACCTGATGTAAGATTTTTCTTTCAATGAGAAAAGGTCTCTTTTTCATTGCATACTTGACTCATTTTTTCAGTCCTTAACCTTGACACTCCTGCATGAACCACTAAAGCTGAAACTCACAAAAAACAGCCTCACCAGAAGCTAAAAATATGAAATTGAATGGTAGTAATTAGGAAAAGCAATGGAAATTATTCTAAAGCTTTTCCCAGACTTCAGTTACATGTATGCATATATCCTCTTGCCAGAAGGCAGCACAGGTGTTTGGGTCTCTCATTAAAATGAATCTCAGTGATAGAATCCCCTTAAAAACAGACATGTTTTTAATTTGCTTATATTTGTACATTCACAAGTAACCTTACAGGGCTCATTTTCTTTTGCAAAACTAATCTCAGATGTCCATTAAAGTTCATACACATTGAAACTTTTAAGGCTTAGCAAAAAATAATTTAGAACTTGAAGATAAAAAGATTATCATTTGCATATATTGTCTACTGGTTAGCATCTTAGGAAACTGTGAAAATGTGTTCCACTACGACCAGGTGAATTCTTCATCAAACCTATCAATAAAAGGATATAAATCCCTTGCAGGGAAGCAAATGTTGTAATATACTCTGGGTTTATATACTTAGGGCTAACTCTAGTACCAACTACAAGTACCTAGCCTTTATGTTTCTGCTTTGTCTCCTTCCCAGCCACAGGAATGCTTTGGCCTGGTGGATGAACCCAGGGGCAGCTGGTCCTCAGAGTGGGCATTCAGAGCTGCTTGGTTTTCTCAGACAGTACTAAAGCTGCAGGACAGCAGCCATTGGAGAAGCACCATTGGTCACGCTTGTGTGCTTCAGTGCACTCAGGTAAAAGCATCCCTAGTGCTGTGCCAAATCCTGCACTGAGGACAGGCACCTGCACTGGCTCTTTTAATGAGCTGTGTGCTGTGGTAGTTTACTGCTGGTGGTTGTACAGGCGATGTCATATTCACTGAAATGTTCATCCAGGGAGATAAACAAGTTGTGAGAGCTGCTCTCTGACTCTGCTTCAGCAGGCAACTTTTAAATGAAGAATGAAATTATCTAGGCAGAATGCAGCAGGTATGTAATCACAGTGTCCTGCTCACCCCAGAAACACATGAATTGAATTATGCTGTGTTTGACAATACAGCAAACTGCTGATTGTGTCACCTAAATGGAGAGAGCTGTATGAGGGCTGTTTTACCCTGTGCTGGGAGCCTGTTAAGGAGAACATTTTAATGTGCTGGGGAAGCTGTAGATGACAGAGTGCAGCAGATTTTTTTCTAATGAGAGCAACCAGCACATCACACATACAACAACTGAGACAAAAGAAGATGTGACAAGGAAGAACAAATGCATATCTTCATTCTGTTGGGTTTGATATTCATATGGGTTTAGCTGGAAATCTGTGTCCCAGGGTCACCAACTAATATTTGCCACATTTAAAGTATATTATATACAACATTCATGCAGTACATAATATTTAACATAAAATTTGGGAAGGGGCTACTGCTGCAGGTTTGCCCCAAGTTGTTTTCTGGATAACATTGTAAATCATATGCACTGAGCCCCATTACAACTTCATTTAGGAGACTCTAAAATATAAGCCACGAGCTCTTCTAGGGAAAATTCTGTGTGTGAGGACAAAATATATATTAAAGGAAATAATTCTAAAATGTTGGTCTTTTAGGGATTAGAATATATAGGTTTGAAACTCTGGGGATGTGGTTTTTTGGGTTGGGCTTTTTCATCTCTTTCTTTGTAGAATGGTGTTGCATTGCATTGCATGGGAATGCATTTCTCAGTTTGGGACTGAAGAAGTAAAAGACTATTTATTTGGCTCTACCAAACTGGAAATAAGTACTCTGAAATTTGTGGAACAGAATCCAGATGAATCCAAACTTTTGCTTTGACAAAGCTACTCTGATAATCATTCAATGGCATAAACCAGATTTTTCCAGTAATGTTGTATAATATGCACTTGTAACTTATTGAATTTGATGAATTCAGTACACTAATTGTGCTTTTAGACTTATCAATTTACTTAAGGTTTTACATTTGATGGGCTTTTTCCAAACACATGAGAAATACGTAGATTATTACATGCCACATTGATCTCATTATTTCTGACAGCTTAGAAACAATGTGAATTCCTTTATTTTGTTTTTTTTATAATTGTATGCTGTATATTAGCAAGTGTTTTTAGAATTCTAATATATAGCATCACTTGATTTCAAAACACATTACACAAGTACAACACAACTGTGTAGTAATTGCAATTTTATGCTTCAATTCTCTACCACATCCAAGCATCTCAAGATTAGTCTATTGAAGATGATTGCCTCTGAACTATCTGATTGCAGATGGTTTACAGAGCTCTCATTTTCATCCCAAGTATTTACCTGATCATATACACTTTTTTCATATTCCTGTTAGATACAGTAATCTTGCAGGAAGGAGCTTAAATAAAATTGTGTTGGTTGTAATCTGCCTAAAGGAAAAATATTTTAGTCTTGAAGTTCAAATACATTTGTTCCCATTCTATGAAGAATTCCAATTACACACAGAACTTAGTGGGTATTCCCAATTACGTAATGCATAAGCCTACCCAAAACACCTCTTTTTAATAAACCACTATATTTAAAACAGTCTTTAGTCTGAAGAGACAAACCAAAGCAAAAGGTGAGACCATAAGTACTGGAAAACATAACATTTATTTTTTATTAGATCATTTTATAAGGTCATTAAAATCATCATCATGATGTATGCTTTGACACATTCTCTTAATACCTTCATTATCCACCACCAGTCTGCTATTTATTCTGAACATATTTATAAAAAAAATTTTAAAATAGTCTCTTTACAAGTAATTTGTGCAAGAACATATCCCTTTTGAAGAACTCAACATCTTTTGAATTGAATATTACCTGCAATATTTTTATTTGGGTGCTGAGGACTCATACAGCAATGTACTCAATAACCTGTTAATCAAGAGCAGCCTCCACTGTGGAGTCAATGTTTCTGATACGTTGCTTATCCACCTTTTTTCTGACTCTACTATGCCATGATTTCCAGCTGGAAATATGCTTAAGGGAGGGAGCCTGCCCTTTTCCTTGCACAGTGCTGTCCTAAAGCATCATTTAATAGGCACTTAGTGAAATACAGGCAAAGCAGGTGAGGCAGAGTGCTCAGTCTTCCTGAGTGCTGTATGACCTTGTCAATATGTTGCTCTACAGGCGGAGAGTAAAAGACATCTACAGAAGACCCGAGGAGCCACAGCAGATAAAAATAGACAATTGCAGCAATATCCTTTGTGAAGTGCTGCTGACTGAGTTGGAGCCAGGCTGAGGATTCAGCAGTGGGATTAAAAAACTGTCATTTTCTGTCATTATTAAATAAATTGCTTTTAGTGCTGCTAAACACATTACACAAGGACAGCAAGGCATGATGCTTTCTTGCCCTTAAAACCCTGCCTGACTGAAAACACTCACGCACATTCCAAGGCACCACTTCTAAACCGGCTCCTCAAAAGACAGGCGGGGAGGCAGGCAGAGTTAGCCTGCTGGGGAGCGCAGTGCCCAGAGGCACCCTGGCAATGCGCTCAGGAAAGAGCCCAGGGCGGGCGCGGCGGGCCCGGCCGGGGCAGCCCGGGGCGAGCCGCGGGCCGCCCCCTTCCCGGCCGCCTGCGCTTGTGCTGTACCTGTGCCTGTCGCAGGCTTCAAGCATCTGCTTTTTATTGTTCTTCAGTCCAGCCTTTTATACCCTTCATCTTACATGCCTTACACCTTACTCTGTACCCTTTTGTGATTGATCGGTGCACCTTGGCACTCCATGTCCCTTTACCTGGTCACCTGTCCTGCGCAGCTGTAGCCCATTAGGGATGACATGTATAATGTAGCTGCACTATTTATTCACTTATGTATAATCAGTGTTTGTAGAACAAAGTGTTACAGTCCTGTGTTTCACAACACACAGAGGTAGACCAAAACAGAAAACTCACCAGATGTTTTGTCAGCCCAGCATACCTTCATAGAACAGCTGCCACAGCAGCCACAGCCTTTGGTTCCTTTTGTCACCCAACCAAAGCAACTCACCTCAGCAATTATCATTTGCTGATTAGTTTCAGTTATACAATCATAGCTGAGATTTTGGCAGCCTGTTCTGGAACAGATTTATTAACGATGATCAATTATGACCAGGTGCAATTTCTGACAATTTTTTTTTTTTTATTGTTGCTTGACAATATATGGGAAGTCTCCTATTAGATAAATGCAGTTAATGAGCTGACCCTGCCATCTGCTGTCATTTCTGCTGCTGCTTCCATGGTTTAGTGCCTGCTCAGAGTCTCCCGGGTCACTCCCTCTCCTTCAGCTCAGCATGGAATACAAATCTTTCTAATGAGCCCACACAGTGTTGAGGAGTTGTCATTCATGCTGTGCCTGGTTTCATGTGGCACAACTGCTGAAAGCTTCACTTGCAAGATGGGCCGGTGTTATCTTCAGTAAAAATAGCACTGAACCAGAAAAGGCTCACTGAGAAAATTTGCAAAATCCACTAAGTTTCCCAGTTATCAAGATAATTAAGTGTAGAGTTGGTGAGAATGATAATAGCAATTTTGTATTTCAATTCAACATTTTGATTGTTTCTGTGTACTTTACACAGCTGCAGCGATACGGCCACCAAAGAGAGGAATGGAATGCTGCCCACCCATGCCCATACCTCACCATGCTTGAGGCACATACAGAAGCACACTTCCCACAGCAAGATGTAACTCGCCCATTTTTTGTCCTTGTGCATAGCTGTGAGGGGCCCACAGTGAACTGAATTTCAGTCTTTGAAGTATGAGTTCAAGAATTACCTAGAAAATATAGATGTTCTTCTCTGAACATGGAAACATAGAATGGCCTGGGTTGGAAGGGACCATGATTGCCTGGTTTCAACCTCCCATGCTGTGGGCAGGGACACCTTCCATTAGATCACATTGCTCTAAGCCATATCCAACCTGGTCTTGAACATTTCCAGGGATGGGGCATCCACAAATTCTCTGAACAACCTGTTCCAGTGCCTCACCACCCTCACAGAAAGAATTTCTTCCTCATGTGTATTCTAAACCTACTCTTTTTCAGTTGTAAACCATTGCCCCTTATCCATGACCACCTCTGGTAGTGCACTGACTAGTCTTTTTTTGTATTATTTCTGCTGTTCCATCCTGCCACAGGACTGAAGAAAAACAAACAAAACCAAAACCCCGAGAACCTTTTCCTTTGGGTACAAGACAAATACCATAATTCAAGTCTACACAAACACCAGAAAAAAAACTTCTTCCCAGCATTATTTCACACAGAGGGAAAAACCCAGTAAAGCATGTGGTGAAAATACATCTCAAAATGCAGCAAATATTCCAGAAGTCAAAATTGATCTTTATGGCCTGAAAACCAATTTTCTCTCTTTTTTTCTCCCTGCTTGCTCCCCTGTAGCCCCTGTCTGCATGTTCAAAGTAGCAGGTTATGACTTGCTTTGATTTTACTTGCTTATCATCATGCAGCTCATGTTTTACAGCTATAAAAAGTCCACTGAATTATAGCTTCAGGGGGATAGACAAGATGTGCTTCAGTTCTGAGACAGACTTGGAGTTGGAACTGTAGATGCAGGAAAACTCTCCTTGGCCACATAAAAAGGCTCTGTCCAGTGTGCACAATCTTCCCTTCCTGAACTTAATGGCCTGAGAAGAGCACAACACAGTAATATTTTGTTGCTTCAACTCCTAATACACTAACTGAAAAAAAGTTGTATTTATTGATATGTTTTGTTCCTTGTAAATTGTTTTGTGCTCATGTTTTGTTCCTTGTAAATTGTTTTGTGCTCATGTTAGAAAGTTGGGTTTTTTTTTTTTCAGATGGTACCAAATTAATTAGGTACCAGCTGCTTTCACCCAACTCCTCTTGGACACATGCTATTTCTAAAACTATGGTATGAATCTTCAGATTAATTCTACTGGATGTTGTATATCACATCCTTGGATTTACCAGAGCAATGTACTTACAAAGGTGAACTGCATATCTCAAAAAAGAAGCACAGAGATCAAGCTGCATCAGACTCCGTTCCAGCACACCTACAACAAGCCCTCCTCTCACAACACATGGCAAAAAGAGTCTGGCATGGGAGTTCAGATGGACAGCTGGCTCTCCAGGGCACATTCACTGTTTAAGGGCAAATCATTGCACAAGTTACATCCCTTGAATGTAACGTGGCCCAAAGACCCAGAGGAATGATCTCTCAAATCAACTTAGGCTCAAAGTATAGATTCAGCATTTCTTCCCTGCTCCTACCCATGTTCAGCAACCCTAAAATAAAACTTACACCCCCCCCCCCCCCATCTGTCTACCTGGGATTACTTTCTCCACTAAAAGATCAGGAAATAAGGCAAAGGACTCCCATTTACAGGACATGCTGGGACTGAGCCTCCACCTTTAGCAAAGCCTGTCAGACATTACCTTCATCCCACCTCCTGATTTTAGTAAATTAGTTTAGTCCCTGTCCTTGAGCTATTGCTCTGTCTGTGAACACAAACTCCTACAGGAACAGCTTTATGGGTAAACTTCCCCCTCAGCTTTTGTTCCCAAAGCCCTTGCTTATAAGTTCCCCCTGGGAACAGTTGCTGTACTGCATCCCATTCAGGCTATGCTTTTGAAATATTCCCCACAGGAAAGGCAGAAGTAGCTCCTTGTTGATGGTCTTTCTTTTGAAAAGCAAGAGGAAACACTTCAAGGGAAGTCAGTGAGGTCAACAAAAACCAGCAGCGATAGTAGTCTCTCACACATAAGCAAGAATGTAATGCAGAGAGTTCTTCTGCAGATTTTTCCAGAAGTAAAATAAATGGGAATACAGAAGTGGGTGTAGTTCCCATAGAAAATCAATGATGTAAAAGATTTAAATATTTAAGCAAAATTTCAGCAGCTTATGAGCTATCAGAGAAACTATTTACTATGAAATTTTGACATTCATTTGCTCCCTAAAATACTGAGATTTAATTGCAAAATGCACTGCATCAGTTATGCACCATAGGTTAAGAAAGTAACTGTTTAGCAGGGAAATATTTGAATAATTTGTATTTGCTATTTAGAAACTCTTTGCCTTTGCAACTCAAGACAGCCAGTCATCTCTACCTTCTGGTTAGCCACAGCAAAAGAGAAAATCCCCCACCACAAGGCCTTTGTAAAATAAAAACACCTTCTGTTTTGTCAGGACTTACAGCTTCCCTTCCACTCCCTTCAGCTCAACCAGTAGCTAAGCTGGTATAGCATCATGCTAGGAAATAGCCTAAAGAAATGTACTTGATGATTCAGTTTCAGGTAACATTCCAGTTTCTCCCACCATTTACTGGCTGAGTCAAAACACACTTGGATTAATTGTCAGCCATCAAGGCTTTTGCCTAAGTTTTATTTGCACCTTTTCTTTTTTTTTCCCAACTGTTGACCTTCTTCTAACAGTCTTCCTGGGATGAATATCAGTGTATCAGTCAATTAAAGAGGAGATCTGAACTGTGTCCTTAACACAAGTTCCAACCTAGGTAAGTTTGCCCAGCTATGCCTGGAAGGCTGCATCCCCACTGAAGTCCTCAGCCTGTCAAAACCAACACACAAAGTTCCTTACTGAGCAATCATTTTTTTAAAAAATATTTAATGTTCTTTCTTCAGCAGTCTTATTTTACCACCCAGGACGAGTCTCTTACCTGGTGCTTATTGCACACATGAGATATGCATCTCTAAACCTTTCCTATTCCTATTTAGCTGTTTAATTCCAAAGAGGTTTTTTTTTTGGTTGTTATCCAAACTAATCATTCTAGTTTCTTCTATGACGTATATGTCAAAAGCTGAATTAAAATGTCAAAGAGAAGGAAAAGACAAATTATATGAAAAGGGCTTTCTCCCACATAATCTAGTTCAAGGTCAGAATCTCAAGGGATTCAGTGGCAACCATCCTTCCACAATATCCCACCAGACAGGACTTTGCCTTTGGCCAGCATATGTCAGGGCTCTACTTCAGACACAGGCTACTGCCTGTTGGTACGTTTTTGCTCTGTCACTCTTCTTTTTGCAGGTGTTGTTGGACAATCAGTGAACAGGAAGAATAGTCAGGCAGCTGGGCAAGGTGCCACTTTCATATGAAGACATCTTTCATATGAAAGAAGCTTTTCACTATACCCTGCTCCATCTGAGCAGGGCCATAACTGCCCTGCCCTGAAACCTTTACTAAGAGAGGTAACTTCAGCTTTTGTGCTTCTTTGAGGGCACAGCAACTGGCCTGACACAGGATCTGACTTAAGACATCATAACTGAGTTCACTCACACTACAGAGCTATTATGCCATCATGAGAACCAGTCTGAACAGTGTCATTTTGAAGTCAGCCAGCTGAGTTTGAGGATTTATATTTGGCATCCTAGAGACTGCAGCATCTCAAATATGGTATTTGAATACAAGATTATGTCACCTGTTACGCACACATTGGCTAATGTTCAGGCTATCGAGCAGTAAGAGCAACTTGTTCCCACTGGTCTTTCTGTAGAGCTTCTGAATTACTCACCATCATCCAGAAATGGTAAAATTATATTTATGACTACTACATAAAATTCAAACAAGACCTTTATTTACATTAGGTTTTCAAGCAGTGGGTGCTGCAACATACATAACAAAATTTCATACTACATTTTTTTATAGGTAATCAGGTTGAAAAACTGATCTACAGAATCAATTTATCAAAACTGGCTAAGCAGAAAATGTGTTAACACGGCTTAAGAGTACTCTATCAATTTTGTATAATTTTCTATTGTTCAGAGTATTTCTGATGTCCTGGTTATAAAACCAGAATGCTTATGCAAGTTAATTTACAGTGAACTCTCTAGTAAATTTTCCATTCTTCACTTGTTCAGAAGAGCATGTCAATACTCTCCCCACCTTGTCTCACAAAGCAATTACGGGTCCAAATAGGGAGAAAAATCAATCAGGAGATTTTTAACTAAAAAAAAAATAATTTAGCAAGACAAGGAGTCAGAACTTTCATACTCTGGCTAACTGGATTAGAATCTCTTATTCTGTAGAAAACAAGTTGAACTGTAAAGATTAAGCAAGTTCTTTTATTTCATACTAATATTATGCAGCAACCAATATGAGTGTCTAGGTAAACAGAGACTTTGTGAAATGTTTTGCTGCAAAGCTGACCAGTAATGCACACAAATGATAAATTCATCAACTCTGCTTATTGCCAGAAATACAAAAAAAAGGCTTCAAGAGCAAATAACACTGATTCATACTGTACTGTGCTCAAGCACTAGTCAACGAAATCTATTAAATTACATGGGCGGAAAAAAAATCAGAGCAGCTTTGTTATCTTACTGTGGCACCTTATTTAAATTTCAGGCATTACTTCTTTATATTAGCATAAATATGTAGCCTTCTACAGGTTTTATGACATGGTTACAGATGTAAAAATGTTATAGTAGAAAGCAAGAGCTAGTTCAAGGAATTCCAGACTTAAAAATCAGCAAGATACAAAGCTAAAATTCATATGTTCCTTTTCAAGTTATGAATACTTTCACTAAAACATAAATATTTTAACATATATTATTTTTTCTGACATTCAAAATTGTAAAGTCAATATGGCAGAATTATTGTTAAAAGCACATATTTACAAATAATCTTTTTTCCATACATAAAGTATTTGGCATAATTATAACAATCTTACTGCATACACAACTGTTTTCTTCTTTTTCACATAATGGTACACTCCTTATTAAAATTTACCAATTATGTACAAAAATACTTGAACATTTATTATAGAAAACTCCTATAACTACTGTCAACAGCTTGCAACTGCTGAAGGTTTAATTGAGAGAATATAAAAAAGTGGTCACTTTCTTCCAGTTAAACTATCAATAAATCAAACACAGCTAAGATCAACATGAGCTTCCCAACAAAAGAGGGAGAATATTTTTAACAATATGATTTAAAATGCAGTTCACACATCTGTTCCCAAGCACATTTAAACAGTCAATAAAAGAAAGAGGATACAAAACATACATACAGAAGGTGCTTTTTTTTCTTTTTCCTCCACATTCCTATGTCTTGGCATTAGCTTTCCAGAGCTCTTCAGATGCCAGTCACTAAAATACAACCTAAGGCTAAACACCATTCTCAACAATAAAGATGATGGTGAAGAAATAAAAAGCTTGGCTCCAATGGCAATACACATCCAAGGAACTGTTCAGAATTTTTCCTAGATTTTTACAAAATTATTAATGACCTTTGCAATTAGCTTTTGAAATATATGGATTGTAAACCAGCCATTTGTATTTTTAAAAATTGGCTCATTTAGTGAATTGCCTTGATAATAGTCAGTACAGACTCGTGTACACAAGTTAAACGAACAATTGAGTTGTACTTATTTCATAAACAGATTGTATTTTAGGCTGAACTTTCAACGAGAGCAGAGAGCATTCACTAGAAAATCCTAGCTTTAAAAAAAAAAAAAAAGCTAAAACAACAACAACAAAAAATACATTAACTGGAAGAATAAAAGTAAATTGCACCTCAAAAAGAAAAAGGATGTGTCAGGTACATACACGAATGGCACAAAACCTTTTTGGGATTCACCAGAATGGTGCTGTATGCTGAATGAAATACAGATGTTTTTCCATCTTAAAAATAACATAAGCCAAGTGTGTGTTTCAAAAATTCCAAACTACATTCTTACAACAGTCCTCTGCTGTATAACTTACATTTTATCTCAGTTTTGCCAGATACATTTGAAATGAACAACCTGTTCATCAGGTAAGAGAAACAACTTTCAGCCTACTTGCAGAAACATTCTAGTCTACAGACTACTTTGTTAGAAAGCGTGCATTTATCTCTAGTAGTAAAGATCCAGTCAGTATATTCTGCATTTTGTAAGAAGCATTCAGCTAACTCAGATGAGAGTTGTAGGGTTTTAGATTTTTCAAATAAAAATAAAGTACAAGTAAAAGCATTTATCAGTATTCACCACCATGAAATGTAAAAAAAATCCTCTCATTCATGTTTCCTGTACTATCTGGCAACCTAAATTAGTAATTTCATTTCAAATGTGCAACATAATATTAATAAGCATTTCAAAATTACTCAAAAGGAAAGGTGGACAAAATATTAAAGTGCCTAACTAAATGAGTTTTACAATTTTTAAAAAATATTATTTCTTAAACAGTAAAGAATGTGTTGCAATTAAATATAAAAGTGGCTTCTCATAGCTGAGAGACTTTGCGGGGCAGAGGCCTGGGCCGGGGAACCTGCTCAGTCCTCCTGCTGCTGTTTTCCAGGTTGTTTGGCCGAGTCAGCTGTGGCTTGGGCGGCAGTGCCGGGGGGTCTGCGGCGGGCGGGATGGAGAGGCTGTGAGGTAGAGGCACGGGGCGTTTCAAAGTCCGCTCATACACGCTGTAAGGTGGCGGGGTTTTGCTTTCTTTTCTCACAGGCTCCTCAGAAATGCTGTAGCTTGGGACAGTCACTGCTGGTTCGCTGCCTTGGCTTTCAAAGCCCGATGTTTCTGATGTGCTACATCGGCTGAGCGAAGAGATGCCGCTGCTGTAACTCCCTGACAGCGCTGGGGAGTTGGATATGAGCCCCGAGGAATGATACTCCACTGGAGACGGTGTGAAGGATTGCACAGACCCCTGCTCAAATGAAAGGGCAGAAGAAGAATTAACGTGGCATATTGGAGGGAGAGTGTTTCTGTGCTCAGACTGAAAACATACATAGATACAGTGCACAAAACTCTGAGCTTTGATAAACAGAAATGGTTGTGTCCTTGTTTAATCAAGACCTGGTAAGAAACTGATAAAAAGCTCATTTCAGTAGTGCCTGGGTACACCTTAGATAGTGGATATGCCAGCAATTCATATAAGTGGAAATAAAACTGTTTTTAAATGTTATTTTACTATCATAATATCCTGGAAAAATCTGGAAGTCTTTAGAACACACTCAGTTTTCCCAGCTGGAAGTGGAATGCATCAATGGGCACAGGACATACCTGGGGGTATCCTGCCCCCTAATGCCAAAGCCGAGCCACTGCTGCTACTGCAGGCTCTCAAATCCCAAATTCAGTTTCCAAAGCTTTTCCTCACAGCTTTTAGTGCATTGCCATGCAGTGAAAAGTGCTCTTACATCATGGTGTCATTTCCGAGTGTACCACAAAACCAGTGTCAGGGGAGGAGCACAAAGCACGTATCAAAGTAAGAGCCGCTGCTGGGCACCAGCCCACTTCTCTGCTGTTCCTGCTCTCATTCGGGGCAGCAGCAGAATGGCAGGAGATGAAAGCATCACCATCCTTCCTCTCCCCATCTCCCAGGTGTTCCTTAGACATACAAACACAACACACTATGTGTGTCTCAGGGACAAGGGCCATAAGGAGGGCATGGGTGGCCAGAGGCTGCACCAGGAGCCTCACAGGGCAGTGAGGGATGGTGAGGGACCAAGAGCTGAGGGCCCAAGCAGCAACAACAGTGCTGATGACAAAGAGCATGGACAATAAAGGCCTACCTAAAACCACTGAGCAGTTCTAGTCCAGTGAAGCAACTTCAACTGAAAACTGTGAAAGGTTAACCCACACTTTCCAAGTTAAATTTTCTTTTGCAATATATCTAATTATGACTGGAGTAATCTGCGACAATCCCAACTTATTGGCCTCAAGCCTCAGACTAAAAAAGGGATGGAGAAATCAAAATAAAGACAAATTTCTCACTCCCATTCTTGTTAGACTGGTTGATGCTCAGTTGCTCAGCTTGAGGTGAGAGTGGGAGTCATGCAACAAAGGATGGGAGTGGAAGAGGAGGAGAGGGGCAGGGGTGTACAGAGCTGGCTGCACTGACTTTATGCTGTTGAGATAATTTTAGTTATCCATCTAGGACTGGATCCACAGAGCACTGAAATCAATGGAGAAAAAAAAAATCTTTATTTATGTCAGTGGGTTTTGTACTAGGATGGTTTTCTCTGTTAGCAGACTGTTAGAAGAAAGGCCAAAATCTGAGCCCTGTATATGGCTGTGGAAAAGCAAAGCAAGTTTTATTTAAAGCTCAAGTTTTATTTAAAGCTGGTGAAGATATCTCAGACTTTCTCAGAAGCCTGTTTCATGTTCCATTCCTCTGTATGTGAGGAGGCTACAACTGCACTTCTACTCCCACAAACACCCAGGGTCAAGGTTTTCAAATAAATTATGTATCTGGCTCCAGTTCCAAGAACATTGGATAGCTGGAGTAAGTGACCATATTTAGGACAAGATTTAGTGACCAGATTTAGGACCTTTGCTTTTGTCATTCAGAACAATGGCAAATATGTAAAGCCTGTACGGGTAACCACTTGGTTCTGGTAAAACAGTGTAGACTACTTTTACCAGTAGCAAGTAACAGTCTAGACACCAAACCAGTCTGGAAATTCATGGATGCTCAAAGTGAGATCCAGCAGTTCTCAGAAGTATTTTAGGCTAGCATTCCTCTTCCAGGCAGTAATCCAGACTTTGTAAAATGCTTAAATTCTGACAAGACTTACAGAAGAATGATGTTAGGACAAGCTTCAAACATCCTTTGACACAGTACTGTGTCCATTCAGGATGAAAAGGAAGGGTCACTCATCTTTGGACAAGATTATAGTGTTCTAAAGAGCTTCCTAGTAAGCAATTAGGGCAATGCTTAGGATTGGTGCTCACTTCTGTAGAATGGTAACAGGACTATGAGGCACTCTGATGGCCAGCAGAATTGCTTTGCTATGTATTTGGACCACTGTGCAGAGACAGGTAGTAATATTACAGGCTTATGGGAAGGCAAACAGGACAATGAGCGTGGACTCATAATTAGGGACCTCAAGGGGAAAGGAAATATTTTGGGCTGCTGTTCTCCTCCTCAGGCAATGTGTATCCCTGCAGTATCAGTTAGGCATTGAGTTGCTGAGGAGTTACTTTGGCAGGGCTGCTTCCCTCTGTCCTTGCATCTTGAGTAGCTGAAACACCAGTCATGCTCCTTTCTATTTGCTCTCCTTCCATGTTGTTGACTCTTGTATTTCTACCTGCAGAATCATCTCCGCTTCAGTGGGGTGGCAGAGGCTATCCCCAAGATCAATGTCATGTACTCTGCCTGGAATAAGCAGGCTGCATGTTTGTGTGCATGTTTGTGGAAGAATAAGACTAAGGGGTTGCACAACAGGTTTTCCTGGCACCTCCCCTTCTTCCATGTTGGAGACAGAATACTGGTTTTTGTACAGGTATATGATAAGAAAAAGAAAACATAACAAAGTCCCAAATAATGTATATTAAATATATACCATCTACCCCACAACACACAAGATCTGTCTCATGAAGGCAATTCACTGCAATAAGACAGTACCTTCATTGGTGATCTTCCAGCAGGAGAAGGGGAAATGGAGGCTATGTGTCTTGCTGGTGATGCTGTAAAGGTAGGAAGATTTCAGTGCACTTGTGGCATTACAATTTTCACTAAGCAATCTTTTTAAGTGGATAGGAGATAATTTGATACATAAACATTATCTCTAGTTGTCTTGGCTGATGGCTATAAATAATGTTAGAGATTTTTTTTATTTTACTTTGTTCTCTGGATTATCTTGCAGTACAACCAAATATAAAAAATTTCCACCTCTGCCTTTTCTGACAAATTTTACATCATTTTAAATAGATAATAATTTAATATAATCTTCCAAATAACAAGTCAAAAACAAGAGTCAGTATAACAACTTTTCCCTTTTTGTTCTTAAGAAATATATTATGTATTTGTAAGTCAAATAAGGAAAATAGAAAATATATAATATATTTATATCAAACATTTACCTCCAAATATACTAGAAACATGCCTGGACAAACTCAGGGGCTTAAGTATAATACACAAAATGTTTACTTACTCCTTTGAGAACAATTATATTTATAGTATCACTTGAGCAGCCTTTCCTTTAAATGGAAATTAATCTTTTGAAAGGCAAAATGGTTATAGTAACAGAACTCATGTACTTTCATGAATGCTGTGCATTTTCTGGCCAGTAAGATACTTTGTGATCATTTCTGATTGCTAACCTCCAATTATCATAAAATCAAAAGACTAAATTTGATCATCCTTCCTCATACTAACATGAACTGTCTGAAACTGCTCATTCATTAGTGAAGGGGCAGAGTATTGGAAACTGCAGAGAACATTAACGAGATGAAAATACCCACAGAGACAGTTCTGCAGCCTTTCATGTAAGAAATCAAATAATAAGCTGACCTGCCCAAGAAGTTAAACATCAAACAGAGTGGAAAGAATCTATGTCATCAAGTATTGTAGCTTTACCTGAGATGTCCATTAACTCACCAGTCTGTGCAGGTCTTGGTGGTACAGGAGGAGATATAAGCTTTCCACTTTCTGATGTGCTTCTGGCTTCCTTCCCACTGTCCAAGCTCCAGCTGCTGGGGGTGGTGTTTACAGCTAGAAGAGAATGAAAAAACTGTCATAGGCATCAACACTCCCAGTTCTCTGACTTGCTTTTATCTGTGAGCATAAAAACAGACAGAATGCCCAACAACTCAATAAGCACACCTGAAAAGCTCTTAAACAGCAGCCATCAATCTCATGGATGCCTGATGCACTCAGGTCAGTTGGTGACCAGCAGTGGCAGCCATCAACAGCAGCAGCAGCTGAGATTGCACTCTGGTGCGCTGCAATCCAGCCACAAAGGGAGATAAGCTTGAAGCCTTTTAATATAATCAGTTTATCTTTGCACCAGGCTCCTATTTAGAGCTTTCCAAGCAGAAGGGAATAGACTATTCATAAACTGTTCCCATTAACTCATTTTATATACAGAAGGGATTAGAGAAAGGAACTCTCCAAATTCCTATCGACCTCCTTCATAAAGCTTTCTGTGCTAACATTCCTGTGTTGCCTGCATAGACTACAAATGCAGAATTGAAAGAAGGTGGAAAAAAGAGCACAAAATGTAGGGAATAAAAATTGGAAGAAATTGTCTGACAGCAAAAAATATCAAATTAAGAAATTATTATGGACTGAGAAAATTTCTGCACACTTTAGATCTGTGGTCAAGGATCTCTGCTTAATCAAAGTAAATTGACTACCACCTTGACTTGCATAAAAGTGTTTTCTTGGTCTTTTACCCTGATCAGATTCTATGATTTTAACTGAATGATTCCATAAGGTCTGGAACATCTTCCTTGATAGAACTGGATTATCTCATGTCATCAAGATGTCACCAGTATCAGAAAGAAGTCAGACAGACAGAAGGAGAGGGCATTTAACATGAGGAGGACAAAAGCTAATTTAAAAAATACAACTCTCATTACACATCCTTAAAAACAAAAAAGGAGTTGAAAATAACCTCTTCAAACCTTGCATTCATCTCCCAAATACACCACCAAAAGATCCTCCACCTTAAAAGCCTCAAAACTCTTGCTTTGCCATAACAGTTTCCTTCTTGTTTACTTATTTCAATTGTGAATATAGGATCACATGCAAGGACCCTGTGTTTATTTACAAAGACTAAATGAAAAAGCAAAGTATTGTTGCTAACTGATGGCACCAATTATTTCTATTGTAGCAACTCTGAGAGCTCTCAGAACTGCAATCCCACTATACACCAGACTTAATACAATAAGTACAGTAAAAAAGCCACTGGTCTCATATCTGAAAGAATATTGTTACAGTATAATAGCACTTTAGTTGACCCTGGGATCAATGAACAGAATAATCTATTTTCTAGAGGACCATTTTGCTTTGTTGTTGCCAAAATATGCAATACAGTATTTGCTTTTTATTGTAAGCTGTCACGCAACAGTGTGGCTTTGCCCTCATCCTCAAAATCACCTGTAACCAGACCTTGGTATTTCAAATGCCCAAATCTCTTGACAAGACAATTTTTTTTCTTTTAAGTCATCCAAGCAGTCAGGGTTTTTTTTGACTGCTAAAGCCTTCAAAAGAGAATACTTCATTTCAACAATTCTGTGATGTACTTGGCTGCATGCGACAGTGGAAAAGTTTTGCTATTTACATGTTAAATTATTTCATATGTTTTTCAGCCCTGTGAAAAAATTCCACCCTTGTTTTCATAAAAATGTAAACACAAAAATATCTACAAAACCTAGCTCTTATTAAAGAAAATCTGATTCCTGGTCAATAGTTATTACAATATATTATTAAAATAGTTACTTTCTATGCATATATTTTACTGTATCCTTTATTCAGCATATCACAAAGGTACCATAATGAAATGATGGAGCATATTATTGATGTGAAACACATAACGAAATCATGGCAAACAATTTCTATGCCAACAATATTGGATATCCCCATGTACAAAATTATAAGAGGCAATATTTTTTCTATGGAAATACATATATTTCTCATTTACTCTAATTAAAAACAAAATCCCCAAAATGCGAGAAACCTTGGCATTTTCAATCCAAGTGTAAGCAGAAGCACACTGAGTTATATTTGATAAACGGGACTTGCAGGTACCAAACTTCAGAACTCTGTCCATTTCTTTGCCTTCTCTTTGCCCCATTCTCCAGAAGTTGGCTTTTCCCCACATATGTCTCTCTTGAGAAGCAGAAAGGATAGGTCTCACAGGCAGCCTGAAACCTGCTGCTCCATCACCCCCTCCTGCAAACTGGGCCTTATTTGAGTGCAAAATTCAATTCTCCCCTTTTTGGCAAAGTGTTTTGACACTTAGATTTGTTAGCATAATTTATTTAGTCAGTTAGAATGTTTTGACACTTGGAGATGACAGTATGCACTCAAAAGAGCTGGCATTCCACGAGAATATGATGAAGTAATTAAGTTTTCATTCTTCAAAGACTGGCATGTTGTAGCATGTCTGCTTACCTTTGTCAGAGCCGGGCAGATTGGAATCACTTCGTGGCAAAGCACTATCACCAATATGATTAAACAGCATTCTCTGTAAATTGAGAACAGCATGGTTTACACATAGCTGCTGTTGTATTTCAGTAGCCTTTAAGAAAACAAATATATTTTTGTTATTATCCCCCCTCATGCCCAGGTTTGCTTAGGAAGTAGGCTGATAACCATCACATAGGAACATAAACAGTTTAATTAAAGTATATGTATAAAGATAGGGAGGAGACTAGTTTTCTGAAAATTGTACACACAGAAATTGGAGGGAGGATTATTATGTACTGAGTTCTGACAGTTTCCAGCACCTTAAAAAACATAATAAAGCTCATTCCTAAAGAGATATCTTAATAGATTGCTTAAAATAATTTCATTACAGAATCAGGATCTGAACAAGATAATATTCAAGTTATGACTGTTACCTAAGAAAAGCATTGTGTATTGTTTTCCAACCCTGACTAAGCAGTCTTCTTAGCTCTCTTGCAGATAGCTGACCCATAAAGCATGTTTGTTTTTAATTTTCTTAAAATCCATTTTGTTTACAAATCACAGTAAATGCATGGAAAAAAATCTACAATTTATTTTGTTTGGCAGCATTTAAATGGGTCACTAGTTTGTCTTGAAAACATATGTAAATAGCAGACAGTTAATCCTGCAAGTAATTCAGATGCACTTTCCAGAGGAAATGGGAACAGATAAACCTAGGTTTTTTTCTTACTTTTTTTTTCTTTAAAAGCAAGATCAGATGATCTGTGAAATGCAAATAAAATCCTATTATTGTGTCTCTTTCCAGTGTTCACAGAACACTGTGAGGCACTATGCTGGGATTCCACAAGATGGCAAACCCAGCTGCAAAGTGATCAATATTGATCTAATATGTTGCAGCTTCGTGTTACTAAGTGAGGAAAAAATACGTAAGCCCAATTCAACTTCACTTTAAAATTCTCAGAGACAGAATGCTTTTGGTACACTTTGAGCTACAGTAGGTGTGTAGTAGGTATGTCATATGAGAGTCATTCTGGGTCAGGTAATGTCTGTTTTCCTGGAGTTACTATTATACTGAGGTGGTAAACCTAGATATGTACTCTGATGTGACAGAGAGTGTGACCATATGCTCCTGCATGGTCTGGATTGAGTGTTCACTGCCTAGTGAGTCTGCAGTGCACTAGGATGTGATGGACAAATGTTGAAGTCCATTTTCTGTTGCAAAGGTAAAGCACAACTGCTGAAACAGCAACTGAAATTGGAGGAGATAAAGAGACAAAAGCTGAATGAAATACAGAGAAACAAAGACATACTAAAAAGAATGAGATATAAAACTATATGGAAGAATAAGAACAATCACAAGATGTTTAATGACACAGAAATAAAAACCCCAAAACCGTGAAATTCAAAAAGCTTCAATAGGAAGAATAATAGCGCAAAAAACTAAGGAGGCTTGTTGACCAGTCAATGACAGCAGCCATTCCTCTTCAGAGTATGGGAAGAGCTGGAGAGACACTGTACAACCATTCAGCCAGAGATCACAAAGCAAGCACAAATGGATGTTGACTAAAAACAGCTGTACATAACCTTGAGCATCAATTTCAATGAGGAAGTGGATGAAGTACTGCTGTGGTCTTGTTCTGCGAAGTCCATCAAACTTCCTTAAATAATGTAGCTATGGCCTGAAAGCCTTGAAGTTCAGGAACTTGCCTGTGACTCTCACCCCTCCCGGCTCAAATCCTAATGTGAAAATTGCTTTCATCAAGCTGTATGTAACAAAGTAATTAATAAATGGGCAGTCCTTTCCTTTCAGTGTGAAGCTCCAACCAACACTGTTGAAGTGGTGTTAGAATGAAATCAAAAAGGACAAGGAACAGTTAGAGCACCTAAATTTAAATGAGAGTTGCAGGTATCTCTAAGATATCTCCTTACAATTGCCCTGAGGAATTCTTTTCACCTTCTTTATTAGAAGGCAGAGAATCAGGATTTTTTTTCTGATCACAGTCCATTTTTACTGCTGAGGGAACAGCAGAGAAAGAAATTTCACCTTTCCCCAGAAAGATATATCCTCATTTATAGTTATAAGGGTAGAAAGAAACCGTCAGACCTTCTCATCTTTGAAATATACTTCACTATATGAGCAAGTTAATTTTCTACTTACCCTCTCATGGGACACTGAGGGTAGAGACAGATTGGGAGACTTTCCTGCTGGGCGAGTCTCAGAGAGAGCGGAGACTGGGCCTACGAGCTCCTCAGCCTCCCTTATGCAATCTCGGATAGAGTGGGGGATAGAAGTCGCATTCCACTTGGCAAAGCAAGAGTTTGTAGTCTGGGAGCAAAAATGGGATAATTTTTCTTTGCGGCAAATTGTAAAACCGCTTTATTTAAAGAGCATCTCCTGATCTTTCTTTCCTGTCTGTTATTTTGGCTCCACTACCACTGATCTACCCTAAGTAGTTCCTGAGAACTGTCCTTAAGTCTGGCTAAGCCTCAGTATTACTTCTTAAGCCCTCAGGTAATAGCATGAGGACTTAAGAGGAAAAGAGATTAAAAATTAAATCAAGCACCAATTCAATAACCAAAGAAACAAGGGACGAGGAAAGAGCTAATGAGAAACATAAATAATTTCTAAAATAAAGAATCCTGGAGCTGGTTTTTATCAGCGGTAAAACTTCTGATAGATATGAGAGTGTTGAAAGGACAGCCTTTAACACTGCATGTTCTCATCTTTCTTAGCTTCAGGAAGAGGTACATTGTGTGATGGCAGGGATTAAAACAGCAGCTGTGAAAAGTACTTTGGGAAAATAGGTCCATTAAGAAGAAAAGATGAAATAAGGATTCAGTGTTGGCCAGTTTACCAAGCTCATGCTGAATTTCAGAATACTCAATTTCATACAGACCTGTGTAACAGTATTTTAAGGCAAGGACACAATACATTATTTTCTCTGGAGTAACAAAATGTCTGTCATTCTTTTCCGAAACTACACTGGAAAATAGGAGTTGCCACATGGAATGGATTATCATCTCACAGTGACTAGGATTAGCTTTCCCAGAAGGAAACAAAGGGGAGCTAAACAAGGACAACTGACATGATAAGAGCTTTTAATTCTCTGTCTTCTTCCCTAGATTGAACAAATGGTTGTTGTTCCACACAAGCAGGTTGTGTCATCTGGCAAGTCTCTGCATCTCTCTCTCACTTCAGTAAGTAAACGTAAAGAAACAGACTTACACCTAAAGAAATCAAGCAGAAATATGACCAAGCACTAGGTATTCTATTCACATCTCTTACATATAAAATATTTTAGAGTATTTGCTTATAAAACCATAAAAAACCCCTTGAGAAGTTACAACAGTGAACGGGCACTGGATCTGCTCAAAGTTCAATATGCACCTTTTTTGTCTTCTCTAGCTATTTGTGCTCCAAGGATTCTCAACAAACCTCTTACCTGAGAAGTTTCCAAAGGAGTAGGGTAGATGGCACTGCAGGGCCTCTCTCTGGGAGACAGGCAAGAGTTTTCTCGGGAATGCTTATGTTTGTCAGACAACAGAGGAGAAGCTAGAATATAAACATGTCTGGTGATTAAATTAATGCAGTGAAAGTCAAGACATTTCAATTCTATGCTTATGCCAAAAAAAATCTCTGTCTCTAATAATTCATATTCCCTAAATAATTGGCTAAATATGATGTCTGACCAGTGACATCATGGAGAAATTCATCTGTGTAACATATCACAAGTCATTTAATATGGTTTACCACAGCAGACAAGCACTGACCTCTGGCACTGGATGGAGCAGAACTGGTCACATTGGGTGAAGCAGAATGAGTAGAACTCAAGCTTGAGGTAGATGGACTAGGCTGTGTATAGAAAAGATGTTGTTACCAGATCACATTTACTGGTTTGGAAAACAGAAATTTAGAGCATACTTTTCACTAGAACAAAGAACTTTTAACTACTTGGAATAGTTTATCAGTAATTCAAAACAGCAAATCAGTATAAGGAATATTAATCTAACTACACAAAGATGTAGCCAAATACTAAATAAATACAAACATAATTCATACAGTAAAATCATTACATCACAACATGACAGCTGGACAAAAAAAATCTATGCACAGTCAGATGACTTTGCATGATAGTCTATTGCTACTTACTATATTTGTAAAAAATTAATGTTCTAATTTAAATAAAACAGTTACATAAAAGTTATTTCTAAGTGAATGAGTTTAACATCTCATTTAAAGATTTGTTTTTTAAAGAAGCATCAGCAATAGTTATGAGATTTCTGAATGAAATAATAGAAGAATTAATTCAGTCAATAGCCTTGTAAGAAAGATTCTGTACAGTTTGAAGAATGACAATAAATTATACCTGCATGTTAAAAACTTCATCTGAGCTTTCCGACTGCCCAGTGATGTTGCTGACTTCAGCAGAAGCTTGGGATGACAGTGATGAGGAAGAATACCGATTGACAGCAGGGTAACTCAAGGGGCTATTATAAGAATAGTGAAATATAAAATGGTTAACTCTAATTGTCAGTCATAATTTCTCATGTGAGAACAGCTCATGTTTATTAATCTTTAACTGAGGGAGGGGAGATAGAGAGAAAGAAGGAGAGAGAATACAAATACCAGTTATTCAAGGCTGAGCAGACTTCAGCCAGACCATACAAGAAAGCATGCACATGATAGAAGTATTTATGGCTCATCTTCCATGGGTAGCAGAAATATGTCATTACTAATATTTAACTTGCCTGCGTCGTGGTATTACCCTGGCAGCATCAGGGCTCATAGAAACAGGTATGGAATTCCGGCATACACGAGGACTTCCATTTGGGAAATGAACAGGGCTAGCTTGTACACAGGCAGAAAATTCCTGGAGAGTTATTAAAAAATATGAATTTAAATTAACATAATATCTTAAGTATTTTTTAAGATACAGATATGTAGATAACTACACATAAATGTAGTTAAACAGCATTTTGGATCAGCTTCATCATTAATAAGAAAAATATTTTAACTTTTCACTAATTATAGTAAAATGTTACTATTAATAAAATGTAACTATTTTTCTCTGCATGGTATGGGAAGTTTATGTTTCTCTTTGCTTTGTGGTACTGCAAAAAGGCTAAAAGCTGTAATGGGGACAAACAACCAAAAGATGTCACTGTCTATTGCTTGGGAAAATGTACCAACCCTTAATGAAGCTGAACAGTCTTCTGTTCTATCCATGCACCTGCTCATGTGAGTACCTGTATTCCCAAGCTTGACTTCATCACAAAGAACTGATCCACCAGCTTTTTGTGCAATGGCCTCATGTCCTGTGGCACCACCTTCTCGTGCACTGCCAAGCCAAATTCTAGAATCTGGGCCTGCAGAAAGGGAAAAAATATTTTTGATCCATTTTTTTTTTAAGCTCTCATTATCAATTAGGACACCAAAAACAAACCCCACCAAAGCAACAATATGCACATTGCTTTAAAAACACCTATTTAAAACTCAGAAAGACCTGTAATGAGAAAAGGACCAAAAGCATGCAAGAGGATTTACCACCTCCTCCCGTTCAACTTTCCTAAAAGTTTCACCTATGCAAAGTCAACTGTAATATTAAATAACACTATGGAGAACATAGTGAAAAATCTGATTTAATGCTAACTTTACAAAGGAGCAGTTCTAAACCCTAAATAAAAGCCATTTTCTACAAGAACAGTTGTAAAAACATGAAACAACAGCAATGGTCAAATCCATTTGACCATCCAGAGGCTCTGTAATATATTGGCAATGAAGTCTGTGGTCCCATATCCTATTTCAACTCCCCAGAGACCTCCATAAGTGGTGGCCTGATGTATATCCTTGACACAAGGCATGACATGCTTCAGAATTACAGTGCTAAAACTTCAATCTTGCTCAAATTTGGTCACATGCATTCAAAATATTGGATTAGTTACACTAGGAATCAGATAAACTCAGATTTAAAAACAAAATAGCTTGGGTGTGCTGTAATATCTTTGGATGAGAGCTCCTGGCTGATGTTTTCAGGCAGCCTGTGATCAGGCATGCAGCTGTACAGCACCCCTGACCTGGGGTCAGGACTGCAGTGCATCCATCCACACACAGAGCCAACCCAGCCCTTCTGAATGGTCTGCATTAAATCAGCTGTGGGTGCATTAAATCAGCTGAGAGTTGAACTGCTATTGCTTGGAACCCACATTTTTGGTCCAGGAAGTTATTAACTCCAATTTTACATTGTAAACATTAGTGAAATTAACTATAGCTTGAAAAAGTTAAATTATAATGTCAATTACTACACATTGTCTCCATGAAATTAAAGTGAGCTCAGTGAATCTATTCTGATTTGCATGGTCTCAGGACCAGTCACTTGGCTCATTTGACCAAAAGATATCACAATGCTGATGAAAAATGGAATTTCCATCTTGCCAAATTCCAATACTGTGACCCTTTTTATTCCAAGCTGGCAATAAAATTTGAAACTTCAACATACTGCAAAGTACAAAAATAGATAAATGCCAGTTAAAAAAGCTGAAATATTAGTAAGATCTTTGATTAAAAAAATATTCAGCATTTTCAAATGGAAACACTTCATATTTGAGGCTGGTAGGTCATTGGCTTATAAATGAATGGAGAAATAATGCAAAAAACATATAATGCACAGAATACTCTTATGCTCAATTTGATCACTTTGTATTTATTTTACTGCCTACCTACTTTGTCAACTACGACTATATATCTTTGATTGCAATAAGATTTTGATTTTTTTTGTTCTTATAGCAAACCTTGTAGTGAAAATATTTTCTGTAATATTGGTAAAATATAAATATATGCTAAAGCCATTAAATGTTTCAATGAAATAATGTTTATTCTGTAGTAGTGATAAAATGTTTTATGCAAATATTTGTATATGAGCATGACAAGACAGGTCTCTCACTCAACTTTTATTTTACACAAAACAGTTTGAACGGATTAAGTTGATGATGGAAATGACTAGGAAAATATATTAGCATGGCCCAGAAACCTGCTTGTATAGACAGTTACTCTCTACTTGGAGCCTAACTCAGAAAACACTGAAGACCACAGGGCAATTATTAACCTCTGGTATTTTTTATTTTATTTGGGGACATTTTTAGCTAGAACTGCTGAACAGGCCATCTTTTCAGTCTTTTCTTCACTTTACCTGCTCGAGTGTAAGTTCTCTTAAGCGCGTGATCTTGTCTCCATCTTCTGGGTGGTTCAAGATGTATTCTTTGACAAAGAATGCCTAAACAGAATAAAATTACAAAGTAAAATAAAGTGAGTAAAAACACAACACTTTTATTTCTCTTTAAAAAAAAACAAGTTTCTAGATAACATTTTCAAATGTTTTTTAAGTTCCTTTGAACTGCAATAATTCATAATACATGGTAAATAAGTAATTAATCATACAGTCATTTGTTGAGACCATAGGCAAAAAAATGTAGCAACTAATGAATGGATAGGTTTAACATTTGAAATATGAAGGTGCTGAATAATTAGAGATAGTTTCTTCCCCATCAGAAAAGAAAAAAAAATACAGGAAAAAATTTAAAGATAAAAAAGAGGGAAGAAGGAAGACGAAATGAAGAAGGCAGCAGATGGCCAAAGGTCACTTCCTAAAACTTGGAAGTTGCCTGAAGAGAAGGATGATAATGGTAAAGACATGGTCATTCTAACCTCACGACCAAATGCTCCAAGACTGACTGAACTTTGAGCTTCATACAGGGCAAAAGGGAAAAGCAGGTGAAAAACAGGGAAAAGCATTTACAGAAAACAGGATAGCAAGAAAGGTAGAAGAACTGGCAAAACAACAGGTAGACATATAAAGACTGAAAAATGGACATGCAAAGAGAAGAATTAGAGAGAAATGGAAAAGATAGCCTCACAATTATTGCTAACAGTTTTGATATTTACAAAACAAATTGCTGAAAAGTCCTGTTTTAATATTGTGAGAGACAGAGGGCAGAAGAGAATCAAAACATGAACACTGTGTAAGAGATCAAGAATTACAGCCAAGGGCAACAATAAGAAGCAAGCTAGAACTTTTGATGTGCTTGTGCAGAATGGAAGCTGTGCAGAGACACTGAGCTTGCTCTGACACTGCTAATTCAAACCAGACATAGTTCTGACATGACTGTATTTCTCCAGGGACTCCCTTCATGGTGCTTCACTATGCTAAACAGTTTTGTTGTTGTCTAAAGGCAGTTAGGAAACATAAAAAATGTTACTGCTTTGCTTCAGTCTCACAACTTTCATAACACTGCAGTTTTGATGACAGATTATAATACTATACGGGACTCAATTTCTTGGAGTTTAATTAAAATGCAGTTTTACCAAAATTTAACACTTTTGAGTGAACACTGAATCTCTCAGCCTTTGAGACAAGTGGACAGAATGTTATTGAATTTGACATTTTCAAAGGAAAAAACAGCAGACTCAAGTATTTCATAAGACAATTAGGAGAAAGAGAAAAATCAAGTTGAGTTGAAAATAAACCCAATGCTTTCTTTTTACTGAAGTTTCAAAATTCCACAGAATTTAGTATAAATAGAGCATCCCAAACATTTAAGCTTCTCCTAAGATGATTCAGAAATTATAATAATGAGGAACAACTGTTAGAAACAAATCCAGTGTTAGACACTTTAAAATTGTATTTATTGTTTTTAAATGCCTTTCCCTCCTGCTCCCAAAATAGCTTTTCTTAAAAACTTGGAAAAGAGATACAAGAAGGATCTAGAAAATTATGATTCTTCAAGATAATTACCTTCTTGTTGAGAATTTATGTATATATATATATGTATATATATATATATATATATATATATATATATAAACTAGAATGTCAGCGCAAAAAAGTAAATTTGCTAGTTGGCCAGAAGTATCTCCAATCCCAGAATAGGGAATGTATTATAATAATTTACTTACAATTAACCAGTTAATTGAAAATTTCCAATCAAATCACTGAAGAGTGCAGGGTAATTGTGAATTGAGTCATCACTGGAGTAAGTTTATGGTGCTATCTGCAGCAAGATGGTTATTTCAATAAACCACGTCATTAACATTATCTAACCCAAAACTGCAATATAGTTATAATTATAACTACTATTCATACAGTAATTTCTGGCCTTAATTCATACAGAAGAGCTGCATCTGTACAGGGAAAGAGATTGGATTTTTAATTGCTTACCTCTTGGTATCTAGCAACTCCACCATTAACTGCTGCATCAATGACCCCGTTTAGACACATTGTGAGAGGGTTAATGTTCTGCATCTGTCGAGTTTGACACTGACTAATCAGTGTTCTTAACTGCTGGTTCTTATTTTCTAAAACTTCAATAGCATTCTCAAGGGGACTCATTTCCACCTGAAACATGAGTGAGAAACATTGCAAACAACTTAATCTTCAGTTGAAAGATAAAATATATTGCAGATAATTTTTGATTTCTTAACATAAAACTATATTATTCTATGTCCTAGGGTAGTTTGATAAAGTACTTCTCAGCTGGGGGAGAGATTTGATTTTTTCATGTAATCAATGATCAAAATAAACAACTGTCACTCTTTTGTAGATTCACTATCTGACCTTGAGAGATGACCCAGCCCTTGCTGCAAAACATTAACATGCTTTCAGCCAGTGGTGGAACTCCTAGAATTCAGGATTAAACCGTCCTTGGTAATTATTTAAAAGAGGCTTGTGGACAGGGAGCTTCATCAGTTTAAGGGTACAGAGCAGAGCTGAAGTATTGGTGAGTTAGTTTCCCCATCCAAAGTGAAATCACCAACAAGACTTTATGGATCAGGAATTTGAATGAAAGCTTTGAGCTAAAATGATGATGAAGTTATAGTCAAAGGCAACCCTGAGCAGGATGTGCCTCTTAACTCTCAAGGGTGGGGAAGTTCTTTCACAGGTAGTGTGAACTGCCAGAAAAACCAAATGCTGAGTATTGGGAAGAGTACAGGCTTGCAGCTGCTATAATTTACCAAAATATACAAGTGCAAATCTGAGTCATGACCTCACACGTGCCCAGGAAAAATGATTACAGTTTACTTTTGGAAATGGTGACTGTAATGGTAAAAATGACAGTAAACTGAAGGTCTTCATATCAGTGGTCATACTAACCTAGTAAAGACTCAGCAGGAGTCAACTAACAAAATTTCTCATGTCACACTTTGATTTTACTAAACTCCACCTTTGTTTTTCTACAGGAGAATATCAAGATGGTTACATTTTCCTGCTATTATAAAAAAACCACATAATTTTAGAGAAAATAAATTGTACTATGGTATCCTTATATTTAATGGGATTATTCTAAGACTAGCTTTGACAAAAAGGAAAATAGTCACAGATGCTATCTGCACTCCAGGGCTCAGCAATTAACCAATTATTTAGAGCTATTTATAGGACGAGCACTCCTCCAAAAATATCTGGAATCTATTTAAGGATTTTTTTTAAGTAAAAGAACAAGCAAGGAGAAGAACTTCCAATATGTCAATAACAGACATATTGGTAAATTTGATCCTATTCCTACAGGTTCTGTTCAGAAACTTGTGGCATTTTTTATAGTACAGGAATTTGAAGAATGTTTACTTTTCAAGGACACTGAAGAATACATTAAGCTATAGATATTTTAAGTGTTAAATGTTACATGATGCTGAGTTTTAAGGAAGTAATTTACTGACATGAAATATTGCCTTTGGGTGTCTGTTATTGTTCTCAACTTTTTTTCCCTCAGCTGTTTAAATGAATCCTAAGAGTAGTTCTTAAAAATACTTTTCAAGACGAGAAATCAGACAACTAGATATACTTTGTAAATAATTTTGTTGTAGCCACCTTGAAACCTTGGTCAAAGAAATTACATATGTATAATAAATCTTAAAGCAATTTATCAAACAACATAAGATTAAGGAAGTAAACCAACCCACAATGTGACATGAGTCGCATACTCACCACTTCACGTTTTTCTACTTCAAACCAACGAGATATTCCAGGCAAACTCTGCACCAAGATCAGTGTGGTTCTCTCTACCCATAGACTCTAAAACATATAAAAGTAATTTATTTCCTTATTTGACTTCATATTCCTTAATTATAATCAGTTTCCTTTATGAACACCTTCACTGAAGTTAGAGTATACACATTAAAAAAATACTAACATCCAAATTCCTACTGAAATGTCTATACCATAAGTCAGTGACACTCACTTTTCTCCTTACTTTCTAGGTCCTACTACTAAGTAGTAATTTCTGCTGATTCTTCACTCTCAAACTTTATTATATGATGTCACCAAATCTCCAAAAGTCACTCACAACTGCATTGGTATTTTAATATTTCTTTTCTGATCTAATATCTGAGAAGAACAAGAGCTCTGAAGCAGAACAACTTACAGAGCAGAGACCATGATAAGGTTTCCTTTGAGAAGCCCTATTCAAGATTCCAGCATGCATAGCTGATGGGATACTCAAATGTACTACTGGTAAATACTTTGTGCAAGAGGTTTATAAAATGACAAATCAACACACAGGATAGTGCTTACACAAAATATATATGTAAGCTGTACAGTTAAAACAAAGCTCAAGCATACATCAGAAGACAACAGTGACTCAATTTAGCTAATTTATTATCCTTAAAGTTTTTCTTCTAAATTTATAACAAAATTATTAAGGGATAACTCTTTTTTGTCTGTCTGACTACCAGAATATATTCAGCATCAGGATGTGCTTCTAGTGGGTAAGAATTAAAATTACACCAACAGATGAATTTTCTCTGTGACATTTTTAATAAGAGGGATTTACCTATTAGGGAAGGAACTATTGCTTTTCCCTGAGACAATCTCTAAGTTCAGAGGTAGTTTTTAGTCTTGATATCACAGGAACAGGTCATTATGCTGCAGTTCAGTCAAAACTGTCTTTCCCTTGCTTAGAGAGAGATAGCTTTAGGTAATCCTATCCATACCCCAGACTACCTCCTTAAAAATGTTCTCCCATCTGCCTAAGAAACTTTTCTGAGACTGCTCTATCCAGTTCTGCCTTCTATATATCACGGTGCAAAAAAAGAAGATTTTTTTCAATTTTAGTCACATATACAGAAAGACCTCTACACCTCCCATATATTTTTAATACTATTTTATTAAAAATAAGAATTGAAACAGTCAAACCTGAAATACCGTCTCCTCTAGAAAATTTGATGTACCACATTCAGCTGAATAATGCAAGTACAGATGATATTTCAATAACGTAACTTTTGATTTTACAAACAAATCCATAGGTCCAGTAGATCAGGAAAGGCCATGATATTTTACCTTGAATTCATTTTCCTTGTCCTTGGTCCCTTTGTGAAATGGTCTGTCATATCGGAATCGCCAGATGTGATTTACTTTGTAAAAGCTCTTGATATTATCAGGAATGCCATCTCTCTGCAAAACTTCCTGGTTTTCTGGAATTGGTGTTACTGCATAAATCTGCAAATCTGTATGTAAAGAGTTAAGGCTTTCCCACTTTATTCAAATTAGCAAAGCATATTGACTCCTGAAGCATTACAGAAGAAAAATTCTTTATAAAGTGTGTCTCATGAAATGCTTTTATACTATTAATGGTTTGGGAAAGGACCCAGAGAGATTTTTTGATTATATGAGATTTCTTTGTACTGTTTTGTTGAAAATTTTGTCGTTATTTTTGAAATAGAGCTACTTACATGAAATAGTACATAAAGTAAAGGGATTTAATTAAATATATTCTTACATAATATGTCATGCCATGCTAACCTAATGTTGTATTGTAAGAAATCAAATTACTGTACCTTGAACTGCTACACCATTATCACAGTGGTGATAGTTCTGTAGGTATTTTTAGCTAAAGAAATAATGTCAATAACATGTCATGGAATTCTTAAATAGAACCAAAATTACACAAGGAAATTCTAAACATAATAGAGTGAACTGGGACAAAATGCAGGGAAATTCTCACCTACCATTTATTTCAGTGGAGGCACCCTGGGATCGAAATTGGCTATAGGTATACCTACGTTTTTTAAAAGCATAGAAAATGTAAGTGCAGAGTATGGCTTTGTGATTATGTGGATACACTGTGCTTCTGCCTGAAAGATGGTCTCATCTGGCTGATTAGCATGTTGCATAGCAATGGCATGTGGGAACTCATTCAACATTCGCTGCTGGAAGGCCTCCAGCCTTTCATAGTCGTGTCCTCGGCAAACAAATTCCTTATTCTGAGTGGAATAAGAAAACAAAAAGCAAGAGCAAGTTGCATGAAAATAAGTAGGATCCAAACACACGCTCTTAAATATAAATTTTCCAGGCAACTTTTGCATCATTTAAAGACGGGAAAAAATAAGAAACAAAAGGCAAGAATAAAAAAAGAACAGGTTACTTAGATGAAGGACACTTTATCATATAAGTTATATTTTATTCGAAAGTCTGGAAAAAATGTAATAATTACACTTCGAAGTTTGATAGAAATCTGAAGGGAGAAATTTTTCTTAGTGGATCAAAATATGCAATTAACATGATATATCAGACTGTATAAAATATGTAACAGAAATATAACCCAACAAACAGATAAGGCAAGGAAATGAGTTCGAAGTCAATTCCATGGGGAACTAAGGAACTTTGTTCTGATGTTATATAATTCTGAAGAAAAGATTGCATAAGAAATTCTAAAGGCATTCAATTTACCTTACCCTGTAAATGCTGATCAATTATCAGCCTGGAAAAGTAAAATGATCCAGTTTTTACAACACAAAGTAAAAGAATGCTCCTGGCATTGAATTCTGAGAATCGAGACTTTCATGGGAATTGCACAAAAAAACTCCTGTAACTGTATTATTATTCAACTACAAATTAAAATTTGAAAGCTTTATTATGAAGTTTAGTATTTATATCTTCTACAGCAAACACAGCCAGATTACAAACTGCTTTGCCATAAAAAATTAAAATCAAATGTATTAAGTCTGTCCTTGTTGGTGTTGCAAGCATAAATATGTGCTGTGTATGTTTAACTTGAAAAATTAATAAGATGCATAAGCAGTGAAAGACCTAAGGTTTGAAAGGTTTTAACTCCATCAGTTAGACTTTTTCTGATTAATATTTTCAATTTGGTTTATACAGAAGCTATCTTCAGATGAATATTAGGTAATATCAAGAACTGTCTTTCCATCAGACTTCTTTTTGAGCATTACTTTTAAAAGGGAGTTTCATGCTATATTCACCAGTTTGAAATAGTCATTTTCCCCACCACTAAGGCAAAGACAAATCAGGCTTTTTAGGCCTCCACCACATAGGAGGCTCCTTCATCACTTATTTTAATTACCACAGGAAGAGGAACTTGGGTTATGATTGCAGCTGCTCCATGAATAAGATGAATTCTGTCCTCTTCCCAAGGTAAGTCAATGCAGCTAAACTACTGCAGACTGTGGAACAGGGACACAGTGTAAACACCACTAACATTTTCAAGGGCACTTCAGTAACTTCAAAATTCCAAATTAATGATCAAGAATAACAACCTTATGATTTGTCAGTTTTAGTACATTAATAATCAATGAAATTCAGCCTGTGGAATTTCTAAGTTATTAAAAAAAGGAACTTTGGAATGTAATTGCTTAAATGCTAAATTGCTGATTATCCCACTACCAATGGATACTACTTCTGACAGCCTTTCCCTGAATACTCACCAGCAGGTACAGAACAGGAGAAAGGGAACAAACTACCATGAACCATTGGTCTGTGGAACAATGTAGGGGCATGGTTTCCAATATAAACATCAATATTGTGTTTCTGTGGGACTCTAGAAGCCTAGAATTTGTCTTTTCATTAGTCAGGACCTTTTCTTAACCATGAAACATGAAGGTAAAGAATTTCTCACAGGATAAGAACTTGCATATAGTATGAACAAATTTTAACACAGTAAAAGTGATTATGAATGACAGCATTACTCCATTCTGCTTATTTTCATTTCACTTACCCTCAAGAAGAATGGGAACTTTTTCCCATAGAAACCAACTCTGAAAAATTCTGGCTCCAAGCGCTGTTGATCCATAATTTTGTCATACAGAGATGCTTCCATCATCTGTGTGAGATTGAGAAGAAATGCAGTTAGTCTTTTTTGAAAGTGTATTTTTACCATAAGCTATCACAAAAGGGAGTGTCTTTCACCTCTGTGATTATGGAATTGCAATATATCTCTGAGCAACTACTAGGACACCCAGAAATTTCTGACTGCATCAGATTAAGTAATTATACCTCTTAGGGATCTGAAATTTTCCAAGAATTAAAAAATAAATCCTTTAAAATATGAAGTACTGATATTAAAGTGGTAAAATAGAAAGACAGTTTGAAACATATGACCCAGTAATCTGCTAATCACCCAAACACATGGCAGTAATGTGGTCAGTTAAATCAGCAAAGTCTAATTTCCATATTCAAGGCAGTTGTGTCCAAATCACACCAGTTTCCAATGATTTAAGCATCAAATGTGAGCTCCTTTAACATGTCCCAATAGCAATTAGCATAACTTTTGATCAATACATCTGGTTTTTATTTCACTCATAACAATGACACACGGGGATCTTAATACCAAAGTCCACCTTTTCTGATGATATTTTCAGCAAAGTTTTTAATACTGTGGAAAAAGCCAAACACAGCCTTAGCCCTATTTGAGGTAACACAGACAGCTATTTAGTATGCATAGGATATCAATACCTGCCTAATTATACTGCTATGAGAAATCTCCACACCTCCGTTTTTGGATTAACATCGATGGCACAGATACAGGAAAAGAATATTTCAAATACAAAACACAGTACAATTAATTAAACATGCATAAATGAAAAATTTTATTAACATGATGATAGTCACTTTGCTTTTGCTTATAGGATTCTGCCACTGACATATCAAAATATATATGGAATAAGCAGATAACAGAGTCCTGCCACATAGCTATGTGTTAAGAATTTTGCATAATATTGTTAAGCAGCTCTGGATTAAAGGGACTTCACTCAGTCCCAGCAGCAAGCATCCTACATGTACAGGAAATTTAAAAGGGGAGTTGCAATAAAAAATTGAATCCATCAGAAGCAGGTAAGAAAAGAAGACTCAATAATTTTAAAAATACACTATGTGAATGAATGAGAAACAATGTTTAGAGTTCTAAAATGAAAAAAAAAAAAAACCAAGAAGACTGTACCAAAAATATTCATTTTTACTACGTAATATTAAACAGACCATATTTTAGGCAGTAAATTTAAAAAAAAAGTAAAGGTGTGCTCTGCGTGTGGATTTGCTGGTAATTACAACTGCCAAGACATGCTGCTCCTCCTAGCAAAGGACTGCATGCAGCACATTCCCTGGATAAACTGTAGGAAACTAATGAAAGTGAATTTGTATTATTATTTTTCTGCATAAGCATGTACACAGAAAGGATGCTGTACAGGTAAAAATATTGTAAAAACATTAATTTTATAATGAAATAAAGCAGCCTGGTCTAGTGGAAGGTGTCTAGCAGGGGGGCTGGAACTAGATCATCTTTAAGGCTTCCAACCCAAACTGCTCTATGTAGACAGGATTTTTCTCATTTTTCTTCAAAAAGCTCATACTCCTTTTCTATAATCCTTATTGTAGAAAAAAACCTTTAGGATAAAAATAAGAGTGCAAACCAAACCTAAGGACCATTCTGTGGTAAATTTAATCTCCTCAGTAATATTTTATAACCTAAATTAAAAAGCTTTTGGATTCCTGATTGATGAAAAGCATTCAAGCACATTACCCTCATCTTGCTGAGGTTTCTGTAGTCATAGTAGCTCTCATATTGTTCTGCAATTTTCCTGCATAAGATAATGCCATTTTCCCAACACTGCAAGAAAACAAAGAGTGTTCAGTAATTCAAATCAACTGTTTGACAATTTGTGATTTATCAGTGGTCTGTTCTATCTATACTAAGTCTTGTTGTTACTGAAAATATTTGAGCTGTCCACTAAACATGCTGATAGCTTCTGAGTAATAGCGATGAATTCTTTGAAGAATTAAAAATATATTTAGAGACATTTAATACATTTTTCTTTTTGTACTATGCACAAAATGTAAGTCATTGCAAGAGTGATGGACAACTCTTTTGACACTACATGAGATGGATTCAACACAGTATGATTTTTACATTTTAAAATTGTACTTTTAATACATCTTCCTTAATTTTTTAGGTTGTACAAGTACTTACATTGCCATGTAAGTTTAACTATATAATATAATTACAGAATTGTTTGAAAAATATGATCAACATCCAGTTGATTACCTTTATTAGGCTTACTGGATTTATTAGGCATGCATGGATTTTACACTAGCTACACAAAATTGTAATGTATTACTTGTTTGTCAGTAAGATGAATTATATGTGTATATAAAATTTTAGACTACAGGATAACTACACTTGCTTGATTCAGAATAGGCATTTGCAGTAATGACAATGAACTGTAATCCCCCCAAAAAATTAATTTTTAGATTTTAAGAGATACAACATGGTATTGCAAGATGTAAACATAACCTTTACAGTCCTCACTTGTTCACTAAGTGAATTTAACTGCTTTCTAAGGCTCATTTTCACCACCTTTAAAATGGGGAAAAATGATACCACCTTTTATAAAGTGCTTTGACAGTTACAAAGCCAACTGCTACGCAAGTGAAAATTATTCTCATATGTAAGTGGGGGATTTCTAGGATACAACCACAGGATTAGAAGAAACATACTAGAAGAAATATACTGCATCGCTAAGTATCTGCTTAATCAAGCAAGGACAAACACTTCCCCTCAATACAAGAAAAGAGCGCAACCCTGGAACTAATATGCTAAAATGAATAAATTACCTTTCCCAGATCCACTCAGCAAAACATGACTATTTTACCTTTCCCCTATCAAAGTTTTGAATGATGGTCAGATGGAGACACTCCTTACGCTGCCACTCTGTTTGCATGGGGTAGTTGAGAAACTCCCTGAGCGGCCGGTCAGACCACTCCAGCAGCTCGTCGTACAGCAGGAGTGTGTAGGCAGCTTCTGCAAGACAAATTACAGCATGGCACTTATCAACACCAAACACATAAAACACACAAAGTGCACAGAGATGTGAATGCTTTTCTTGAGAGGCACCTTTCTAATGGTTAATTGATTTATTTTGAGTATTAGGCAGATGGTAGTGGTGGTTTTTGACAGAGTTACAATTATAGCTATAACAAAAATAGCTTGACATTTTCACACAATATTAAAGTGGAGTTACTGGGACTTCTCCTGGAGTCTGAAAATACAAAGGAGACAGAAATTAAGTAACTATTTCCTGCTTAGCCCCAGTCTTCTATACAGCTAAGGAGAAACTCTCAATGACTTTGCTGTCTGAAAAAAGGAACAAGGACTGGGGGATGACGAACAGCAGTAGTGAAAGAGGAAAGACAACAAGACTGTGGACACAGTCCAAAAGAGATCAGGGCTGGGAGGAAAACAGGGAGGCAGATATGTGCTTAATAGAATTCACTCCTTCCATAGAGAAATAAATCCCTGATAGCTGAGCCTTACCAGCTGACCATAACAAGCAATTTAGAAATGCAATGTTTTTAGTTTTATAATTTTTAAAATTTTATTTAGTTTTTGGTTTGGCAGGAATCAAACTGGTTGTTGGTTTCTACTGAGAGAGCTATGTAGTAATATTTACATTAATCAGTAGACATTATCTGGAAATATAATTTTTTTTAACTTTGATTTCAGAAATCCCTCAGAAACAGTACACTAAAATACTATTACATTAATATTTTTATTGGAAAGTCAGACTTTGGTAAATTACAAAACACCTTAATTACTACTGGCTACAACAATTCAGTTTGGATAAGTGAGCATATGTATTATTGATTTCCAGGTTAGTATTCACAGTTTATGTTGCCACTCACAGGACCACTTTGCATGAGTGAGTCAGCACAAAGATGGGCCATGTTCTGGAGAAAGAAGTTCCCTACTGGACTTATTTTATTGCAGATTTTATAGGTTGTACATAAGGCAAAAAATAACAATAAAGTACTAAAGTACTTTTTGTGCTAAGCTAAGTTTACCCCAGACAACCATATCCTACTTCTGCCTCTGCCATATGAGTTCCCATAAGACAGGCAACTTAAGCCAAATTTTACAGTATTTTTTCTAGCAGTAGTGTTCCTCTACATGTCCAACTAAGAACCTGTGGATGAAAAAATTTGTGTGAGAGAGTGCCTTGAACTGCCAGTGCTGTAAAATGCTAAGCGTGGTGCAAACTGGTGCTGTGCTGTGATACACCCATGCAAGGAAAACCAGCTCGATTTGCACAGCCAGCCTTAATTCTGGCATCACACTCAGCAGCTCTCAGGCTGCTTCACTGGTAACCACCTTTGTCATAGTTTCAAGCTACATTTCTGTACTCTAGACATGAAGCACATCTATATGACAATTTTAAAAATCCATGAAGCTCATAATAAATTATTCAAAATCATAAGGAAGCGAAAGATAGCAGAACATAAGTAGTTGATCAGGATAGCTCACCGTGACCTTTCCTCTCTAAACTTGGCATCTAAGTACTTAACAAAATTTTGTCTGCCATAACAATGTGGTTTTCTTAAATTATGATAAAGTTATACAGAAGGTTTCTCAAATAAGAATGACCATAGTGGATTACAAGTCTGAAGAGTTCCTCCATCCAGCATCCTATGTCTGGTCAGTGGCAAACACAACAAATAAAATACTGGTACCTCAGGGAGAGATCTATAACTCCTGACTTGCATCAAAGCACTAAGGAGAGATAAATAGGGTTGACTCATGATGTGGAAAATTCAATATATACAGGAAATATTAAAAAAAACTAGGTATTTCTAAGGTGGATAAGTAAAATGTCTCATTACATTTCTCAGGTGACTGAGGGGACACAAGGAATCAGTGCATTTATGTGATTCGGCCTCAAGAGCGGTACAATTATATCTGTAACTGAGTGCTGTGTAAAGAAAGATTTGAAGTAATGTTTTGTATAAAGATGACTTTTTTTTTTTTTTAACAGAGCATTTTTAGAAACATTCCAGTAAATCATACTATGGAAATGAGAGAAAAAAACATTTCATCCCTAGGATGAAATTATGCCATTACAAAACTAATGCTGCAACATGTAGAATGCTGCTGAAGTATAAAACTTACTTTTTTAATCCCAAATTCTCTAGATCAGCTGATTTACAAAAGTCTGTATTGCCTCTGACAAGGCAAGGAAATGGACTACACAAGTCTGTTTTCTAATGATGGGTGTGAGACAAGTCTTAATAAGGCTTTTACAGCAAAAAATTAAAATTAATAATAAAAAAAAGGAAGCAGTGAAATCTACCACAGTAAAGAACACAAAAATCACTCATATTGATAATATACACATAGGAAATACAAGAAAGTTCTTGAAATAAATTTTGAGCAAAATACTGTTTAAAATCAGAATGGATGGCAAAGCAATTTAAAAAATTAGGTTCATATCACAGTTGAAGATAAACTGGACATATAATAGTATCCAGTGCCTAAAGGGAACTCAACATTGCTCAAAGAGTTACTAAGATCTACTATGCAAAATAATAGCTTGATACAAAAGCCAGCTGTGGCAGAGACTTCTTGATAATCAAAATTCTCTCGTGACTCACTACTGCCAGGTCACATGAGGAAAGTAAAATCTTAATATCCTTAACACATCCTGCTATCTAGTCCACATTTAAATCCATGAACTGCAAAGGGAGAGTGGAAATTCCAAGTGAGCAATCTTTCTCACAGCTAGCAGAAAAGCATAAGGAAATTTGCTGTGACACCAGGTAAGCTGTTTACTAGAGACCCCTAGCCAACTAACCTGCTTTTAAGAAGAATGAAAATCTAGAAAGTTTTAACATAAGCAATTGCAAACACTGGGGAAAAGATGGAGGTATTATAAGGTCAGTAAAATGTTTTGGCAAAGACAGTGTGATTTAAAAGGATACTGATATCATCTTCTCCAGCCCTTACTGATGGCATGTAGCTCCCCCAATGAAATGTGTGTTTAGCTGTATAAACAACAGTCATGAACAATATCTTCTTACTTCTTCATGTAAAAGATAACAACCATCCTTGGCACTTAATTAGAGAAATCTTGGACAATAGGACTGCAAATGTGGTATATGAAGATTTAGAAAGACATTATGTAATTGCAATACTTGTCATAGGTTTTAGGGTCTCTATCTCATCATGAGTAAGTGATATAGATCTTTTTTATTTTATTCCTTTTTTTGACTCAAAAATGAGGTTCTGAAACACAGCTGTATGGAGACACTTCACCAAACAGAGAGCCAGGAGCATAAAAAAAAAAAAATAAGTAGCGGCTCAGATACCACTAATGAACTCATAAAAACTTCCTCCAAACTTTACTCCTTTTGGGTGAAAAATGACTGTATCACACATTCATTGCTAATGGGTATCAATAGAAGTCATTTACATTCACCATGGCTCATCAAATAATAGTGCCATGGGGCTGAAAAAAGCAGTATTTTGAGACATCAGTTAGGCAAGGAAACTCAGCTGTTGCCTGGGTTGGTATGTTCTGCACTGAGGATACAGCTTACAGGGTTGCAAAACACTGCAAGACCAGTCCTAAATATCTTTTTCTAGTTTGTATTCAGTTACCTGTGAAGTTTTGTGCTTTCAGATGTAGGTCATAGAGCTTATGAATATAGCGAATATACATCTCTTCCTTGTTCAGTTCAGTCTTGTAAAAATTCTGAAATAAAATTGAATTTTGTAATAAAACACAGTAGTTAATAAATTTATTATAATGGTTACAAATAAAAGACTTCATAATATTCTAGAAATACATGCATAGATTTGATTTCTGAACATATAACTGTTGTTTGTTGTTACATGGATAAAATATGGACTGCAATACCACAGTTCTTCCAAACATTTTATCTATTTGCAAGCACTAAAGCAAAGTATGAAAAAGTTACAGGAAGAGGAGCACAGGCCTATAGCCCTGTTCACAAGTACTGCCACGTTCACAATGGACATGCAGCTTAAGTCCTCCTGCTAGACATCTTCCATATTCAAGATAATCTGCTTTGGTTAATAAAAATTTATAGGCTAGAAAAGTCTAAGCACTGATTCTCATTAGCAATTAACAATTTCTGTTCTATTATTAAATCGTTATTTTGAACTCTAATCAGTTTTTCTCCTAATGTACAGTATTCATATTCTAAACTGAGTTATTATCAAAGAAAAAGGTGGGAGGAATACTATGAAAACATAAAAAATAAAAACTTTATAGAGAAAATATTTTCTAAACTGATTTGAGACAATTTAGCATTCGTTGTCTCTCTGTTGTGCAAGACTATTAAAAATTTCTTTGAAAATTATGAGGATATGAAATCCACCTTAGCCTGCATGAGTCATTGAAAATCCCATTAAAAAGTAATATGCTGTTTTGGGATTTTAAAATATTTTTTTTGTACAAATCTTGGATGCTTTTCTAATAATAGATTAAAAACTCCATAGGGATGAAAATAATCCAGGTGCTTTACAGAACTCAGATCATGCCAGATATTTTGACAGCACGCCAGCTGCTTTATGGCTTCATAGTAAATATCATCCCTATTTAGAGCACTATTTTCCTACTGAAGAAATCCTTTGTTTTCTTATGTATAACTGCTACTTAGAAATGATACCAAATTGTTTCACTGACATCAAAAATGCAGAATTACAAGTCAGCTTATTTTGGTTTTTTTTCCTCTCTGGCTAAAAATACAGCTTTTCAAAAGATTCACCATGAACATGGACACTTTCCAAGGTTAACAGAAGTCAACAAACTTGTCAGTGGAAACTGGCCTAGAATCAGAATCTTGTAAACAAAAATGACATCTTTTTCATACTATGGTTTAGCACTGTTGGTTTGTGGTAATAATGATAGCATGACAACAGGAGGTCTTGAACAGCATTTCCGTCTCTTCTATTGGGGAGAGAATAGTCAGCTTGCAGTATTCACAAGATATCCCATATTATATGCTATAAGAACCAACTTGCATCAGTTATTGGAAGAAAAGAAACAAGAGAAATCATGTAGGTTTTGTTGGGTTTGGGAGAGGAGGAAAGGCATGTTTCTTTCTACAAACTCAAGAGATTAATTAAATTTAGAAAGTACTTTGGTGAAGTTTATCCAGTAGGAAGAGACTTAAAACTGAATTATGCAGTTTTGGAGACTTTTCCGAACCAAGCTATGAAATGCCAAGGAAGACTATCTCCGTACTGTATCAATCTCAGCC
Organism: Chloebia gouldiae; assembly: GCA_003676055.1. NCBI lineage: Eukaryota > Metazoa > Chordata > Aves > Passeriformes > Passeridae > Chloebia > Chloebia gouldiae. The sequence goes on along the minus strand of QUSF01000009.1, from coordinate 11,046,685 downwards.
TGGAAAAAATAATCAGTGATCCTAAATGTAGTGTCACTCTGTCAAATTCCGCTCAAATTGCAACAAGAAGCAAAGTATGTCCTATTCAAATGTGTATTTGCTCAACTGAATTCAAAAGGGAAAGAGAAAGTATTATACAAACCAAAAGGCTAACAGTGCAGCCAATCTTTTTGCCATCCACTTCTCCCATTTTCATGCAGTCCCTAAAGTAGAAAGTAATGACAGTCAAAAGGAATGCTGTTTATCCACTTACACTGAAGCACACCTCAGAAAACAGACATATTTCACTTGGCAGGCTGACTGAAAGGATTGCATTTAGCTGAACAGCAGACCCAAGTAGTTAAGAGATGTCATGCCTCCTTTTGTAGTACATTGAATACCTCAATTTTCAAGAAAGTAAATGTTTTCTTTCTGGCTCTGTCATTACTATATGATCTTTTTTTATCACACAGGGAAAAAAAGTAGCCAGTATAACCATGCTGAAATAAAAGAATAACAGGCAGACATCATAACATAATCACTAAAAGAAATTTAACATAACTTTAAACCATTCTTGCATACACATGAGCTAAACAATTGACTCAAATACTCTCATAACTAACATCACACCACTGTTTTGAAAGACTATGAGTCCTAGAGGTTGTAATCCAGCTGATCCCCGAAGATAAATAGCAGTGCCATGCTTGTAGAAATTAAGAATTCAGTCTCTTTGCTGATGAAATACCTTTCTTTTCAAACTATCGGTGACGACAGCAAGTGCAATACTAGGTCTCACCATGCGTCCCTATAGAATCAGGGAGAAAAGCTCATAATTAAAGCTCTGGACAGTGCTAGAGTTTGTGGCAATAAGGAGGACTAAGATGAAATGTGAAGCCTCTACGAAGGCTTACAAGTGACTGAGAAAACTGCTTTTAGTCTCGCACTCCTGAAAGAGAGTATGTGCCTCTCATTTCTCTCTCCTTTGATCACATGGTACAGTCAGATGTGAGGTGTTCATCCAGAGATCATGTCTTTGTATACACACTTACTGTCCCAGCTGACACTACAACTAAGCATGATTGACACAGTAATAAGAATTTTACATATTGTGTAAAACAACTGTCAGGTGATTAGCTCTGAGCTCTGTGTCTTCAGACAGACTTGAGTCACCAACCTACTACCAAAAGTTACTACATTCCTTGACAGCCAACTCAAACACATCACTGGATGTTTTACCATGGGGAGTCTACTTGGTTGTTTTCATCCTGCCAGTTACATTTTCCTGTTGACTAAGCAGCTGCTGTCAGAGATCCTGAGCACTGACAGCTGCTGTATCCATGTATCCATGTGCAGCCACCATTTGAGCAAGATAACTGTACTAGTTTCCTAATATTTCAAAGATGACAACCCTACTCCAAACTGTGATAACTGCTCACCTGTAGTCCAGGAGCCTCTCCATGAGGCGAGTCACAGTGGCAATTAATGAAACGCCACTTTCCCTCCATGTTTCCCGCTCAATTTTCTTCAGCAGGCTGGAAAAAAAACAAGCCAGAAAAATGTCACTGTTTATTTTTAACTGTTACTATGACAACCTCTCTGCTTTTACCAGTACCTTAATACCTTAGCAACATCTCTGATACTTAGATTTTCTTTTACAAACACCCTCCCAAGAAGTACAATTTGCAAATAATGTCTTACCTAGGATATGGACCAAAAAGTGGAATTCTAGTCCAGGAAGCATTGACAAAACAAATGATTTTTATATTAGCTGCATCAGGTTAAAAATATGTCAAATACCTAATTTTCAGAACATATTACTATCCCAAAGACTTAACACAACTCTTCCATAAAATTTATATATTCACTTCACTTCATACGTCAGAAAAGGAGGAATTTAAAGGTGTTCCTAGAAAAGAATATTCATCAGCTCAATATACTTTCTCAAATTTTAAAAAATATTTTTGGTTTTTTCCTCTCTTCTCTAATATTTCAGAAAGTATAAAATTTAAGAATAGAGGATGGGTTTTAATAAGCTGATTCCCCCTCTTCACATAATATTTCTTTCTGAGAACATATTATCATGCAAATGTACAATTCCATTAGCTTAAAGTGTCATAAGATTATTTTACTTAAAACTGTTGTGCCAATGTAAATGCATATTATGCATTGAAGTTGAAAGATTTCAAAAATGTTAATGTAAGTGAAGCTGTCAGTAAAACTGTACAATAGAATTTTCTTTATTATTATTGTTCTTTATATAATTCTGCTACAGGCTTGTTTTTCATTCTTTAAGTTTATGAAATATTTATCACTTAAGCATGAATTTCCACATTTTCTCTATAAGAGTGAGCAAGGAAGTATTTATCTACAGAGCTGTGTCACTTTTATACTTTGGTACAGAAGCTCAGGTGGATGACATGTTCCATGGAGATATTTCAGCAGTCTCCCTAAAATGTACTCTGTTATGGTTTATTTAGAAAGCTCTGAAAATTTCCACATACATATTCTTTGAGCTTTTAGAGCATCTCTGAACCTTCTGTCTATCAGCTCCGCTGACCTTCATCTACCCTGAGCATGCTCAGTCCCTAAAACCTCCTACATCCAAATCTCAAACCTGTAAAATCGCTCAGGAACTCCTACATGCGAACTGCACTAGCTATACACTCCAGCTCTGCTCCTTACAGGCTCAGGGATGTCACAGATGCAATTCTCCAAGCAAATTTGACCTAAATGGAGCTGTGCTCTGCTGGAACTGAAAAGCAAATACTGATCTTCATACTGCACCCTAATATGAATCTTAAACTCACTTCTCTTAAGGAGGCAGTCAGATGTCTTTCCCTCACAATCAGAGGCTGACTATCTTTCATTGCTAGCAGGCAGATGATAAGGCCATCCTTAACCAGAAAATGCTGAAGCACTAAGCTGGCACCTCTGTTTTCCATACAGAATACCTTAATTAATTTTTGAATCCCTTATGTTCCTTCTAATAGACTTTTTTGTGTCTAGTAAGAAATAAGAATAGAGCCTGTTGCATTATTGAACCTTAATTACTTCAGGGATTTTTCCTTTTCACTTTGTTTTAACCCTATGTTAAAAAGGAACATTTCAACCTAGATTCAACAAAATAATTACTGATAGCTCCTCTAGAAAAACAATAGAAGTGTGACTTCTCCTTCAAAACAGCTTGTTCTTATCTGTATTTGACTTACACATTTTCTTTAAAATTGCATTGGCATGTTTATTATAAACACACAATTTCTAATAATGAGTTGAGTTGATACATTCAAAGCACTTATACAAACTGACATTAATGTGGTCCGTTGAAAAAATTTCAGACTTGCCTTCTGATGCATGCCTCCCTCTCCCCTCACCACATTTCCAGCTCAATGAACAGAACAAACACTCAGAATGAAAAAGTTACGCAAATATATTCTGGCTAAATCTAGATAGAATTGAATCCCTGTTCTTACAGATCCCAAAGCATAGCCAAAAAGCTTGACTATTTGTACAAAGCACCAAGGGGGTTATACAACAAAGGGAAACAATAAAAAGGTTTCTATCTACCCATGCTAATATAGCCTAACACCTGAGCTCACCTGAACAATTATGGTTTGCTTTGTTTTGTTTGGTGGGAGGAAAAGGGGATGTATTTAGTTACTTTTAATATTGGGCTTCCCAGGAGTAAGAGAATAGTGATCCAGAGGACCAGAGTTCTCCAGAGACAAACAGCAGGCTTAGAACAAGGTTCAGGCTAGCTCAATCATGTAGTAAATAGATTTTGTATGTCTAAACCACAGCATTATTCAGACTTTTATCTCACAGGTAGCTAATCCTAGAGGTGTTCTAAAACATCTGGATGCCTCTTTTGGAGTTCAAAGGCCTCACTATAGACAGAGGTTCCCTGAATGAGTCATAAAGGCTCTCAAAAGACTCACTCCAGACAGAGTCTAATGAACTGGGCAGTGCTGAATTCAGTCATGCATTTGGAGAAGAAATTAGGATGACTAAAGACAGCAGAGGAAAGGTAGCAGCCATCACATTTTAGGTAATAGATTCACAGTTGAAGAAATCACCCAGAAACTGGCAGAACTCATTTATAAATGCTTGCCCAGCTAAGTGTTAGCTACAATGTCTTCAAAGAGAAGCCTCATTGCCAGGCCCCCAGTAGAACTCATTAAGTCCAGGTTTTGTGCATCAGTGTGGCCACCTAACTGCCAAATCTGAAATGCCTTGTCTTAGGCCAAACTGAAATATGGCTGCAGAGTAATAAAATGGCAGCATCCATCTAATCCAGAAGAAAAACCTACTTGAGTATATACCTTTTCTTCTGAGGATTTTATTTTAACCACCAACTGTTCAATAGAGTAAAATAAATCTTTCCCCTGTGCCAATTAATTCAGGAATTCAATTGTAGTATTACAGTGTAAATGTAGACCAGAACAGCTTTCATTCCATAATTACAATGGATAGCAATTGCAACATCTAGTTTCTCAAGATAACAAAATTTTCACTACTTCATGCTTTGCAGCTCCTTCAAAAGACATCAGGAGCTAATCAGTGAATGGTCACATTCAAGTCCCTAGAAAGACATTCATTCAAAACAAACAGCAGTCACCTTCCCCCTACTTTCTCTGTCTTTTTATTTGATATAGATAATTCCATTGTAGGCAACAAATTCTAAGCACATAATATCTTAGCTATCTCCAGAGATGCTGATAACTTGTCCTTGAAAATAGATGTTCAAAGGAAAGATGCAGTGATTGTCTCTGGGGAAAAAAAAACAATCAACAAAATGTTGAAGTGGGAGTTAAGAGATTTAAATTCATTTTCCAATTCCGACAAAATAAACAGCATGACAAAACCTGAAAGTCTCCCACCCATTTCAGTTCCCAGGCTGTATTCAAAGTAGGTGTGTGCATCCCCTTGGTTCCCAGTGATACCTATCAAGAATAACCACGCCTAGTCTTCAGAAAGATCAGATAATATTGGAGCATTTTCTTTCATTAAAGACTAACAAACCACTGCTTGCTGCAAAATTACATTACTATTTCACTTTTTGGATACCTGCTACATCTCTGCCACTTCAGCCTTAATAAGTCTGTCACACTGTGTAAAGACATCCTCATATTGCTTAGTTTAAATTACCCATGGAAGAAATAAAGAAACCCCAAAATCTCAGGCTAACCAACCCTGCCTCTTGCAGTCAACTCCCAAAATTGTCCATCTGATTTTCATCATTTTTTTCATATATCCTAGAATAATATGTCATCCTCCATTTCAGATTAGTATCTTCTACAGACTCTCCTCCTGAGAGGTGGCAATGCATACATGTAATCAAAGTTAAAAAAACTAATCATAAATACTACCTTTTATATTAGCTGGGAGTGAACTTGAGCACTTACACTCAAATTTCCGAGTTTAGATTTAACTTGTTATACCATGACAGAAACCACAAATATACTGATGCTGTGAGACATTTTGCAATTTAAATTACCATGACTATGTTTTCAGCATTTAGATTGATAAAAGGCTCTCAGCAGTTTTCACTATATCATGTTTTACATTCCCCAGTTGAAATCTAACTCAAAACCATAAAAAATTAGGAACTGTATTTGATACCAGTATATTTCTTATAGAAATATAAATTATTTCAGTGATAGACACACTGATGCATTTTACATAGGCTTCATTTTATAATTAGAGCTTTTCCTTAAATGACTTAGTTTTACAGTTAGAATACTGTATTACTAAAATATTGAAAACATCTTACCTTTTATTATCTTTATTCAGATTATGAAAATGTCATGAATAATTACAGGAAAGTTCTGCTTTAGCATACTGATGTTCATTATTACTCATTCAATTCCATACTATTCTGCCTAATTTTCACTTTTGCTTCTATACATGATAAATATTTAAAAACTCTATTTTTTAAACTCAATACAATTACAGATTAATAAGTATTTGCTATTTTCAGACACCAAGACCCGACTCTTGTTTTTAACCAAAAAAACAAGCTAAAATAATACTTAAAGAAGAAAGAATGATTAAGAAACTATATAAACAAGAAAAAAAAATGCATTTAGTAGAACTGAAGAAAACACAGCAGCCTGGAATCCTGAAGAAGAACAATACATCTCCTACTAAAATAAACACATCAGAAATAAGTGAAATCTTTTATTTTGGTGGAATTGAGCTCTGAGTAACAACCTCAGAGCTCAATTCCACTGGACTCAGAAACAGAGTCCAGTGAGTTACTTTGCACCTGTACTCTGTGACAATAGTTTATTTCAGTGGAATAATTTATGCTTAACTTTAGGGACTTCAGCATTATCATTAGCTTTTCCTATTAGATTTAAGTGACATGCCATTTATTAAAAAGCACTAAAAGCTTAGCCAGTAATTTACCAAAAAAAAACTTGAAAGAAATAATCTTATCTGAATAAACAGATTGTTTACATCAAACAAGAAATCAACAAGTGATATTACTCAGAGAAGTACAAGTTTGTAGCAACAGAAAATCACTTATTAAATGCTTTGTTGAATTGTCATGCCTTCTTTTCAAAATGCTCCCTCTGAGCTCTACCTGTACCCTATGCAATTATGAAGCATTTCTTGCTTTTCTGATTTTAAAATTAGTAGGTAGAGAAAGAGAATGTTCTGTGATATAACAGATTTTTCCTTTCCCAATTATAGCTGTATGCAAGAAGTACTGCCAGACTTTACAGATACTATATAACACCATGAAACATTTTATTCTTCATATTTTTAGGAAACAAAAAAAAGAAAAAGAAAAAATTAGCATCACAACTGGTTTAAACATTACTTCTCTACAAAGACATTTGCATCTGATACAACCAGCTGAACTCAAGGAATTATAAGATAAACATATTACTCACATACTGTTGAAGAGCTCTCGGTATGTTTCATCACCTTTACCTTCTGACATTAGGCTGTCCAGTTTGTCAATCAGCTTTGCTTCCACCTGCAACATATAAGTGTGGTGTAAAAAGCTTCTTTTTCCTTTAATGAGATCAGAGAAAATGGAGGGGAAGTCTGGTTTTATGTAAGAGACTTTGCTAAATGCATATTTTAGAATTATTGGTCAATCATGTGATAAGTCACCTCATCTCTTTGAGGCTGTTATAATTCCCGAGGTTTGTAGGGCTTTCTTTTTTTTTTTTTTTTGTGGGGTGTTTTTTTTTTTTTTTTTGAGGGAGGGAGCTAATTTAAATTGAGCAACGTGACTTTAAAACTACAGGCTGAGTAGCATTTGCTGCTGCTAAGGCAGCTATCTATTTATGGAGTCAGAGGAAAAGCACAGAGCCCAAATAAATTGCCTGAATTCTCATTGCAGGGCTGTAAGCATAAGTTATTTTCTTAGACGGAAATAAAAATACAATCTTTTCCTACCTGCACCCCATTCATTATAATTTAATATACGTAAGTGTCTGCACTGTTCAGAATACTTGTGAGTTCAGACTCTCCCAACACTCTCACCTGCCAGGGTATTTCATATAGGAAGCAAATTTCCTGGACTTACATATTAGCTATCAAAGAAACTTGGTTGTTAAGAAAATCTGGTGGCTAATAATTCCTACAATGCATGTTTTTAAGTGCATTGATTATAAAAAAGTATAGAGCTGATGCTGCACTGTGTATTTATATTTAAAACCCCCTTTTTATCAGTAATATATTAACAATCACAAATCTCAGGGAGAAACCAAGCTGTTTTAATTATTTTATTACAGAATAAATCTATTACAATTTATACTTAAAACCAAGCTGAAAAGACAGTAACAGAACAAGTGGGTTTTCTTCCTTCTCACTCCTTGTTAACATTTCTGTGGTAATTTTTAACAATAAGCTTAGATCTTGATAGTGAAAAACTACCTACTTACATCAACTGCATTACTCTTGTTTTTAATAGTTTGGTTTGTGTTTTAGATGCAGGTCCCACCCTAAGCATTATGATTGCCTGGGAGTAATTAAAATACTTCTACTTTCCTTCATTTTGAAGCAGCAGGAAGGAGGGCACTGGGAATGGTTTGAAGCAGTCTGAAAGAACTGAGTGGGAGCTGAGGGAGCAGATGGCATTCTTGGTCGTTCCTTCCTAGTCCATTAAGGATGTGTTTGAGCAACAAGAGTACTTGGATCTTTACTAAAGAACATCTGATCTTTTTCCATAGTAACCAGAAAGGAAGCTGGTTGAATCCTATCTAACCAGCAGTCTGTACCACTGTAATGCAGAGGTGAAAATCCACCACAACAACCTTGTGGAAAACAGCTCAAGTTTTATTCTTCATTTCAGCAGGCCATGGATTTTATTCCTCATCTCACATAACTAACATGATAGTATTTACTGGAGAATCTTACTAGCCCTGCAAAGAGAAAAAAGGGAAAGCCTGTGTAATCCCCCTCCAACAGGCAGAGTTGTGGGTATCTTCTCCATCCTGAACCACCAATGGAACTCCAGGTTCAAGTCCACTAGGACTCTATGAAATGCCTTGTATTCAGTCCTGCTTTATAAACAGCTTCACACAAAGTACCTGTTTAAAGTTGCCACTTCGCCTTTGCTCCCAGTCCATCATGTCATGGAAAATAGGAATCATTACATTCCTCAGGTCTGGCTGAGGGATCAAGGTCACTTCCAGGAAAGGGCCAATCAGTGCTGGAATAAAGTGAAGCTTGTGTTCCCCTAAAATGAAAATGAACATAAACTTGAATGTGAATTGGGTGTCCTGTGAGTTATCAAGCAATCCAAATGCTGTCTGAAGAATGAAAAAAGAACATTTTTAATGCCTATAGGTTTTTTGTTGTTTTTTAAATCACACATCACAGCATGGGTTATTTCTTAAGCCCAAAAAATGAAAGCTATATACAAATGAAGAATATAAGGCCAACATAATTTATCAGATTTTATTATGCATTGCTGAGTTCAGAAGTGACAGTAAGTTAGCTGTTTCTGAAGTTAATCCTCCAGCAAGATAACAGACAGACAAAGCACTCTCTCTGCATTCCATTTATATTTCACAGGAATAATTTGGTTTCTAAGCTCTACATCCTGGTGTTTACAAAATGGTTAACTGTCTGATATTCTGTGCTCATCAAAAAGAGGTAAGTACTTTGATTTTTACCTATCTTTAGTTTTGCAAGTATAGAAATGGAAATATGTGTTTCAGTTGCAGGAAAATGAAAATATGACACAGCTGTTCTCAAAACAACGTGCTTTAAAATCAGTTCTAAAACATCTATATTATCTCACCACATTCCACTTAAAAGAAAATTAAGTTCTTGTGAGAAAAGCTAGAAATGGCAGAAATGGCACTGTAAACACTGAGCATTCAGTTTCAGTTTTCCACAAGTAAGACTTCTGATAACCTCAAAATGAAGGGATTATTAATCAGAATGCATTGATTTTCCAAACTAGGAACTTATGTACATCCAGCCTACCTCTGGATATTCCAGTGGGCATTCACCCCTGCTTGCTGCTGTGTTCAGTGTCTGAGTTTGTGCAAAGGAAAACAAGAACTCCCTTTGCAGGAAACATCCTAGAATGCTTATCCCTATGAAAGCAGAGTGACGGTACAAGGATCAAGGCTTAGGAGAAAATGACTCTTACTGCTACAAGAACTGTAAAATGCTGGCCAGCATAACACCAATTGAAATAAATATCCTAGCACTTGGAGATATTACCAGATGAGCTCCATATTGTGTCCTACAAAACTCACCCTTGCTGAAAGGCATAATTTGCCTGCATCCTAAGGTTCTGTTGAGCAGAGAACAGCCTGAGTGGAGAGGTGATGTACGCTAAGGTGTACATGCAGGAAGGAGATGAGACCTGGGAGTATATCCTTGATATACCAGTTCTGAAATACCCATCATGTATCCATGTAATGTCTTAGTGAGTCAGCAATAGTAAATATTGCAAATAAGTAAAATATGATACTTTTTAGATGTTAAAAAGATATTAATAAGAAAATATTTCTTATTTTGAACACGTCTCTCTAGTACAAGTTGAGTTGAAAGACCAGTTTTTTGCAACTACATATCTTGCTGGGAAAAGATTGATAGAACTGAAATTACAGTATCTCAAAAATCACTGATGATGGTTGCTGTATCTGTAATAAGCCCTCTGATGAAGTGAATATTGAATAACTGAAATATAAAGATGACAAATGTAGTGTCCAAATCTTCTACTCACCTCTTATTTTTTTTCCCAAACAACATTCAACTGCATTTCTCTGATGCTCGTAATTTCAAACAGTTTGCAAATTATTGCTCAAAAATATAAATGTGTTCCTAAGTTTATATTCAAGCATGTAATTTTTCGATGTTGTCCAAAGTCTCATTTATACATTTGTCACTGACTGGTTTATGTTTTTATATTTTAGTCCACCTAAGACTTCAGAGAAGACTTGATGCAAATCCAGGATCTCAGGAGACCTCCAGAATTAAGAAATGTCTTTTCCTTAAACAATTTGACAACAGGACTAAAAATAAGAACCTAAGTATATTTCAAGGCATAATAATTCTGCCCAAAAGGAGTAGGACTTTATTTTCTCTGATGGTATTTTCTCAGTTGTCAGTGAAGAAAAGAGGGTGGGTCAGCTACAGTATCAAGGCACAGAAAGTTGAGCTTAGCTATAAAGAAGGGAATTATAGATGACAAACTTTTTCCTAAACTTGAATCAGGACTTCATATCTTGAACGTAATTATCAACAACTCATCTATCACTGGGAAGTATATGTAATAGGCAAAGAGCTAATAATTTGCTTTCATTTTATGAGTTATTGATGACGTGTTTAATCACTTACCTAAATTTTGCCACATACTGAAGATTTCACATCCCATTGTTACCCGCATGTCACCATATCTGCAGTATATTAAAAAATAAGACAAGAAAGCAAAAGATAATTTAAGAAAATCAAGTTCATATGCCATTCTGTGACACTATTAAATGAAATGTCTCATTTGTAGTCTACAAAAAAAAACAACTTTGAAAGTGCTAGTTTCTCCCAAGTGTTTTGCCCTTTCGAGTGTACCCAGCTAAAACTGGATTCCCTAAACCCAGGGGTTTTTTTTTTAATATTTTCAAAATTCTACTCATCAGTAACACAGCTGTGAAGCAAAACCTATTTTTTGCCATAACATGCTCCAGTTCACTCTCTGAGAGCAAATAGTTTTGCTCTAGCTTAAAGAAATACAAAAATTAATTCATATAGACAATAGTGCAGTGCCTGGCAGAAACACCCAAACAAGTTTGAGTTGATTTAAGCATTCACTGGCAATGAATGTCTCTTTTGCTCCCAGTGTCTGAACCAGTTTAGGCACTCACATGAAGTTATTGGCACTGAATACTTGTACAAAGGGCCAGAACAAATTCTTGTTCTAGTCAGTGGACATACTGTTATTTTTTTATTTTGATGGGTCCTTTTGCAACCTCCAATGGCTTCCATTTTGAGAAATTTTAAATCTATTACAGTTTTCTACAAGCTGATAGCAATACTTACTTTTCTAAAACCTTTTTCTTCTTGGAAGGTGTGAACATCTCCAGTTGCAGACATAACTGGTTTATAAAAATGACAGCAAGAAAAAAGTAGGAATCCCATATCTACAATAAGCATATGGCATGTGGTTATTTCATTTTCTCAGTACAATTTTTGATTGCTCAAGATGCAAAATTTCAAATCACAGCCCGTGTTTCAGTCTTAACTGATAAATTACTCAACCTACTTTAGACTAAATTTCTTTGACTCAAAATATACTTTTCACCAACCCCAAGATCTTCAGCAGAAATACATTTATTTACATATCCTACATCTCAAAATGCAAAAGTTTCAAAGTTACAGATTGGGTTTTTCATCCCTCCAAATCAAAAAGCCCTACTTTTGGAAAGTTTCTTTTGGATATATTTAAACAGAAAACTACAAAAGTGATGCCTTTAAATCCAAAACCCAAAAAATTCTGCTGACACCTCAAAAGCTATCACATAACAGGACTGACATTCTCCATCCATCACACTTTATAATACTATCTGCAAGTCTCACTTCTGCAGCCTTCACAGGACAAAACTAAAGCCAGGTTTTGTAAAGATGTTTCAAACATACAGATGTTTTGTGCTCATGCTTTATGAATTAGATGTTGAATATGCTACTTAGAAGACTTAGAGATAAAATTAACGTGAAATACTAATTACTATAACCCAATTATAGATGCTCCATGACTGGAAGTGTAGACGGAGCTCTATTCCAGTCCCTGCAGTTCAGCAGGACAGCAATAACATTGCTAATCAAGTCTAAGGGACGTAGAGGCCTTGTCTACAGGAAATTCTTTTATCAGTTTTAGCCTCTGAACTTGCATAAATTCCTAAAGAATAGATTTCCTTATGTTCAGTTAAGTAGATAAATCTGCATTCCTGCCAATTTATCTAAGTCTGGATTTTCAGAGAAGCATCCACAACCCTGCTGGAAGTCAACAGGATCTCAGGGTCTTCTCTAGGAAGGACATTCTGCACTTTTCATGATGCAGCAGTTGGACTAACATCTCTTGGTTGGGCAGAATATTCATTCAGGTTTGTTTCCATGGAAATGTGTCTTTTCAGACACATTCCTAGATCTTCTCATCTGAATCCTAAAAGCATAATATATATTCACAATTTATTATAAATGCAGTATCTCACTATATGAGGTATGTACTAACATCTTTAACTACATTCACCATGAAGTGTTATAATTTTCTAATTTAAAATATGCAGCATGCTAATTGGTCTGAGAGAAACCACAAAAATATAAATCTGCATTTTATATAAATCTGCATTGATTAAAAAATGAAATACTTTTTCTTTCTGCAATAACTGAAAAACCAAGCTAAATAATTTCATTAGTTTTTATGATCCAAAGAATTGCTACACAAAAATCCAAAAAAAGTCGTCTAACAAAGAGGCTCAAATAATAAAATGAAAAATAAGATGAAATTAAAAAAACCTCACACCACTCATTTTTAAGATCGCTCTGTATTTAAGAAAAAATGCCTCTGAATGCTTGAAGTTGCTGATTTTGTACATGTTCTAGCTACTTAGTGCTGGAGCTAAGTTTAATAAACACCAAGCCACAGAACGATGTAGGAGATATGGCATCTATTTTTTACCCATACCTTGTAATCAAAGTTTTCATTTAAGAAGTTTTTACGAAGGGCATCCGAAAGGTACAAGACTGTAGTAATGATCACACTGGGAAGAAAAGAATGAAAAAGACAGGAGTTTTCATTAAGTGAAAATTCATATTTAATATTCAAAGTAGGGCAATTTTCCAATGAAGAAATAGACGTAGAGTGTCTGGTATCATTAAATAATACATTTTCAACACACCACATAAATACCTAAGAGAATCTATTGACAGAAAACATGCCCATTAGGATAACAAAGAGTGCTGAAAGAACATGCACTGAAAATAGACATTCTATATAGAACATAACTGATCAAGACCAATCATATACTTTGTTCTGAAAATAATTATGATTTCAGATTTATTACACATCTTATCCTAATAGTATTAATACATACAGTTGTACAATTTGTTTTCGGCTTTCTTGGTATTGAAAATATGTGCATATAGATGATAAATATAAAATATCTAATAAATGCCAATATTCAACATTTACACCCCTATGGACAAAAAATCTTATTAATGACAGCAGATAAATGCAAAACTACGTGATCTCTGAGAGAAGGATCTGCTTCAAAAATCTCTATGCTATATGTTGCAAAAAGTCATACATTACTCTGCATTTACACTTGCATGAATTATAATAATTTATCTTAAATAAGTATATATGACCAAGATCCTCCACAGTGGTATCACCAGAAGTCAGTGATGGCTTTGTTTATTGTAGCAACCAACTTTGGTAACATATAGAAATAGGACATTCTTTGAGATAATTTAAATACACCTAATTTCAGTGGTTCAAACCTTAAACTAACCTCTTCAGCACTCTTGTCTGCCAACATATTTAGTCAAACTAGAAATTCATGTAAAGCATTAAATTATTTTTGAAAATAGTCAGAAGTGAATACTTACAGAGAGAAAAAAATATAAACACAGAATGATCTTTTTGCTGTTATGTATTTTACAACAATCAACTGCTTAAAGAGCTTCTCAGAAAAAAGGTTGCATCTACACATTTCATTTAATTACCATCTGTCTATTATTAATACATTTAGTTCTTCTTTGAACATAGTTCTTGACCAGCATGTTGTTACAACACTAAAATATGCTTCCTTTTCTATATTTTGGACTTCATTTTTTTTACTATTTTTTGCAATGCATTCAAGATAAAAAGATTGTTAAGAATAATAACAGCAATATATATATTTCAAGGTTACAATATTTTTCATTTTTACAACACTGGAGAATTAAATGTTAGCCAACCCAACTAGGTTATAAACTATATTTCTCTTCTAGCACTTTGGACAGTTTTCACATTTATAAATAAAAACTGCCTATCTATATTTTAACATATTAGTAGCTCAAATGTTTGCTTCCATCTTTCTGCTTTTAAAATTACTATCCCTGCCAAACTCTACCTTCTTGTTTGATGTACCTGAACACCCATAACAGCCAGATCTGAGACTGTTTTTAGAACAGCGCTTGAGGCTCAGCTTTCATTTATTCCTGTTTTATTGCTCAAGTGTATTTTCATACATATTATTTTCTCAAGGATTGCACTGTAACTTCTCTGTCCAAGCAGTGTTCCATGCTTAGCACTCATCAGCAAGTTGGCCCCACTTTTTCACCAGTGGAGAGCTACAGCCTGTGTACAGCACTTGCTGTTGCAGCATGGAAGACAAAGTGAAGCGTTAAGAAAATCCAGTATCAGCAAAGTTAATAATCACGGCATGGATAAGAACAGAGCCCTGTCATTCTTGTTGTTGTACATGATTTAATTCAAGGTCCATATGCTTCAGAGAATGGAAATAGTTTGCATATTTCAGGAAAACATTCTGGTAGAAAAAGTGCTATATGAAATTTCCACCTAAGTCCAAAGTAATAAATCCCTGAAAACTGTATTCAAGAGAAAATTCCACAAGATCCATAACCATACTGCCAAGTTTACATGACATAGTTCAATTTATGTCTGAGACAATTCCTTTCTTGCTACATTCCTTCCATGGCAGGTGAAACTGAAGAGAAAGATCTGCTTAAATTATTATGAAATGAATTAAGTAGACAAATGCAACTTTTCAAATATTTTTGAAGAATTTTCCTGAGATAACAAAATAATTGCAATGCAAGTATTTCTTTCTACAGGGAACATAGCTCAGGTTTCATTTATTTGGTAAGCCAAAGATATGATATGGATTAGTTGATAAAATGTGGGTCTCTAACATGAGCGGGTATGTTGTAGATAAAAAAACCTCAAAACACCAGATGCAACACCCAAGGTTGAAGACATTGTTTTTGACCCACCATCTGTTATTCTGAATCTACAACAAGCTAAAATCAGGTAGAACAGAAAACAAGTTAAGGCTGAGGATGCTCCTATACAAAAAAAAAGCAAAACCGCACAAAGCAGAGGCAACAGCCAGAGGACAGCTGCCCAATTCAGTACAGTACTCACATTCCAAGTTGATTCCCAGCCAGTGATTGTCAAACAACAACAACATTCATTTGAAATCCATCTGAGTATCAAACTATAAACTACTGAGTTTGTGACAAGACTTGCTTTTCTTCCTCTTACCACCTGCCATATATTCGTTCAGAATGTCTGTTTTACAGGAGAAAACCCTCTACTTTTAGCCACTAAGTTATTCTGGACTCATACACAGGATGCTAACCCAATGTCTGGTAAGGCCAGTGTTGATGGAATAGCTTTTCCATCAAATTTTTAGAGCAAATGTTTCTGCAATAAGCTGTTTGAAAAATTCAGAAGTTCAACAACTTTACTGCCTGGCAACTTGTCTTTTGCCTGGGCAGCTAGTGACAGAAAATGAAAGCTTTCCTCTTCCATGCTGATATGGGACAAATGTATAACATTAGCTTCTCATTCCATTCTTTGCTATTTCAGAGTGAAATAATCCGAAACACAGAGGTATTCAGACAGAAAAGAAATTCTTTCATATTTCATAAAGAATTGAAATTAACCTTGAATCATGCATATGTGTATGTATCTATTGTTATATGTTTATGAGCTTATTTATATATGCATGCCTATGTAAAATTTTTTTTGTGAAGGACTGAATGCCAGGCTTAGTTGCTAGCAACATTTTGCATTACATAAAAGCAAAAATTTGTTAGCAACACTATGCATTACGTAAAAGCAAGAATTTTTGTTCATTGTAGGAGTCTCAGACTCCCACACCATGAGAGCTAACGGGATTCTTTAGAGCAGCCATTATGATGACACAAATGCTGATTTGATACCTTCCCTTGCTGTGTATTCCATTAGAGTTACTTTTATAATAATAATAGGAATAATACTAATAATTCAGCCATTACTGAATTTTATAACCAAAAGGATTCTCTGCTTGAAGTCCTTACGCACAACTCTCAGTAGATACATTTGAAATTTCAGTGTAAGCAACATATTATGTAAACCTTACTTTACAGATCAATTATTTTACCATAAATAATACTATTTGTACATCTATTTGAATGCTTATAATATTCAAATTGAGAGCTGGATGACCTAGCATCTCTACCATTAAGCAGAATTCTGAAAGGCTATACATAGTTAATTACACAGAGATCTTGAAAATTAAAGCTTCTTGTGTACCAAGACCAGCAGAAAATTAGTTCTTTGTTCAATTATACATAGGCATTATGAATATCAAAGATTTGCTCAGCAAGTAGTTGAAGCTCCTTTGCTCTCCAAGTCCCTCCTCAACTGTTAATAACATGACATACCCGAGTCCCTTAATTGCTTTCAAAAGATGTCAGACTAATAAAGTATTAGACAAGTCATTCTCCTAACCTTAAGGTAACTGAAACCAGTGACCATTACACAGTGACTTCCAGTTGAAACTGTGAAGGTCTTCTCTAGAAGCTTCAATTTTCATCAGGCATATTTTGCTATAAAATTTAGTATTTCTCTAGAAGCTAGATACTACCTAATTGATGTAGAAAAAGTCTACTTCTAGAATGAAAGAAATTAAAACAATATTTTCCATAGTAAACAAAAAGCCATATTTGTCACTCAGTAGTAACATCCATGTTAGAAATATTAAATAACCATAAGTAATTATTTTGCTATCCTGCCTTCATGCTGATTAGCTCAGATATTACAGGGCAATGAAGCTTTAAACAGAGTTATTTCTGTCTCTTCACTCAACTGTTAGAAGCTAAGGATGTTTTTGCATGTTCTCTTTCCATTACAAAATACAATTCAAAAAATCAGTTTCTCTGCTTTAGTGCTAAGTTTGCCTTTTTAAATGTTACCTTATTTCTCAAATTTTAGAAGTCAGTTAATACTTTCACACATTAATACTTTCACACGTTGGGCATCAGAATATTCAGAACTATAGCTCATACATGTGTCATCATGAAACATCTTAGTTTCTGGGCAGTTACAGATTTGACTCCTTGAGTTCATAGTATCTTCTGGTTTTGGTGGGTTTTTTAAATTTCACAGACAGCATCCAAGTATCAGATGCTACATAATTACTGAAAACATTGCAAATAGAAAGAAGAAAAACCCCTAGGAGCCAGGGGGCAGTGATATTTTTATGTGTAAATATTGTATATTGTAAGAATTATGGCATTTTAAGACTTAGAAATTTTGCAGGTAATTCTAGTTTGCATATGTAAGTAAGAGGAGCAAAAAAAGTATTTTGTTCCCCAGGAAAAGCTTATTCCTTGCTAAAACTTATTTCTTCCCTAGGCTCAGACAGGCTACATCTCTCTTCCTGTAAATGTCAGACAGTTTGAATTCTTATATCACTCTAGGGACAGGGAGAAAACCAGTGCTGCTGTTGATGTGACAGCAGTGCTGGGTGATGTGATGACACACACACTGCCTTCAGGTGAGCTACAGTCTCACGAGTGAAAGGCCAGACAGATCAGAAGGTGGCCATGGGATACAGGAAACACAGCACCTGGTTTATTCCTGGGAAGCAGAAGTTTGAGAAGACCCAGACTGTTACTGGATCACTTAATTCTGCTCTTAAAAAGATGGGCTAGATCTCCTAGCTTTTTCTTTTAAACATGAATGGAGCAGAGAGTTCGAGAAGTTTTGCCTTCAGTTCTGAAGAGTCTCAGATCTCTGGAAGTGCTCTGGCTGATGAAGTAAAGCCCAGGAAGAACAGCTCACTCCTCTCTGTGGAGCAGGCAGTGCTTTATTTCACATCCTGCCTCTAGGCTCTTTCCTTTGCATTTAAAGATTTTGGGCTGCAACAATTCTAGCAAAGCTACTACTCTGTGCTTTTGAACACCTTGAGGAAGCTGAAGGATGGCACTCGCTGCCACTGCAGTGAGGTACACGAGGTAAAGGAAGAAGCTCCTATTCAGAAACAGCTCTGGAAAGACTACTTTTCTGAAGCTGATGAGAGAGCAGAAGCAGATCTTCCTTTCTGCTGCCTCAAAAAGAAACAGAATAGGAACATAGGAATAATGAGGCTTAAGCCTTCAGCACACATTTAAATACACCTGGTCAACCCCCTGTTTCACAGCAAACTAGCAGTTCCTCCACACAGGAACAAATTCCTAGCCAATCAGTTATTGAAAGCTGAATTGGTAAGAATGTGCTTATAGCCTACTTGCTATAGTGGGCAAAAGTGCTTGTGCAATTGTGTTATCAGGATCAGTTAGCGGGTCTGATGAGCTCCTTGTGGCCAATCCCCACCAGCAATTATTGTCAGCCTCTGCCTGTGTTCTTTGCCTGACAAAACTGTGCATAGACTCACCTCCTACATGGTCAGAACAACATGACATGGATTAATAAGGGAGATGTGTGATGATTACTGAAATACTGGAGAAGAAAAGTGCTCCTTTTGCAGAACTTGGTATCATCTGAATATCACCAGCAATGTAACACGTGCCAAGGTTGTTCCTAAACCTTAGTTCTATACATGTCAGCTGTTGCAAAACCATCTGCCAAGCCAGCTGTTACTGGAAGATATAAACATTTCTTAGATTATTTACTTTGTCTAAAAAGGTTCCTATTTTTTTGCTTCTTTCTTGTGTTTCACTGTTTATATCTTAAGCATAATTACCAAATGCAGGCTGGTATCAGTCATACGTTATTTAATATCATACAGAGAAACAATCATATCCACTCTTTAATTAGTAACTTTTTTTCTGGAATTCAAACTTGAAAAGATTGGCAGCACTGAGGTAATAAAAATTAACAAAGAATTGTTTCAAGTCATTGAACAAGTGCTATTATGCTTGCATATCCATACACACACACATAACAAATACAGATCATAAACCCAAGTGTTGTTAAATTTAATTGTACCAATAACATTGCTACTAGGAGTACGTACAGCACCACAAATTTAAATTCTCCTTGAAGCCAATAGGCACAATGCAGACTTAAAATGAATTTTAATCAGGCATTGCAATATGTGTCATGAAAGTTTAAGTCAATCCTTCATTCTGGATTCCTAGGTCTGCCCAACACAACGCCCCTCCTCTGCCAACAATGATGTTTGTAAAACTGTACTGACTGTTCAGCTGGGTTATCTAATCTAAAGCTAAGATTGCAAAAAGGGTAGGTGGTGATAGAGGAGAAATAAAACTTAATATATTGTTTCAGACCTGTTGTAATTACTTCTTAGAAATGCTGGGTACCCATTTCTTTAAAAATAAGGCCTGAGCAGAGAAAGAATGGCTGATGGGCAAGTTTCACCTGAAAACCTCACTAAGCAGCGCTTAGTGCCTTTGTTGCCTGTGCTGTTGCCTTGTACTGTACCTCATTTCCTGATTTGTGATTTTTGTGACTTTTCTGACAAACACTAAATGAAAAAACATGCAAAAGTATCTTTAACAATATTAGAGTTGATAATTGTTTCTTGAGAGCAAACAGATCTTTACCAACTCAGAATTTCAAGAAACAGATTTGAAAAGAAGTTCCTTAGAGACTTGTCATTTGTTACTTGGAAAACAAAGCTGTTGGTGCTTTGCAGCTTTATTCTATAAAAGTGTTTCTGAGTTTCCAGTTATACTTGCTGTCTAAATTTCAGAACAGAAAGAAGTACAGATTATATCATAAATTTGTGACATAAAAGAAGTGCAGAGAGTTGAAATCTTAAATTAAAAAAAAGTAAAACTGCATCCAGCATTATTAAAAATACATTGAATTTTTATTACATGCATCATATAACTTTATTTTTATAATGATCTGTGCATACTACCCGTACTTTTTAATAAAATTAAAAATGCCTTACTTGTTTGCAACCAAACGCATCACTGTCCAGTCTTTTGGAAACATCTCTGGTCGTATTAGTATCCGAAATACTGTGAAAATCTGCAGCAGGAAATCCTTTGGAAGGAAAAGAAATAGTCATATGTCTTTGCTACTTTAAAAAGAGCAATGAGCTTTAAAAGTGTTGTAATCAGAGGGGAAAAAATCATTATAGAAATAGCACAATTGCACTTATTTTCACCATAGATAAAACTCTGAATGTTTTTTTTTAATTACTTCCCAAGAATTTTCAAATAGTGATTTAATACTTTCTTTTTAAAATGATGAAAATAATATAATGTGCCATTTGATTGACAGCAATGCATAAAAGAAATGTCAAAGATGCATTTGGTTTCCACCCATACACTTTAACAAATGCAATGTTGAGAATAATTTGCAAATCCAAAAAGCACTTTACAAACATCAGAGAGATCAGAATATCTCCTTAATCATGCCAGGTTTTCATCACTTTTGAGATTAATTCCAAAAGCAGCAGAGAGAGTGTACGGACAATTTTGTCATTGACTTGACAAAGACCAGTGACTCCAGTAGAGATGCCCAGGACCCATAGGTGATAGTGCAGCTGGCTTGCTCTGTGCAGGTCACTTAACCTTTCTGCCTCATTGGCTGGATCTAAAAACCCAGTCAACACCTGTGAGCTACTTTGTAGAAATGTAGAAAGCACTGCATGAAAGCTTTTAGCATTACCATCTCCTATGCCATGTAACTCCCTAATAAATAATGAAACTATTCCTCTCAGCATATGTTTTTTTTCAGTTTTTATTTTCACAAATAAAACTAACAACAAGGGACCATCTTGATTATGTACAGTACTGCCAGTATTCTTTCAGTATGAAAATTGAGCTGTTGACAACACAAAGAGCACGAGGCAAGTGATATAAACACATCTAACAGAATCAGTGCAGTACCTGACATTGAAATGCTTGGTATTCATTCTGCCCACATCATTTGTAGAGTTACCCCGAAACACAGATGAGACTAAGATACAAATAATTTTGAACACCAAAATATATTCTCAAGTGCATTTATCACAGTGTAGATGACAGGCATTGCACAACAGATGTCTTTCATTAGAGAATCACTGTAAAGGGGGACGAATACAGGCACTGGGTAAGGCAGATGAGAACCCTACATCCACCCACCAGAGATTATATAAAAGAGACAACCTGTTTTCTGTGAAAGATGCCAAAAAATATCTGTATTAAAGAGCATAAAAGATACTCACTGCAGATAACGTACTGTTTGAATGCAGGTGACCAGTTTTACCAATAAACAAGTATCTACCTCTACGAACAACACGATTATGCCAGGCCATTGTTCTACAGGTTTGCACCTTGTACTTAAGTGCCTTTTTATTTTGCAGAGGTTACCTCCCTCCCCTGTGAGTAATCCCACAGCTCTGTGCTGTAATCCCAACAACATGGCAATACTTTTAACATTGCTGCATCTTCAATAACATCCCAGATTCTTCCATATTCCCTTTTTATCTGCTGTCAATATGTCAGAATTGACATATACAATATATGTTTCTGCCATTAGGGATCTCATCAGTGGACTGCTGAACTGAAGAGGCCAAATGGCTCAGAAACCCAATCAGTGGTGGTATGATTTAAAACCCAAGGCATGTGTGAGGTGGAAACACAGCAACTTTGAGATAGCTTGTTCAAAAATCTTAAAAATAATAGTCAGGAAGTACTTCATTTCTTCGGGTAACTGGACTTGAATCAGAATACATATTTTATTCCAAGCGAACTTTTAAATAAAACAAATGTAGACAGTGGCATTACATTTTGAATCATTAATACCAGGCTAATTATTTCTAATTTTCACGGAAAAAAATAGAAAATTGTGTCATCAATGTAGCAATATTAGCTGCAAAATATAGATTTAGTAACAGATTTTAACATTTAAAAAACATTTTTGCCGGCAGTGTAAGTGAGCTAACATTTGGTTGGTTCAGTACAGATAGAATTAATGTCTCATATGTCTTCTATCTTAAAAGACAGAAAGGAAGTAATTTTGTCTTTTACATACTCTAAATACCATCTCTTATTATTTCTACTTAGTGTACATAA
Organism: Chloebia gouldiae; assembly: GCA_003676055.1. NCBI lineage: Eukaryota > Metazoa > Chordata > Aves > Passeriformes > Passeridae > Chloebia > Chloebia gouldiae. The sequence goes on along the minus strand of QUSF01000009.1, from coordinate 11,024,209 downwards.
GGTCTAGTCCTATTTGTAATATAATACAAGATATTATCCTATTAGTAGCACTAAATTAGTAGTACTTATCTTATTTAGTAGTACTAAATTAGTACTAAACAATAATGTTTAGTTCTATTTCACACCACTTCAACTTCACACCTGAAGGATGCCATCCAGAGGGACCTGGACAAGCTCAAGAAGCGAGCTGGTGGAAATGCCATGAGTTCTAACAGGACCAAGGACAAGGTGCTGCTGCTGGGTCAGGGCAGCCCCTGTATCACCCCAGGCTGGGGAGGAACAGATCCAGAGCAGCCCTGCCAAGAAGGGCTTGGGGTGCATGAGAGGCTGCCCATGAGCAGGCAAAGTGCCCTCCCAGCCCAGAAAGCCAATTGTATCCTGGGCTACATCAAGAGCAGCGTGGGCAGCTGGTCAAGGGAGGGGATTCTGCCCCTTCTCCAGCCTGGTGAGATCCACATGGAGTGCTTGGAGGCTTTACTGGATCTCTTGGGGCATAAAGAATTTGGGTCAACAGTCCACTTTGAAGTTAATTGCATGATGTTCCACTGCTTTGATTCACGCTGTAGGATTATCAGACTATTTGGTATCAAGGTTTTGTAGAGCATCCAGAGTCCCAAATGCAAATAAGAAAGAGGATTGTTCCACAGTGTTAATTCCTGGGCAACTCATCCATTCCTTGGCCAGTTCCTTTCCCAGATGATCTTTGCTTTACTGCTTTCTTAATCTACATCGGATGTCACCTAAATAAGTGGCTTTAGAACTACCCCTCTGCCTCAAAATTCATCCTTTCAGAAGTCCCATATGAGTAGATGTCCCTGCAGAGCAGGGGAAGGATAGTGGCTAGAACTGAGCTTCTCCACTAGAGACACTCCCCATGCCCAGGGGAGGGTCTCTCCTTACAGCCTGTGTCTCCTCACACAGCCTGTGTCCCAGGGCCATTAGAGAACAGTGGAATAAACTCCACTTGGTGTTATGGTTTGGCACCCACTTTACCCTGCTCAGGCTCCTAGAGCTGAAAGAGACGGATGACAGAACTAGTAAGATTTACACCCATCCCTATGAAATGTTATCTTTTCCTTCATCAAAACTTTATTCTGTTACATTATGTAGGGAACACTGCCAAGGAATAAAAACTAGGCCTTCTGGTATGTGCTTACTTGTTTTGTCTTCTTTTAATCTATTAATTAAAAACCTCAAACATATTGATCAAAGGCACCTTGCTGTGGTCAAAGCTGCATTGTGCTAAGTATTTGAATTCACTTTCCCACTATCTCTTCCTATTCATAACTTCCACCGTTACCTTTTGTCATAAATTGTATTTGAGATTTTCCACAGCAGAAAATATCCACCTAGAAAGTTGCCTCTGTTCTATAAATTACTGTAAAATATATTTAGTAGGAGTAGAAAGCATTTTGTGGTAAGCAAAAAGAACATGCCTTTAAAGTAATATTGAAAGATAAAAGGAAGCATTTAAAATTATGATCTTGTTAAATACAGGGTTTCAAAAAGTGAGTGAAGTATAGTGCCTGGTTCTACCACTCAGCCATGAAACCCCTGTCAGTTCTTTTAGACTTCATTTTTATGTTTTCATACATAAAATGTTTTCTCTATCTTCTGCTTTGAGTGGAAAAAAAACCTCTCTTAAACTGAAAAAACAGTCACCATGTCAATTACTTAAGATAAATATATTTACAAAATAGAGGGAATATTTCCATAAGCAATCACTTATTTAAGGCATCACTTAGATGCACGTCATATAAATATGTGTACATGTCATTCCTTCAAAGTCTCCATTTTGCTTCTCTTTGTTTAAAAAGCTGGTAACAGCCTTTAGTAAGTTTGGTATAGACTGCTACAAAAAAGAGAGAACTGCAAAACCTTTCCTGCTTTGCAAGTACCTTCATGACGGAATTTTTGTTTGGAGAAGTCATTTGGTGTGGGTATTTTTATTAACTGTATCACAAATACTGTGTAAACATACATTCATGCAAGTACTGACATAGTCACCTTGAGAATTAGTCTGGAAGAAAGATGAAATGCCATGTGGTACCAGTACCTAATCATTTGGTTATTATAACCAGAGGTAGGTAAAGCAAAAAAGCAGAACACAAAGCAACTCAAAAGCCTAGGTTACACTCTCTATAAATAAGATTAAGGTTTCCCTTGGAAAACTCCTATCAGATCTGTAATTCATAATGTGGCTTCAGGAAGAACCAATTCACTTTGGTACTACTGACTAGGGAAAAAATGAGTAGTCAGAAATAGAGCAAGCTGATGTTAGTTATCACTAAAGTTTAAATCCCAACTAGCCACTAGATTAACTGAGGCTACTATTTTAGCTTCTAAAGCATTTCAGGGGAAAAACATCACTGATATTAACACCTTTTGAATTTTCTTTTCACCATACTGATATCATTTCCTATGATATCTTAAAGCAAAGAAAATTTCACACTTAGCAATCAAAGCAGAAGAGTAAAAAGGGAAGTAGCAAGATGGTTTAGATAGCCTAGTCATACGCAATCACCTCATGATTAACAGCAGTGTTGGTCTCACACACTAGCTCTCATCTTTCCCTCTTGCTCTCAGTGATATTTGATATTTCCAAGTGAGGGAAAAAAAAATATTATTTAAGATTCAGAAGAGAAGGAATGCTGCATTGATGATGATCAGACTACTACCACTGAATCACTGCTTGAGCTGATACTGATTTGATGAGATCTGAACGGAAATAACAAACTCTGGACTTGAGTTCTTAAGACCTCTATTGTGATAGCTGATGGCACCAGCTACAGCTGCTTTCCATATGTCTCTGCGTAATAGTAGGGTATGTGCATGGGGGGAATTTAAATGTGTCAAATCAAACACCATTCAAGAATTAATTCCAGAGATTTTTCATATTCTAGAAGGAAGAAAAGTCTGAATAAATGCAACATGGTATGTCACAGATAAATCAAACAGAAATAAAGCCTTAAACCTCGAGGAATACCTGTTCAGAACTTAAACAAAAGGTAAAATATTTCCACTCAAAAATGCCTAGGTCCCACAATATTTACTAAAAATTTCCTAAGGAAAGCAACTATGCTAGGTGAAAATAGATGCTGTATGCTTATATAAAAATCATTCACCCCATACAACTCCTAGGTGGTGGTCTTGATTTATGATAACTTCTTAACAGCACTTCTATCTGTCAAGCTCTATAGACCAACTCACTCAAAGAAAAGGCACTCACAAGTGATATGCTCTGTTCAGCTCTAAGCAGCTATCAGGAGTTTAAGTACATGTGAAATTGTACATGACTAGATTCCCCTTTCCAGGGCAGCATTTAAGTATATCAAATGGCAATTAAGGAGTAATGCCTAAAATATATTATCACATTAGGATATGATTACTGGCTGAATAATGTGTATAAATGATTACTCAAGATTTTTTGTATGGCTCAAATTTGATACTATATAACTTTCCAGAGTCCATTAGAGTAGAAATCTTAGTGTATACATTTACGCAGGAATTCTTAACTTGAAGAAAATGTTTTTCAATCCTGCCCCTCCTCCATAATGGAATTAAAAATGTTTTATCTCCACAAACCCAGTAACTCAATTAATGAAACTGGTAGAAGTTGCCTTAAAAGACCTCCGCAGCTACTCTTTTCTATGACTGAAATGAGCAGACAGACATTATAAGTCTGACACATCCTCCGGACAATGGACATGCTGCACAGCTAAGAAAAATGAAGTTAGCTGATTATGCATTTCTCAAGCTGCATCTTTGCTATTGCCATACATAATTTAATAAATGAAAAAAATAAGCACGTATAATAAACCAAACATAAAATTCCCCAATTGCCCGACAGTAAGAGTCAAACAAGAGCAGTGTAACCTTAGACTGACACCATCTTCAAAAGAGGTTTGGAGGCTAAGTTCATGGCTTTAAAGTAAATTTATAGTTCCCTCCATCTATACTCTCTCTGCTGTCACTGTAGAAGCAGTAATAGCCTTGCCTCACTGTGAGAGTGGACTCAAGTTCCCAAGAAAAGCTGTGCAATAGTTAGCTAATCTGTAATACACATTGCATTCAAATACTGAAGTGATTCATCAAAGCACAGGGATATCATAAAGGGAGATTAATCAAAAAGAGAAATAAAAAGGCCTAAGCAAGTGGAAACAATTCTGTTACTCACCCTCAGATCTTCCTTTGTGTTGAAGCTATCAAGAAGCTGTTGATAATGTCTATCAGTCATTTGTCGCAAGAGTGACAATAAACAGGAGACAAATTCCCCCTGTTCAGATAAGCCAAGAGGAGAAATATTATGTGTTTTGCACTTAAGCTGAAACTCTTATATTATAAGCACTTGAAAATAATTAACAAATGCAAGGGAAATTAATCTACAATTAAGCTTCAACTCCACATTTTGTGAAAATACATTGATTGCACTTCCTTCCCATTTAAGGAAATATCTTTCCCATAAATTGAGTTTATTTGCTTAGAAAAATCAATTTAAAATAGTTCCAGTGGGGCTAAACCAGTAAAATTTTTATTTGTGATTTGTTTTCCTTGTATCTGTTTTTAAACAGATTACTTAGATTGCTAAAATTACAACCTCTTTAGTCAACTCAGCTTTGAAACAAATATAAACAAACATATTTTGCAAGAATTCTGAGAAGAATACCATTGTTTTCCTTTAGGGAAGAAACTAATCAAATTAGCTGGGAATTATTAAAAACATTCTGCCACCCCAAAAACTCAAGATTTGTCAAAGAGAAAACTCATTTATAGGACTGAACAGATTTCAAAAATGTTTTGATGAGAAATTTCTTTGAGCTTACAGAAGAATTTCTCATTGAAAAAGCAGAGAACTGAACTGGGTATGTCCAGTGAGCAGTCAAACAACCAAGATATCATAGGAAGGAAAGGGTTCTCCCATTCACCCTTACTGGCTGAAAACACTGAATGGTATCAATCAGGTCTGACTGCAGAATTGATGAGGACAGGGAAGAGTCAAAGGTCTGGTTGGCATCCCAATGCTTAGAAAGAACAATGCTGAAATCTCACAAGCTTTCTAAAAAATGGGAAATATATTTTTGCCTGTACCAGGAATGGAGAATGAGACTGAAAGGACAGGTGATAACAGTACTTTAAAATGGTGTCTTTCATTAGTTCACCAAGTGAAATTTTGGGAAGATTTCCCTCCATCTTTCATTAAAAACAGAAAATAAGATTAAAAAGAAGTAGTATGTTTTCACAGGAATAACTGTTCTAGATTTTACACTGGGAGGAGTGATTCATTTGTGATTATACCTGGTACACTTGATCAGGTGTGAGGTGATGGCTTTCACTGGCAACATGGTGATACTCCTGCACTGAGGTAATTATTCTAAATTTCTTACTTCCCATTGTTTTAAACTAAATATAGCATTCATAGAAGCATAGAACCACAATATCAAAACAATATCTGAAGGCTAAAAAATCTCTTAATATTCATGCTCTGGGCATAAACATAAAGGTTACAGCTGCTGTCTTGTGAACATTTGTATACCAAATTGCTAGCTTGAGTGACAAAAATCCTTCCCTGCCTAGGCATTTTAAGCAGTCCTTTTTAGTCCTTTCTTCTATGTTCCCACATCTGTTTCAACTTATATAGTAGTATTTTTAAAATCACAACCTATTACAGAGTGCTGTACTATTATGGTTGACAGATTAGTATTATAAAAGTATCCACTTTAACTAATTGTTAACTTATTTCTAAATCTGAGCTTTTAATTTGAATGTAGGTAGCTACAGAGGCTGATTTTTAAAATCACAATGCACATTCAGCTTCATTTGTTGAACTCAACATAAAAATGTATGTTGTAGGATTTCTGCCAGTGTTGGACACAGCTTAACTTTCAAATCATGCACAAAAGCAAATTCTACACACATAACAATCTTGCTAAAAACATTTAGGGTCCAATTCCAATGTCAAAAGTCAAGTCAAGCAATATACTAAAATCACTTAGGTAGATTCCTTAAGTAATTTTTTGTGTCTTATTTCAGGAGCACAATTATTAAAAGCCATGGAGCTTTCAATTAAATTACAGTTCATTTAGGTTCTGAGCGACTGAACTTTCAAGATCTGAAATCAATTAAAGTTCACTTTAATTGGACTGCTTTCTGCCAATCCTTTATAAGCAAATGCTTTTTTTTCTTAAGGAAGTCCACAGGTCTAATTCAGCAACAAACCAAACTACAAGTTTCACTTCCACCATTGCATTAAATTCCATGTTTGCCAATGCAACATCTGCAACACTGTCACCCTGGAGCTGTGTCTGCTTCATGCTCAGTTTAACACCTCACACCTTGCTGGTTACCATCAAACAAGGCTGCTGACTGAAAATTAAATGATATCCAGCAATCAAAGCTGCTTGAAAGAAATGGTGGAGTCATGGCAGCACAAAGCCCAGTGCTGCCTGATCTGATGCTGCTTCTTGGTGAACAAAAACAGTGACACATGGGCCTAGGAAACCACACTCAGATGGGTTTGGGACTACATTCACAAGGAAGACTATGTCTCATTCAAAACTATGGGAGAATTTTATTAAGTGTGCTCCCATGGTACATCTCGCAAAGAATTTTTTATGGCACATGCAGTTTGAAATAATGGCAACATACTGGAACAGACTCTACTGCTGTACTCACATTGAGTACTTTATCATATATGCTCTACAAATAGTTCCAAGAATCTGGCTCCATGTTCTGCCAGAAGCCCATACTGCATGATATTTCTACATAAATGTATATAATTGCCTTATGCTGTGCTGTGAGTCACTTCCACATTATGTACTCTTTGGGAGCCTGCAGTGACAATAACATGGCTTTTCTGATGCAGAATAGAAATTTTTGCAACTTGAAAGCACTTTCTGAGTCTAATTTTTTGATGGTGTAAAAGAATTAGGCTGTCATGGTGTTTAATGAAAACTTAATCTGCAAGCAGGGGGATATCTCATAACAAGCCAATAAAATCAGAGCTTTGTTACACTAACAGTTTAACATTACCACCCTTTCTTCAGTTTAGATTTTCTTGTGGTGGCCTGATATGCCACACGGCATACATTTACAATTTTGTCATTTAAAAGAAAAATTCCCAAAATCTTAGATGTATATTGCTGTTGAACCACAGTGATGAAGCATGATGTTATCTTATCACAGAGCTTGATCAGCTACATAAAATACTCCATATATAGTTTGCTCTCAGTGTGTCTAAAGTGAAAGAGAAAAGAAGCAAAAAAAAAAAAAACAACCCAGCAACGTATTTTTTTTCTGCAGCTATTAAATGCTTTTGAAATGTTTGATCTCAGAGGAAATTCTGGTTTGAAAAGCAACCCTCTATTCATTAATGAAAATTGTTACAATGTAAACACTGTGCAATTAATTAATAAATGTATAACGAGATGGTAAATCACTCAGCACTGTATGTTTTCTGCACTAAATGCTGACCCCTCACACCTTCTTGGCGTCACATCTCTGGCTATATTAGAACCAATTTGACCTTGAAAAGCAAAGTGAAAACCTTGCTGCAAGCAAAGCAAAATATTCATTTTTTTGATCAATGCTCATCACTGACTTTTCTGTAAATGCCTGTATTTCAACCTTCTAATTTCCATGAGTTGTTATAGCAGGTTCACCAAAACATCATTTGCTAATCTTCTAAATCTATCCTGTATGCTCAGCTTCATGTGACAAAAACAAAGCTCAAATGCTCAGCCCAGAGAACAACAAAATGCCTCTCAAGTAATAAATTTAGATTAATACAAGTTATCACAGATTCTGCAGGCATCTTTAGAGTTGTTTCATCATGAAAAAATGTATGCATTTTAGGAACTATTATTGATTGATACTCTTCTATTTTCAGGAATTCAGACTGAAGGAGAGTTTCAGAAAGCTATTATATTGCAAACAAAAGGAACATACTAAAATAATTACTAACTTGAAAGTCTCAAAAGAAATGTTATCTTTTGGGCTTCTTTTTTTGCTTTGTTTCGGGTTTTTTTGGTCACAATCTATAAAAAAAACTTAATGAAAAAAATTACTATTTCCACTAGAAATGAGTAGAATGCAAGGAAGGATTCATTGTCCTCCTCATTCTCTCTTTTATACACAAAGTCTAACACTGTGAATTACAATACAAAGACAATATATTCATAAATCTAGTAGTCCAACCAGTGACAATTGTGAGTTCTCACACTGCAGGAAACTTACAGTCACATCTTGAAACTGGAGGCGCATAGCAGAGCCTGAAGGCTGTGGTCGGCTGGTGATCTCTAGTATGGTCCTTAATAGAATATCTAGCAGACTGTTTACAATCACATCAATTTCTTCCAGAACTGATTTTTCCTTAAATAATAAATAAAACATTTAAGATTTTAAAATAGAAATAACGACCACAAGTATAATTCCTTTGATGTAGTTCTAGAAACTAATTACAGTTTCACAATGAATGCTACATTCAAGAAACAAGGACTATTGTCTAATTCAGATATAGTTTAATTCTATTCGTTTTTCTCCTGTTTTCCATTAATTACATCACAGAGGACAGTTACAGGATTGACTTTGAATATGTAAATGTTCATCAAATTACCATAGCTCTATTTTCACTTGACGTTTAGAGGAAAGTAGTAAATAATATATAAAAACTTTTCAGGCAAGATTTTTATAGGTAACACTCATATATCTTCTGGGGAAATTGCCAAGAAAGGCTTAAATTCCAAAAAGCAAAATCCTGTTTTACACTTTGACACTATCACCAGAAATAAGCAGATGGTGCTCAACCTTCAGGACATGCTTCATCAGTAAGGCCCAGCTATGCTGCTTCCCAGCAGCTGAGTAGCACAAACAAATTAGTCATTTATGTGAGCCCGCAACTGCTTGTACACAACATCAAAACAAAGGAATCAAAGTCTTCACTGCCAAAACAGACCATGAATACCTCAGTTACAAGCAAGAAAACACTTGATAAAGTAAAGTTGTAGTTACTTCTCCTTCTTAATTCAGATGGAAATATGTTTTCCCTGCTTCAAGACTGTTTTAAGTCGCTACTGCAGCAGAAACCACCATCGTAATCTGAGCAATTTTATCCATGACACTTTTAACATGACCCGTCTTCACAGAAGCATTTGATAATCAAATGCACACAACCAAGCTAAAACTCAACTGACAAACAAATAGATCAACTTTGCTGACATTGAGGTGTAGGAGTGATTTGGGTTTTTTCTTTTGTTTTATTTTGCTTCCTAGACACTCTAAAGCATATGATTTGTAACAAAACTCAAAATTCCTTTTTGGACTTAAGTTGAATCTAATGTCAAGCTATATCTTCTGTCACTTCATCTAGCATCAAAATTAAACTGGCTTCTTATGAAAGCAGACAGTACATAGTATATTTAGGAACTGCATCCACCACGAGGGCCCTTCTCTTTACTACTACAAAACTACTTTTGGACTGAGCAACAGCCTTAATCTTCAAAGCTGCCTTACTGCAAATTCACTTGTTCCCTCAATATCCAAATCATCTTGATTATAATAGCAGGTCTGAAATTCTGTACTGATGTACCAAAAAAACATGTCAAAGTCACAAAGCTGTTAATAGTCTCAATTACTCAAAGAATACTAAAAATAGTAGCTGCATATCCTGAACATTTGGGAGAGTTTTATGTAGATATCCACTTGTAATTGTGCATATCTCTGGCTTGATGGCTCCAAATGGAAGATGTAAAATTCAGACCAGATATGTAAGTTTTTCTCCCAGGCCAAAACCACAGCTCTGCTTTAGCATCTATCATTTTGTCTTGTGATGAAATTTTATACTTATCCAGGAGGAGCTGGAAGGAATATGTTGTTACAGTGCCAAAGCCACATCCTTATCAAATCACTGATAGAGCAATTTTAATTGCTGAAAGTGGCATGAAATGAAGAAGCACATAAAGGAGTTCTCACTAATGCATTACAAGGTAATGTATGCTGGCTCTGACATGCATGTATTGCACTAATTACAGGCAATGCTTGTTTTTAATTGCCTTAAATCCTGCTGTCTGTCAGAACCTATCATCACCTTCCTGTTTGCAATACACCTCTCTAAGTGAGCTCTCATATGCAGCTTTCACACATTAATTCACAAACATTAGAAACTAGCCACAAAGTTTATCAACTAGCAACCAAGTGCAATCTCCCTTGCAATACTCATATCAATCTCTTTCTCTAGATCAGCCCTGTGTCCCCTAAGGATACACAGCACACAATAAAAAATGCCCCTAAAAGAAAGTAGACATTTCTTTCTTTCCAACACAACGCTCAAGAAGTGCAAAAGCTTGTCAGAACACTATGTGATACAATTAAAATAATCATGCTTGCAAAGAAAAGGGTCATGTAAAAATCAAAATGACATGTTTATGCAGATTCATTACACAGAGAACTCTTTAAAATGCTCTTGGGCAAGGTCCAGCTTGTGTCACTAAATGTTACGGATCCATATAAAGAAGTTCAAGTGGATGTGATGTGGTGTTTACTCACTGAGCTGTTCTTCTTGATGAGACAAAATATGTTGCTAAGGATACGGGCACACATTATAAGGTCCTTCTGCTCTTGTAAATGCATGTGGAGATGATGTAAAACTACTGGAAGAAGAATGCATCGAGAATCTGGAAAAAACAAAAAATTTCATTAATAGGAGCTTCTCATAGAGAAATTTAATTTTAATACAGATATTAAATATGTCTTCAGTCCAAAACTAGTTCTGATAAGCAGAAGCTTTTCCTAGGTTTCACAAATTTTTTTGATGAGCAGAAGCTTTTACTTCACAATCATAAGCAAATGTTTGAAGAGTAAACAATATGCTGGAAGTCACTATATCATGGATGAAGAAAAACACCACTGTGTGAAATATACTAAATATAAAAGAAATTTTAAGTATTTATTGAAGTGTCATCCAAAGTTAATTAAGAAAAAGTAGAAGAGTAATGCCTGTATTCATAACAGTGAGAAATTAGGCTCTAGTGGTCCTGCCATGTGACAAGAGCCACTTATATGGCAAGGTTATGACAGGACAGACTTCAGCAGGAACTTATATTATTCTACAAAAAAAGTTCTACTTTAAAGACCAGCAGCAGTATTTTCAGATTTCTTTCAGAATTTTTACTTTTCCAGATTCCTCACTCCTACTGAGTATGAGCAACTCAGACTATTGATTTCTACATAAAATAATTTACCTTTCCATTCTTTCATTTTCTAAATACAGCTCTTTGCTGTTATTTGTAGTCCTGAATTTGCTGAAAATTGTGCAAGAACATACTTAAAATGCTATTTATTTCTGCTTCTTTTTATTACAATTAAAAACAATATTATATAGGAAGAATACTTGTAAGAGAATCTTACACTAGTGGTAACACTTTAAACATCTATTCACAACTTGATAAATGGGAAGGATATTTCCCATTTTCATTTTGTTGTTGTTTTAAAATCTTTTTCATAATTAAGAAATTATATTCCCATAGAAATGTACTTGAATAACTTCCTCCATTAAAATTTTAATGATTATAAGTTGCATTATAGAAATATACTCATCTACCCCCTTTGTTCATTAATGTGACTGTATGCTAAAAATTTATTTCTCTAGTTGGAAAATTACTCTTTTAAAACAATTTTTCCAAGCAGGTATGGTTTGTGGATTACACTTTCTATAAATGCTTCCCCCCCACCCAATTATTTCCTCTATTTTTAATATGAGGAAGAAGAAGAAGAAGATATATTTATTCTGAGATTTTATTTGTTTAATGTTTCTTTCACTTACTGAAACACAGCATTAACCTTGTTATGCTTTACTATCCCCTTGCTTTCATTGTCTAATCATCTGTATAATAAAAGACAAATCATATGGACAAACCGATTTGTACACACTATTTAAGTATATTCTTATTTTTGAAATAAAAGCTTGCCTGCTCTTTTTAAATGGGTGTTTAATGCTTATTATTTATTCAGGTGTACCTCTGTGTCTTCCTATTAAAGGAAATAATAAAGCAAGGCTGTAAGGCAGTAGGCAAATGACCATCAGTCAGTCATCATCGAAAACCAGTGGTCCAGAAACCCAACACTGGGCAATAAATAGCCTCTCTACAGTGACTACTTATTTCTGCAAGTGCCTGAGCAGGTTTCCATCAGGACTGCCCTGAGAGTTCCTATCTGCCTGTAGCACCACAAATGGGGGAAGTTTCTCAGTGAAACCAAGGCAGCATATTCTTTTTCTCTACCTCAGAGCCTGGTTTAGCCAAGTGTTGTCCCCGGTGTTCTGAGATGTCAAGTGTGCACAGCTGCCACTGACCCATCCACTGCAAGACTTCTAGGGTCAAAGGGTAACTGGGCAGGGAAATTGCCAATATGCAAACCTGTGGTTAGAAAAGTGCCATCTTCTGATCCTCACTGCTAAATCTGCTTATTGATTCCTGCTGGATGAAAAAAACAGAGCTAATGCCTTCAGTTGAAGCAATAAAGCAGGACTTTTCTATTTGTATAAAAAAAGACTTAGCCCCTGGATTACAGAGGATGGTTCCTTTTCCCTGCATTCTCTTAGGCCTTATACATATTGAATTCTTGACTATCTGGCAATCCATAATCAAGAGACAATATGGAGTGTTCACTGTGTAAACAAGCCTGTGATTCTATGGCTGAGGTACTGTGCTGGCAAGCAGGTGATAGAAAGCTCAATCCAATCACTACGCAACGCCACAACTATCACAGAGCAGTAACAGCAGCTCTTTCACATATTTTGTGTATGAGCATTATTGTTTGGGCCACAGGTCCTGGATTGCAGCTACAACTCAAATCCCTCAATCCAGAAGGTCAGAAGAAACCAGGAGCAGCCCTGTGCCAAGGTCTTTCTTCTTGGTTCACTCTAGATAGCTTCCTGATGAGCCCACACAGCATTTGGCACCTCACCTGAGACACCGTCTACTCTGTGCACTGCTTACACATAAGTGCAGCATCATGAACTACATTTTGAAGACTAAAAATCTACATGTAGAAACACTTGCAAATAGCCAACTCTTACACACGATATGGCCTCAGGCATCTCAGGCAAAACTGAGCATTCTCATTCAACTCTTTCAAGTATCCCATTTTTGCAAAAGCTTCATAAAATGATCAGAAACGTTTTACCAAACCAAATGGACTAGCAAAAAGCATCTTACAATGACTGGGGAGGCAATAGAGCCAGTTATTGAAACAACCACTACACATATCACAGCTTGAGATACATTCCTTATAAGCCCAGAATCTAAATACCCCTCTGTCTTGATCTGTTTAGGTGGAGAGATGTAGTGATATTACAGAAGAGAAGAGCTGGCTCATTCACCTCTGGATTCACCAAGGACTAGGTGAGAAAATCTGGAGAATATTTGTCTGAGGTTATTCTTTCTCCTGCTAATTGTCAGCTGCAGTGTCAGCCACTAGATATAGAAAAATTAATGACTGTAAGCAATGGTGCAATAATCAGAACTCTGAGCCATCAGTCACTGTCCTAATTTTTCTTCTATGCAGGAAGTCGAATTAGCTGACTGTTTTAAATGCTAATATTTGCCCTTTACAAATTTTATACAGAAAGACAAGAAAAAAATAATGACACAGAGCTTTTCAAGTATGTGCTTGGCATAATTACAAAGAGAGAACTCTTAGACTCTGGGCAATCGTTGTGACTTTCCTATGCAACATTAACATTTAATACATAGCACATCTTTCCTCCCCAGTTTCCATATAGTGGTAAAGCCTCTGCAGAGGCATACTTTCTTCAGTCTAGTATATTTTAAACATAACTTTCAGAAGGTGATTAATTTCAATTACTAAACAGATGGTCAAAGCTTCAGACTGCTTGGAAAAATTGAAGACTATTCCCTTCAGCTCCTGCTGGCCCAGGTACAAAGCACACAAATCTGAGCTCCTCATTTGCAGGCAGCCCAGAGTAACCTTACCTGGGTTAGTGTACAGGTGACTCTCCACAGTTTTCCCAATACTCTGCAGCTTAACAGCTTGAAGGGACTCATCCCCATGCATGACTGTTGGCAAGCTGCCCAAAGCATCGTGAACCAAATTTGCCACTTCTCTCACATCAAAGAGCTTCAGAAGTTCTGAGTACACTGATGGGAATGAGCTGAGAAACACAGCCTAGAGGAACAGGGTAAAAATGGACAGTCAGAACAGTTTTGACATTTATAGAATTTAATAAAATATAGAAATTTAAGTCACTCTAGAGAAATGCCTGGCTTCCAGGGTAGGTGATGGCTTTTATAATGGTCTTATTTTCAGAATGAATAGCCTCACATTCATTAACGGATTTACATTTGTGACTATTTCCTTCAAGTAATATCTAATGATTGTTAATTTCTCCCAGGACAAAGTGGAAGTTCAACTCAAAACAAAACTCAGAACAAAACTCAACTCAGAACAAAAATATTTATTGTTTAAACACACTTATGTCTCTGTGAGAGAAAATTTTTAAAAGGATAGGAGAATCTAGTTGATACAATACAAAAATATTTGTGTGGTTTAGTTTACTTTGTTTTAAGGTAAGTAATGTAACAGTCTCTGTATCATCCATTTTTCAAATACTGAACATTTTTATTTTGGAGTGAGGCAGTAGTGGCAGTCTTGGTTCCCTTCAACAATCTTTAAAAGGGGTTAGAAAGTCATTGATGAATATGAAAACAAAACATTCTAAAAGTAAGGAGAACAGCGCCAGAGAAAAGAAGCTAAAACTGACATTCCCTTCTTCTCTAAATCCTGCTGATTGTGAAAAAGCTACTTACACACTCACACTGGTGAGCAGGCTAACATGAGTTAAAAATTCTGAAAAAGAAATCTAAATGTGGTTGTTTGTATTGCTTTGTTGTCTTTTGACTCCAGATGCTTACATGATATGAGAAGAACTACCTTTCTAACTCTGTTTTCTCTGATTTGCCATTTTCTTGGTGGAACAGTTTTCTACAGAAATTTGGAAAACATTAATTCTTAACAGGATCTTAAACATCTCTGTTTACAGAAACTTGGGAAAAGGATGGTATATTTATGAGCATTTAATGTAGAGTGCTGTCTCCTGTGTGTTTTGCCACAACACTTCAGCACAAGCCCATTTCTGTAGTCACAAATGAAATAAAGATATCATCTGAGTATTAAACAATATGGTTCATCAAGACTTTAAAAATTTTCTGTAAAGCATGAAAACTGATAATAGTCTTGTGTATGGCTCAAATTCTTCAGTGTCAGTGTGGTTAAATGGAGCAGTAAAAAGACCAAAACAGAGAAATTGATTTATTTGTATCCATCAACATAATTATTATAATTAAAAATAAAATATCAGGTTTAGGATTATCTATTCCAAGTCTATTTAGAAGGTGCTGGTATGAAAATTTCACACTGTAGGATGTAAGGTTAAAAATGCCACTCCGCTCTAGCAAAAATACATTTTCTTTCTGAACAGGCATACATTTTTTTATACTGGATGTTGAAAATGCCAACAAGCCATAAAACTTACTTGTAGCTGGGATAAAGCACTAGCTCCTTTGCTCTCTTGAGACAGGAAGAAGCGTACTGACATAAGGAGCTCCTGAATACAGCAGCGAAATTCCTCCTCATTTTGTCCACCAGTAGCAATAGAGAATAATCTTCGAGATTGAACTATGTATTTAAAAATATATTCCTGTGCCTGTAAATGCCAAAATCAGAGACAACTCACAAAAACGAACATGCTTATCTCCAAACAGAACATCTGCAATGAATATATAACTCAAATACAGAAAATAGTCTGAAAAAGGAGCCCATTAGTTAATTTTGGTAAATCTCTCTATTGAAACACTAACAACATCTTAAAAAAAACAAACAAACAAATAAAAACAAACAAGCAGAAACTCAACACCACTTTCTTCTCCCATCCTTTCCTCCTCAAAAAAAAGCTTAAATTAAGTTGTAAAACTATTGGAATGCAAGTTCAAAATACTGCCTCTCTTATTGGCAAGACACCAAAGTGGTGTCAAGAAACCAAAGTTCACAGCAGCATAGAAAAACACAGAAAGGTACCACACTGGTATTTTATTTCTAAATTGTAGCATGTGTCCCAAATGGAATTATTGTGTTGTATAACTCAGCCTGATGGCATGTTATGCTCTTCTGATTGTACAAACCAGGGCAACAAGAGCAACCACAACCACTACAATCAGTAGAATTCCCTGGTGTCAGGACTGAACCATTAGGTCAGTATTTAGATTCATGCAGTGGATGTTAATACCATCAGTGTAATCTATATTTGATTCCTTTGCCTCATTCAGTAAAGAACAAAGAGCTCCACAGACCAATGGTAGTGAGCCTCAATGGTCAACTTACTGACAGAAGAGAACAATGAATAAACTGACTGCACTGAAAGTCTGCAGCTCCCTAGAATTAGT
This sequence comes from Chloebia gouldiae, assembly GCA_003676055.1. NCBI lineage: Eukaryota > Metazoa > Chordata > Aves > Passeriformes > Passeridae > Chloebia > Chloebia gouldiae. Next base: position 11,007,758 of record QUSF01000009.1, on the reverse strand, counting down.
ACTACTCTTCCATCATTTATATATATTTGCTTCATTCCCTGTGTTAAACTACTATATGAATACATCATTCAAATGTATACTTGTTTTCAATAATTTTATTACCTTTAGTACTTCCTGTATGTGATCATGAAGCTCCACCTCAGTGACTCGATCAATATGCCACTTCAGTACTTTTATAAGATCTCTATAATAGCAAATCAGAAAGTATTACAACACAGAAGTGGGAGAAGGGTTAACTTTGCATATAAAATGCAAACCAATAGCTGTGATATGAGAAACACTGGCAAAATAAAAGATTACTAGATTTCACTGATCACCACAGACTCAATAATACACTTAATTTAACTCTGCTGAATAGCACCTAATAGATCTCTGATGAATGGCCATGATACCAGCATTAAATATGCAGCAGAATGATTTTTACAGGGATACACCATTTCCTTAACCTAATGATTGATTATTTTAGTTTAGTAATAATTGTCAGCATTAAGTCAGATAAAAAAAGTATAGACTTCACCTGTATGCAAGTGCTCCTGCAAAATGACTTTCAATGTAAGTGTCCATTACTGGCTTAAAGTGGTGAAACTTGCTGTCCTGCAGCAAATTTATTATGTGAACCTAAATGTGAGAGAAAAAAAAAATCCAACACTTTTTTTTTGTTTTACTTGGCTTTTAGCTAGTGTTAAGCATGATCACAAAATGAAACTTACCAAGCAATCAAATACTTTTGATCCATATTTTTGAGAATTTTCATCTAAAATCCCAAATAAAGTGTCTAGTGTATCTTGAAGAAACTGATGTGAGAGAATAAGAGTGTTATTAAAAAGATACTTCTGTGATCTATAAATACATTATTTCCTTCATATCATCTAAAAGTATGGCATAAAAAGGTATATACCTTCACTATTTCTGAACCATCAATTTCTTTTAATTTTGAGAGGCAACCTGCAATTTTGTCTGGGTGGGTTCTCCACTTCAGAAGGTCAAGCATATCTCCTGCAAAAACAAAATGCAAGATTAAAGATGGAATCAAAGCAGCATTTCATATTTTAAATTTTACTATTACAGTCCACTCAGCAAAATTTGGCATCATTAAAACAAAACTCCTCCAGATTTGCTAAAATATGATCTTCCCAAGAACACATTTTCATTCCATTCCATAATTTCTCCACCAATACAAACATAAGAACATGGTACTGGGTCACTAAAATCACACTCCTGTGGCCACTCTATTATGCAATCTCATTCAGATAGTACCTTAAATAAAGCAATTATTTTACCCTCTCTCATCCCATTGAAGGATGCCTTCCAGTTACCCTCTGAAAGCTAGAAAAAAAAATCTCCTATTTACTAGCTTGAATGTATTTGAAGCACTCATGTTTCTATATCTTTTTAAAGATCAAATACAATGCCTCTAAGTTCTCACTTGATTAACAAGAAAAAAATCTCTTCTGGAAAATGAACTATATTCTGAGCTAAAAAATATCTGAGTATGTCCAAACTTCTTCCAGTTTTAATTCCTCGCCCTTCAGCTTTCTTAGCCAAAATGATCACTACATTAAAGATGAGATTACATAATTTTCTACATCATTAGAAAACTCATACATCTCTTGTAAACACCTGCTAATTATGTTCCAGAACTTGAGTGCCTTTTTTAGATAGACATATTTTATGTCACTATTATGATACTTCTCCTGTTTAACACTATTCAGCTCCCTGGATAAAGAAGAATCCCCAGGAGTCTCCACTAGTATATCCTGCCTTTTCTACCATCAGAATAAATTTAATTTATATTATTTCTTATTAATTATTCAAATCAAAGTTATAATGTTTTGCTGTATCATATTTTGATTTTGTCCCTCTCAACTGATGAGACCTTTCAACAACATATTAGCAGAAAATTGTCTCAGACTTTAGTGAAGTTACTCTCCTACCTACAACTGTCCAGTCCTTTAAAACAAAGATAAATCCCAGAGATTTCTTCATATCTAGTAGTATTTTCCATCTGCTACAGAGGGAAATTCCTTCCACTATAGTGCAGCCTTCCAATGACATTTTACCTTTTATTTGCCTGATTGAAAATTCTTATTTCTAATCTATATGTTTTCATATGTGCTGCATTGTTGAACTGCTGAATTTCCTCTTGATAGTAAATAAAATAATTTTGAAAAGAAGTATTAATCATTTTATTCTGGCATGATTTGCCTTTAATAAACTCATCTTACAGCACATCTGAATTAGTTACATGTTGATTTTTTCATCCATGATTTCTTGTAAATACTTGCATAAAATTCACCAGGGACGGATGGCCCAATGAATGTACCTGCCCTTCCACATATCTTAAATTTAAATTCTACATTTAATAGTCTTTGAACACATGTTATTGCTTTACGGATGTACTAAAAAGCCTACCTTTCTATAACATTGAGAATTTCTTGTTCCATACCATTCAATATCCTAAAATAGTTTTGCAAACTTGGCTTGGTTTTTTAACAGTTTTTCCTCACTGAACTCGGGCACATCTGCAGAGTTCCTTTCAAGCTGTATTCAGTAAAAGCTACACATATTTTTGACTGTTAAATTAAATAAATTCCAAATCCCTTTTCTATTCCAGTTTACTACTGCCACGCTTCACTGACCAGCTTTTCAGAAATTCTCTGTGCCTAGTGGTTTGAAGCAGAAAACCTTAATCACCATCCAACCCTTCCATCAATTTAAGCTAAGCTACAGTCTAGCTGATCACTGCCCTGCACTCTGTTAGAAGGAGCCAGGGCTTCTGGGGTGTTCTCAGTAGTTATGGAAGTAAGAAGTTAATAGCTAAGTTTTCCTCTTGGTTCAGCATCTTTTTGGCTGCTTTCTACCACAGACTGTTTTCACACTCAAGTAATACTTGAAGGACACCCATCTTTGTATCATCAGCCTTTCCTGGTTTGCTGCAGGGAAGTTCCTCTACCCACAAAAAATGAAGTAATAATTTTTACTTTATTAACATTAAATAAATCTCCACCTATATTCAAATTTTGCCATAGATGTTAATGGCAAACAACCAACATAAGATTGCACAAATATTTTGCTGCCTTAATTACTTTTGATGGACACAGATTGTTTTGATGCATTTTTGTGTTACATTTTTGTTTTACTTCAAGCTGTGCTGTCATGGAAAAAAGATATCCTTGAGTTGCACCAAGTGATGAAGAGTCTCACATATGCATCAGAGACACATCCCAAAGATCACAGACAAATGAGAGCTCTTATTATTCTTTCTGTCAGGCATATTTAAGAAACAAGATTTACAAATCCAGTGAACTACATTTGTCTTTTGGTTAATTAAATGTACTTCCACACTTTAAGCCTCAGCTCAAGCTGACGACTAGCAAGATTAGCTGAAGCTGTGAGTTCAGAGCAGGAAAAACATTTCTTTACAGATTTGCTGGAGAAACTTAGTAGAAAATAGTTAACACTCAATATTAGGGAGTTGTTGAGATTTAAAAAGAAAAAGAAAGCAAATGTAAGACACTCACTTCAAAGGACTTATTTCAAGGGAAGTGCTAAGGAGGAAAAGCATTCTAAGATAACATTAGCAAATAGCCCAAGCATAAATGACATGAATAGAAAATCTGACATGTGAATCACAAGGGGAACACATAGCAGTGTATCACATAGTAAGAGATATGAGAATATAAAATTGTCCCCAGAAATAGGACCACTAGGAGGAAAGCATAGTTTTGGAAAAGGGAAAAAGTCACTGGTGATGATTAATTTTGCTGAAGAATAAAAATATTTCCAATGCATTATCTTCAAAATAATCAAGGCCTATATATTTAAAATTGACTACACTAATAGGTCTATTATCCCTACCAAACAAAACATATCCCTTCTAAAAGCATGTAATTTAAATCCAAAGAGCTAGGTTTAATAGAAAGTTTAGAATCATGAGTTTAAGAAAGTGGTTTGGGATGATTTTCCATCTTGCTCATATAAGTCCTGAGACATCAGAAATTGTCTTGTTATGACAAGGAGGAAAAGACTGAATTTCAGAACTGTCAGTCAGCAAGTCTCTTCCAACAGGCTGCTTCTGTGGTCACCAACACTTCCTCCAAATTAGAATTATTTGGAAATCTGCCCAGGTCTATTTTTGTATTTTTGTTTTCCTGATTCACTGTTGTGTTTTTGGGGGTTTTTTTGTTTTTTTTTTTTTTTAATGCAGCTCAAAGGATTACATCTCTGCCATGCTGTATGGTGTGTTGCTCTGCTGCGGAACAGCTGAACCAGGGATGCCCTGATCAGTGCTGAGAAACAAGTGGATGCCAGCAGCTAAAATATTCAGACTTACTGGAAGGATTCTGACTCTCTTGCAGCCAGAGATCCCTACTATATGTCAAAAACTAAGACTGTTTTGGTAACTACTCAGAAGAAAAATACTGTGTTCTCAGTTGCTCTTTTAGGGTTTTATAGAGCAATGAAAAATAACATCCTAAGAATATAATAGATAACAGGTAGTATACTTTTTGCTAATATTAACTGATTAGCTATCCAGGATCAAAAGGAAAAGAGAAGGAAAAACTAAATAGCAGAAATATTAGATTAAGATGCGTTCTTAGCCATGAAGAATGCACAGACACCCCTGGTTAGAAGGTCTCTAAAAGTCATTTGGAAATAATCCTAATAACCTCTCCAAAGTACCCAGGGTAAGGAAGTTATGGATCCCAACAACTAGGAGTTAGCCTCTGTCCCCCAGTCCCCATAATTTTAATATGCATGAGAGCTGATGGCATGTGGTAACAATCAATGAGAGAATGACAGCTGAGTAAAATTTCCCAGCAAGAGAGTAAAGCTGCAGCCTAATTCAGTCACACCCTTTACAAGTCTGGGTTTGGAGTTCTTCACCCCATAACCAGACAACAGAATAATTTTCAATTCATTTTCAGACTGGATGGACATTGTTCTTTGTAAACAATGGGTGAATCTCTGAGACATTCAGAAAAATCTCCAAACTTAAATTAAAAAATAACCAGCAAGTTTCAAAAATACCAATACAAATGTTTACTAAAAAAATTAAATACACAGATCTTTTTAATCTTGTATTTTTTAATACATAAGCTACATTCTCTCAGGGATAACTGAAGTAATGCTCACATGACCAAATATCCACATGCTTTGCTCTATGTTCATTTTCTGAGCATGCAATAGATTTTGGCAAATTTTTGTTTAAAAGAATGGGGATTTGGAAACTCACCAAGATGAACTTCCCAAAGAAGATCCTTGGAGAAAATATGAGCCTGTCTATTGAAAATATTTCCACCCTCTGAAGTACTGCTGAAATAATTGTTAACTCTTTCAGAGCTGAAAAGGGGATCAATATTATTCAGATATTCTACACCCTCTTACTCAGAATATGGTTAAAAATAGGAGGAAATTTTATGCCCTATGTCACATATCTATTTACAATAAGTACAAAATAACTCCTGTACTGTAAATAAAAATTAGTATTACAACCCCAGACAACAGGGCAACTATTTATCAGTGAGACACTTGTAAGTTCCAGGCATCACTTTTATGCATGTGTAAGTACCAGTAGATTAATGTCATTTCCTAAACCAAGGCCTTTAACTGAAGCAAATTTAGTCTCTGATTCCCTATAGCTACCTTTGGGAAAATCTTTCATTGAGTAACTTTCATTACTAAAGTAATTGCTATGAAAATACAAAATGGGTGTGTGCAAGGAAACAAGCCACTTACTAATTGCACACAGCTCTATTTTGCACACTTGCTATTAAAGGGTGAAAATTAAGAGCACTATTTCAATTTAAAAAGCTGCTCTAGTTTTTGTTAAACATCTATAATAAATTTGCAAGCAGTTAGCAATTTTATCATCATACACAGAAGATGTGTAAAGTCACAGATATTCACACAGAAGAGAGATCAAAGCAATAATATAAAATTGTGGCTCTATCAAAGAATGGTCAGAAGTGTATTGTGTATTACCAAGCAAATACAAAATATTTAGAAATTTTTGGAAAACTGTTCCACAGTTTCTTGTTTTAGCTACAGGTAGTTCAGTTATGGCAGGTAAACAAGAACCTCAAGAGCTTTATAGATAACACTAGTTAACAACTTTACACAGAGCACTGGTAGAGAGTGTAAACACATGTATTTAAATCTGCTGCTCCTTATAGCCAATGTATAAGACTGTTTTAAGCAGTAATAAATGGTTGTTGGTTTGAAGAGAAACAAAAAAGCAACATATGCCTAATTAGAAACAAACTGCTACAGCCTAAAGCTGACAATAATTATTTCATAAACAATTTACAACAAACATATTAAGAGGTTTTATAAAGCAGCTGGGTTTTGACAGTTGATTCCAGAAGTGCTGCATTTGATTCCAATATCACAGTCATCTAAAAAGCATTCTTAAACTATTTAAAAACAGTGGTTTATCATCATCCATTTGTTTCCATCTGGATATAAAAAAATTATGAAGAAAACCAGAACACAAAATAGATAGAACGTAAGCTTTCTTTGAGTGCATCCACGCTTGCTTGGCATGGAAAAAACTAGCTATGACCCTCATTTCAGCTCATCATGTTTTAAATAATCAACATATCCTACCATTTTGTGTGAGTTTGGTGGAGCAGAGAAAGGATGTAATCCAGAAGGACTCTTTAGTGGTTTTTACTGCTTGACTGTTGTTTCCGAGGGATATTCCCTTTGAAAAGGGGAGTTTGAGGTAGCGACCAGAATCCTGAAGGTTTGCATTTTCTTCACACTGTGGAAACAAATGAGTTAAAATAACTGTACTGCACAAAACAATTGACTAAATCTCTAAATTATATGAATCATTGTTTCTCTGTCAGAAACTGAAGAATTTCCACTATGTCTGTTGCAATTTTGGTTTTAGAACATAGCATCATGTATTGACATTCAAATTTAACAAATTTGCACAAGTTACATTAAATTAATAGCTGCAAATTTTTATATTTTAGTTTTCAGATAAACTAAATTTTATCAAGGATCACAAAATCCTCTGAACAAAGTGATAACTCTTACATGTGGAAAGAGAATTCCACAAAGTTAGAATAACTTACCTTTATGAAATTCATTATAACACAATCTGATATAATAGTAAGACTTTGGAAAATCAATGCACTGAAACTAGATTCAATTGCAGTTTATAGGAATAGTCACCTTTTAGGAAAGTGAATATTAAACAATCAATAATGGAAATTTTAATGGTGACAAGATTATCACTCATTTGATAATCAATAAAAATTTTCTCAACTTAATGTCTCTGGGCATTTAAAGCAAGTTTCAGTGGAATCATTACAGCTAATGACTGTTAACTCAAATTACCTTGTGTACAATTAGCTCATGGGTGCCATCTGGCAGTGTCCTCCCATTTTCCTGCATCAGGGGCACGAAAGAAAAGCCGAACAACTTCTTCTCACCCTTTTCTTTTGCTGAAATGCATATATAAATAGCAGTAGTTAAAGACAATGGCATCCTTTTTAGACAAAATAAAAATTATACAATGCAATGTAAGAAAATATACTGGAGCTGCAGCTAGTCAGATGAAGATTATCTTGACCTGCTGTTCCAATTTGCACATCGTCTCCTTTTTAATCTCACTTTAAATCAGAAGGGAGTATTATGAAATAATTTAGTATATATTAACAACAAATAATGTAAGCCACCAAATATGCAGTCTTAGCAACATATAGAAGTTTATCCTCCTCTGTGAAACCTGTCTGTCATGCCTTGGAATGCAGAATGTGGAACCAGTCAGCAATTTTTACCTCAATATAATCTCTAAAATGTTTCATGATGTTTTAAAAGTTTTAGAATTTTGTAAGTAAGGAAAGCATTACAGAGAAAGTTCATGCTGCTGTCTTTTCCCTGAGGTGTTACAGCAACTCGTGTGCTGACTGCAGCCATAAGGGGAGGACTAGCAGAAGTCACGAGCATCACTCACTGGAGCAGTGCCGGAATTCACAGCGGATGTGAGCTCCTCGGAACTTATCCACAGGAATAGGAAGTTTCAGCAGCTCAGCCCACCTGGGGCCATTGTTATGATAAAGCACAAAAGAATGGTACTCGCTGGCTGGTGGCTCTCCAGAGCCAAATGAGATAAAATCCTAATGAAGGAAAAATATGATTAAGGATAGATTAGTTCACTGGTAAAATGTCATCAAGGATTAATCTTCCAAAGAAAACTATGTAATGTTAACATTCATATCATAAATGCCAAATGTGGTACAGTGTTCAGTATCTTATAACCCTCAAAAACAGTAGCACTTTTTAAAACATTTGCAATTAGAGGATTATAAATGGCAAGTATTATTCACATAATTTAGAACAGAAGTGTTTATCAGGGTGTACTGGGTGATCAGGGTGTTGTGGATTCCCATGACATAACACAGTCCTGCCAATGTTATGTCATGTTTTTGTTTAATACACACACACATATAAAAATGTATCTACATTGGATGCCATGGATCAATATGCACAATTTCACTTCAGATACACAAATACACAATTTGAGCCAGGCTATTTTTGTAGCCATTCTTCATTGTGTTACCCCACAGCCCATGAAATCAGGCAGAACATATGAAAATACCACTTTAAATTTAAACCAAAGCAAAAACCATATAAAAATATGTGAGGAAAAGTTTAAATGTGAACAGAAATATTTTTGGTACAGAAAAATTTTGAGAAACAGACATCTATTGATAATTAAAATTTAAACCATTGCCTGTTTGTAAGCTGTCACCAGCAGCATACAATAAAATTTGAACAGGATTAAATTAAATTGAATTGGAACATTACTTTAATTTTTTTACTGATATGTGGTGCTGACTTCTGCAGCAAGAATCCTTGATTTATTAAAATCAGGCACAAAATTCAAAATTATCAAGACAAATTGTTCTGTGTAACATAAAACTTTGCCTATTTCTAAGAAGAATTCTTAGGAAATACAAAAATTTCCCAAATTTGATCTACTTCAACATTTTTCAGCATATTAATGAAATCATTAGTTATTTGGCAATTTTACATGTTTATCCCAATCATGTAATTCATCACAGAAATAATAAAGCATATATTAAGGTTTTATATAGACATTTTATAAATGTTTTAAGCAAAGTGGAAACACTTTGAATGCCTAAAGACAGCAAAAGATAAACATGCCCTTTCCAAAGCATTTTTGTATTCTTCCATCAATGCCACAAAAGAAGACTTACATATGAAAAAGTGTATCAAAATAAACTACAGCAAGGAAAAACATAAAACAAAGATACCTTTAAAATTTGACCACTGCTGTCCACCACATGCATTGTCACTTCCACATTTCTGGCCACACTTTTCCCTCCTTTCTCAAATTCTCCTCTTTCTACAGTGATATATAAATCATTCCTCATTTCACCTATCAAAAAAAACAAACAGAACAATGTGTCCAAAAGTCAGTCCAACTTGCTTACTTTGGCTTTCAGTACTTCAGTAGATTTTCATTTTATCTCACAAAGGATAGTGCTTTCATTTTATCTTACAAAGGATAGTGCACCCACAATTTATCAGTATTTTCAGATTTAAAACAGTAATTGTTTTCAGAAACCAAGAAAATCAAAAGATTTGATTTTCAAATCCCCCTCAAAAGCCAAAGATTATTTGCCATACCAAAACAATTCTAGGGGCTTCTACTCATCTGTTGGGTGTGTTTGGTCTTTTCATTGGCCTCTCTAACTATACTGAAGCCAGTGTCCAGTTCCACCTCATGTAATTCTTCTAATCTAAGGCAATACTAATGTAGTTCCTTTCACCTGTAATCATTACAGTTCTCTCTTTAACTGATTACAACTTTTTTCTGCTTAATCTTAACAGGAAGTGTATTATTTTGCAAAAGAAAAACCAAGAGGTTGGTGTTCTTTCCATTAGAAAGGCTGTCTTCTCAGATTGTGAGTGGTAAAATTTGTAATCTAAAAAATATTTTACATTAATAGGGTGCTCTAAAGCTTATGAGGAAAAAAAAAATTATTATTATTAGCTTATTTTTTACTTGATGGAGAGGCTTCTGAGAAATTAGACTCTTCATCAGGACATTTAAATTACAAATCCAATCCAGACACTCCCTAAGTACCCTATGGTATGTACAAGTACTGCTGGCATATCTAAATTTAAATTCTTTGCACATTCATGCAGTATCATGCTAAGTAATCTGTCAGAACATAAACAGATCATATGGACAAAATCAATAGTAATTTTATTTTAGTTTCAGTTCACACCAATTGCAAAGTTTGATGAAAAGGGGAAGGAGCGGTTGCAGTAGGGACAGGACAGGGGGAAAGCAGTACTGGTGGAGACTGAAGTGCCATAGTAGGGAAGCCCCTGCTCTGTTTAATGATCTTTGCCTTCACCAGTACACCAGACAAATTAAATCAACACCTTTTCACTAAGGTAGTCAATTACAACCATAAGTAGCACTGAAAGGCCAAGTCCTGCTGAATATCAGAGTTCTGAGTTACGCTTTGAAGAGCTGAAGAAGGTATCTTCAGCTAAACTATCTGCATTACTCAAATCTTATAGGTGTATGTATACTGAGAGTTTTTACAGTGTTACATTTCACCAAATGTGAGGAATTAACACAGAGAAGGGCACATTTCAAATAGCACAGTTCATCAGATTTTAATTACTGGTTGAAAGCATACCTACAGAATTAAATCTCTATCAGACAAGAGGCTTTAGACAAGACGAAAAAAGCAACACACAAATTCCAGCCCATTTCTGTGCTGAGAAATACAGTGTCTCCTTCTCCAGGCTTGTTTCAGTGGAAACATACAGTGGCTGTTTTCAGCATAAAGTTTGGTACAGGAAGAAGCAACAGAAAACAATATCAAAAATTGTGCTCAGCTTTTGAAGTGACAAACCTACCTATAATGAGACTGAGGGGTATGAAAGATCTAGACCACTTGAAAGCATTTGTTTCAAAAGAAAAGGCAGCTCATTTCTCCCTACTCTGATGGAACATTTCCACTCCCTGGCCCCTGTTATGACAGGTCACTTTCAGCTTTCTGAATTTAGGGCATCCAGACTGTGAAATGAATATGCAGAGAGCAACATCCAGTTAATAACATTCTTAGCCAGAGTCAAACCCCACTGTAAATCAGCTTTGTCTAGGACTGTCAGTTTTCTGGGTAAGAAACGACTATCAAATAGTGAATCACACATGTTTAAAATCATTAAACATTTTCTGCGAAGCTAAACCACCTAGTCTCCTTAGAAGTCAAAAATACTTCTAAACATGTAGGTTATGAGCTGAGTCAACATAAGCTGGAGAAAAGCAAATTAAAGGAGTCGTGTTGCATTTCTGTGTTATTTGAATGACTTCACTGTTTAAAAAGCTGCTTATCTTGGTAAAGCTACTTTCTAGACACTATTACAAGGGAAAAAAAAAGGCATTAACATGTTACAACCAGCATAGGTAAGACAGAGGACTGTTGTACTCTGGGTGTGAGATGGTAAACAACAAAGAAGAAATAAGAAAGTTGGTGTTGGTCCCTAAGAGAGTGGGAAGTAATAAGCTGTTTCTTGGAAAAAACAGAACTGTGAGGGTCAAAGAATGTATCTAGGGAAGCTGATTGTTCATCTGACAATCTTGCAATTGAATGTGTTGAAAAGGGGTATATTCTGTCCTAATTACAGAAGCGACCCAATAAACCCAACACTTTGGGACTTCTTAGTTAGCACCCTATGATTTCACCTTTTCATCAAAAACAGGCTGAGAAATTCCTACAAGAGCTTCTAATATTAAGTGAGGGTTAAAGCCATATGGAAACTGAAACTCCACAGAATTTCACAACAACAAAGTCAAGCTGCAGGGGTGTGAATATAGACATAACATTTTGATATAGCACAAGCTTTCAGTGCACATTCTGTATGGACAGCCACTCTGGTATGTGAATTTAATTGTAAATGAAAGGTGTTGAATTGAAATGTCTGAGTTGCTAAATAGAAATGTGTACAGCTCAGCATTGGCAGTACCTCCCTCATCATATGGTCCTGTCAATACATTGCAGCTTTGATCTGGCAAAATTATCTTGAAAGAACTCTCCATGGGCTAGGAGAGGAAAAACTCCAAACCCCTCTTGTCCCAGCTGTAGGTGCTTACCAGGTACATTATAGCTCAAGAATTCTGACCTATGAAGAAGCAAAAGCTTCATGACTTCAATCCAACTAGCAATGAATTGTACAAGAGCAGAATGAGGGTGAGGGACAGACACCTGATCAGCATCAATTACATGCAAAAGTCTAATATTAGGAACAGGAGGAAAGGCCAATTAAAGTCAAAAAGAACCACAAGAAGACTGCTGGAGAATGCAGTTAATGGGGGTCAGCCTTCCTCAACCTGCCAACTATAAACTACAAATATTAAATAAGCAGTAAAGAGAAAAGAGTCAGGAGTAATTTCCAGGCAGGAGACAACAATGTGTGCTCAGGGTCCTATTATGCCCACTGCAGAGTTTTATTATGGGATGCCTCTGCAGGCTCCCTTTCCTTCATAGGTTAGAGGTTCCAACATCTCTATCAAGGAGCTGTGTATAAGCACTGATCTCCTGCTGCTCCCAAATGGAGCTGTGTGTAAACTGTCCCCAGCTCAGAGAGGCTTAACTTCACCCACTGAACTTCAGGTGACAGGAACAACACAGGTAATCACTAGTAAGGAGAAAGTCAGATCAGTACAAGTTTCAGGAGAGCCCTGCATGATTGTGTCATTCGTGCTGTTATTTTTATAGAAACATTTGCACCTAACCTAAGCATGAAAGAAATGATCTTTCATCATAAAACTGTTTTTGAACTTACACTGACAAAGCTCTGAGTTGCAACTGCAACACATATATTGTAACAAGACTTCTCGTGTTTCAAACATATTTAGAACTGCAGAATCTCTTGTAGCATATTAATATGAAACAAGGTTTTCAAACAGAAGATAGCTCTCAAAGATCAAAGGTAGCATCTTTGTTAGAAACAAGAGATTAGTTTGCTAGTTATAATTATTTATATACTTTCTAGTGAAATAAATTTCAATTTTGTTGTTTAGTAGGGTAACAAAATACAGCATGACTGTATTTGAACAAGCATCTCTGATAGTTACTGCTGTCCTGACAACAGCCACTAATTTAAAAATAGGTATACAGACCTCACTAGGAGCTTTTGTTTGGAACTGCTTTTTTGAAAGCTTTGCTCAGAACTGTATGTCTTTTAGAACCATGAATTTCAAAAGAACAAAAAACATAATTTTGTCTAGAGGAAGTTCCTGTTCATTTACATCTGTGTAAAATACAAGCTAATGAGATGCTTTATACTCTAAACATATCTTGAACAGCTCTTAAAAAAATTTCAGTCGTAGGGGCTGAAAATCTCTGCATGTGGCACAGACAAAATGGTATTAACCCAGAATGTAAATCTTGTGGATGAAAACATTCTAGAGAAAAGATCCTTAGAATGCTTTGTAGAATGAGAAAAGAGCTGTATAGCAACTGGCAGGGGAAGGATATTAAAAAAAAAAAGGAAAAAAAAGAAAAGAAAAAAAAGCAGCAGAAGGTGATTTTAACTTTTAACTTGAGGAGAGTGCTAACGAAGCTTAGTAAAATTTTCCATCTTGCTAATCCCTTTCTGGCAGTTGAACTTTGATGATTTCATAGCCCAACTTCCATGCAATGAGCCAGGACATCTTCAACTACAGCAAGTTGCTCAGAGCCCTCTCCAGTTTGTCCTTCAATGTTGCCAGGGAGAGGACACTCTCTCTGGGCACCCTGTGTTTGCATTCCTACCTTTCTTAAAAAAAATTGGTGCAATGTTTCCTTTTCTACAATCACTAGGTACTCCATGTGACTGCCATGGCTTTTCAAATACCATGGAGAGTGGCTTGGCAACTACTTCAGCCAATTCCCTCAGGACCCTGGGATGCACCTTGCCAGGTCACAGAGACTTAAGTATGTTCAGATTCCTCGGGTGGTTAGTGTTTTCCTACAGAGGGAGGAACTTTGCTCCCTTCAGTCCCTGCCTTGACATCCACAGATTTGAGAGGTTGAGAAGAGAGACTTACAGTCTCTCTTACAGTCTAAGGCAAAAATATTGTCGAGTATCTCAGCCTTTTTTTTCTCATCTGCTGAGACCAGCTTACAGTCATGTCCATCACAAAGACTCTGCTTTTCTTTTCTGGCTGAAATACCTACAGAAGCTCTTATTTTTCTTTGCATTCCCTTGCTGATTTCAGCTCCAACTTTACCTTAGCCTTCCTGACCCCATCACTACACAACTGGGCAAAATCCCAATATTCCTCCCAGCATACCTGTTCGTATTTTCACTGCTTCTGCAGTTCCCTGTTGTCCTTAGTTTGACCAGCATGTCTTCACTCAACTATTCTTTTCTCTTGCCTTCCCTTCCTGATTTCTTACACATTTAATTTAAAAACAAAAATTAATTTTAAAAATTCAAGTTAAGCAATCTAGGAACATTTGTGAAAATTGTAACCCAGAAGAATGTTATCTGAGAGAAGGGCATTCTTAAGGACAGCAGCTCAGGAAGACACACAGGCATGCTGCATTTCACAAAGAATTTCATCACTGTAGGAAATGAGATCCCATCACTGAAACAATTTCCTTTTTGTTTTACAGTTTTGAAGATACTGAAAGACTGACTGGCTGCTTATCAGGGAACATATTCAGCACTTTTAAAAAGAGGGGCAAATCTCATTGACATGCTTGAAGCTGCCAGTGAACATATCTGAGTTTTAAAGACTGTGACAACCACCAGTCAGCTGTTCAGTGCTTTTTCCCCACAGAGCATACCTTCACTTCTCCATCACTGAGGCAAAGAACAACCAAGCAAATTTTGCACACATTCACAAGATTTATAAGTAACATACACACATGACTCAAGAATGAGAAAATGTTTTACTTGGTGCTTAAATATATATACAAAGAAAAACTCTGAGACTGCGACCTTCTGGGTGATAATTAACAAAGAATTATTTGGGGCAGGTTGTGTGTCCGTATTTAAGTATATTATAGGGGATGGCCAGAAAAAATTAAGGCAATTTCTACTATTTATGTACTAGCAGCCACTTTATATATTATGACTGGTATTCTTGCTTGTATATGGGAAACTGAATTAAAACAACTCTGTGTATGTTAGGATTTTGGGACCATTGGTCATTGGTAACACCACTGCCTTTTTATTAATGGATTAAGTAGACTTGGTCATTTAAACCAGAGATGAATAAACTGATTTTTTAGTACTCTCCCAAATTACTTTATTTTCATTTTTTTAATAAAACATTATCTGCATTTTCAGCTTTACTGCAGAAACATTCAACAAGCTCTAAGACACACTCACCAGAAAACATCTGATTAAGCAAATGAAATGCCCTTTACAAGGTATTCTCAAATACCTTCAGATTTCAAATGGATTATGCATTTATCACATAATACCCAATTGTTCCGTGACTTTTTTCTCTTCCTTTTAACAATGAGATGTAAAACAAGCTGCTTTGAACAAGTGAGTTATAAAAGACTTGTGAACTCTTTTCAACAGATAACTTTGACCTGTTGACTTTGTCTAGCTTCAAAATAAAGAAAATATTTCCAACAAAATTTTGAAAGCCTGTTTACTTTAACAGAGCTAAAGCACTCATTTGTTAGTTTGCCTGGTTTATCAAAGAAAAACTTCCAAGCCATAACTATCCTTGCATACACTTCCCATGCAACACTGCTACTTAGTCTATACTCAGTAGAATGCCAGCTTATTCTTCAAATACTGTAAACTGCAGAAGACCCTTTCCCCCATTCCTAATTTCCGGAGATTTTAAATCAAGAGAAGTACACTTAAATTCTGGCTTGTCTTCCCTTTCCATAGTTTTCTTCTATTTTTTCCTTCAGTTTCTAATGAACCAAAAAAAATAAGACAGGGGAGATGGAAAGGAGAAGGAAAACAATACACAAATTCCTTGCACTTGTCTAATCAAATACATCATACCCTTCTTTTCTCCAGTGACTTGTAGAAATGTTAATTCCTTCAACAGATAGGATTAAAGTTTTTTAAAAGTATTAAAACAGGATTTCAAAAGCAGAGGATATTCCCCTAGAGTACTACAGTTTTGTGAAATGTCAAAATGCAGGGTGTGTCTTTACCATATTGCTCAAACATACTTTGTGTAACTAATATATCCAGTGGAAGAAGTTAAATTCAAACTGTTTGTACTTCATATAGTATAAACAAGTTTGGAAAAATTCACTCCAATGCTCAAGGGAGAAAAATGTTGAAGTGTGTCAGACATAGATTTCTTCTCCTAGAATCAACAGCTCTTTACTAACTCCAAGCTCACTGGCAGACACAGACAGTTACCATGATGAAGACAACATATTCCATAGCTTTCTTTACATTTTTGCAGAAATTTTTTCTATGCTTTGAAAGAATTAATGCCTCTAGTCAAAAATCACATAATTGAAAATGAATGTTATCACAAACATAGCATTTTGTGAGACTGTTTGTATAAAAAGACAAAGATTCTACTTCTAGTTTTATTTTAAAAAGCTTCTGAAAATAGTAAGAAAGGTTGGTGAGTGTGTACTTGAACATGAAAAGATCTTTTAATAATCCAGATGAAAGCAAGATAAGTATATTCAGTAGCTTTGAAGGACAGGATCTGATGAGATTTAACTGGACAGCAAAAGGACATCTAATGAAGTTAAAAAGTGACAAATGTAAAGCAATGCAGATGTAATGGTAAAAAAAAATTACTTGCTTTTCCTAAATTAAGAATATGAAAGCCTAACATAGGAAACTCAAAGCTTGGTAATATTTCAGGTGCCTCATTCTATCTGCTAAATGAGTAGAAATTGCAAAAAAGAAAAATACAATGCTGAAGCAAAATGCAGCTTTTAATCTTGGACAAATAAGTTTGAAAGAATGAAAATTCCACTACAAAAATTAATAGTGCAGCATGTAGAGTTTTAGCAATGCTCTTTGTCAAAATTTATCACACAAATAGAAAAAGACCAAAAAATTCTGGTTTAAATATTACAAGCCAAGGCTTCTACAGATAGGACTGACTAACCCAGCTCTAGATACCATTACGGATACCACACTAAGTGTACACTTGTGTACAAGGTAAACACTGGTCAATGTAGAACCCTTGTAGGGATGCACCAATTCTTTAACCTCTTCTAATATCATATGAATTTAATAATTTGGATGAACAGGAAGAAATATTAACCCATCCTTAAAGCATATGGTCATCAGATGGCAGCAATGGTAATGGCATCAGTTTGGATCACAAGCTGAAAAAAGGATGGCTATAGCTAACTGATATCCACCTGTGAAAGTCTTTTGAGATGTCAGCCAAGATGCCACTTGTTTACACACCAAAATATATTTTATGGACAAAGACATTTTGAGCTGCTATCCTTTATATGTCACAGAGACTTTCAAAATTAAATCCATAGCAGTTTTAAGTCAGAATTATCTCATCATATTACTAACAGACAAAGCTACATAGAGGAAGTTTGTAGGTAAAATTTGAGGAAGTAAAGTTTGGACCTCACTGAATTGCTTAGTGAAAAAAGTATTCTACAGGAAGACAATGAGATTACTTTAAGTGCTAATATCTCACACTGAATGGATCTTGTCTTTGAATGTACTAAGTAGTTAAGACAACAGCTACCAGTAAACAACCACTAATAGACTTACCACTGTTAAGAACAGTGTAGCTTAAATGAAGTAAAGCAGACGCAGTTCTGATCTGGAATGCACAACAAAGGAAGACATGCTCCTATATGTATGCTTACCACACAAAAGTTTAGTCTATTTACAACTGGGAGGCAGAGCAAGTATCTTGTGAAGCCAGTTAAGTCCTCATTATAGACAAATAGCTGTGCTTATTCCAATTCTAAAAACTCCAGGCAACACATATTAGTAATCAGGCTTATTTATGGAATTAGACAAATGGTGCCAAAGAAGATGTACATGCACGTGTAAAACACACGAGCATGAACAGCACTGAAGGCATGCACTGATACAGGTGCTCTAAGTCAAATTTGGAAAGAGATTCCACAATACTGAACTACATAAAATAGCAAAAAAGCTGTTAAAAGTATACATAGAAAAAGGGCTTTCACATTTCATTACCTATCACGTATGTAAATTTAACCTAGAGTGCTCCTCAAAAGTATACTCCTCAAAAGTATACAAATATATATATTTGTAAATATCAAATGTTAAATTATATATACTAAGTAATGATGTGGTTGTTAGGAAATGGTGAACACAGAAACTCAGTGTGCAAGCACAGGTGTCCTTCAATGTTGTACAAAGCTTGAGAATATTGGTTGTATATCTGCAGACAACCACACTAGAATGCTGGAATAGAATTTACCAGTACTTGCATGCTGCCCTGAAATCCTGTCAAACCTAGAAAATACATATTGATTATCTTCACAAGTTGACACTTTCACTGCCTATCCTTCTTTGGTTGGCTAGAATAAAGTGAGTTACCTATTTCACAGCCTTTTTGAATGACAGCCATCTACTTTTTTCCAGCCATCTACTTCATTTCCTAAAACATTTGGAGTTCTTCATTAAGAAATTCCAAGGGTCCTGAATATTGTATTTTGTGGCTTCAGCCTGTCAAGTTGTAGTGACACAAAAAGCATTACTCTATAAAAACATGCATTATTACTGTCAATTCTGGTTTGGCATGTATGCTGATCCCAGTTACTTTTCACAGCAAAATCTCCCCAGAGAAAATGATTGGTATGCCAAAAAAAGAAGGTCATAGAGAGTTTAAATACACTAGAATAGGAGAGAGACTTAAAATATGGCATTTCTAAGAGAGATACTGAAATTTAGCAGCATGAAGCATTTCTTGTTGAATAATTCAAGAGAGTCTTATTCACAACACTAACCTAAGTGCTAATTAGCCACAGCAATACCCTTTCAGCAAAAATATAAAATAAGATCTAATTAATGGCCATTTCTAGTGGCAAAAGATGAAATTCTCTAATTTATTTGTGATTAAAAAAAAACACTAGAAGAGAAATAAAATGAAAGGGAAGCTTTAAATTAAAAAAGCATTTCAAAGGCTAGGTTGTTGAGGGCATTTCAGGGCCTAGGGCTTACTGCTCTGGTTAGTCCTTGAAACTCATCATTGCAAGATTGAGACAATTATTTCTCTTTAGGAGAAACCCTTTCTATGCCAGTAAACACAGAATTTATACATTATTTAAACTGATGCATGTGTACAACTGGACAGAGAAAGCAGTACACCAAAACCCATATATATTTTTTTAAAGTAAAACAGTGAAAAAGTGAATCTGCATAACTCTTTGAAACTGAGTCAAGAAACTCCTCCAGAAGCTGATTACACTGTACTGTTATAACATGTTTCTTGCAGTTTAGAACACCACATTATTTCTCAAGTGGAAAATGAGGGGATAAGAGATCTATTCATAGTAAATTTGATAACACAGAGCAGCAGGTCACTAAATCATAGATAACTGGGGAAATGATTCCTAATGGGAGTTACAGTGTGCTCAGTAAAACTGCTTCCACTGCTATCTGCCAGACTACAGCACCCATTTGATTCAAATTTCAAATCAAATAGTAAGACAACAAATAAAGCCTAGCTAATAAGCCATAAAATTTCATGTGAATTGCTTCCATTAGGCATATATATATAAACTAACTTCAATTTAAACGGCACCTGACTTATGCATTTCATTATTCTAAATACTGCAGTCATACCATTTTCATTGCAGTGCTGAAACTGTTGTATTAACTTGTGTTATGTGCATGTTTTAAGTGACTAGTAGTGCTGATCAAGGATGCAGAAGGACAGATGTTTAATTGGCAGTAAGCACAAAAGAGTGAATTCTCAGTTGTCAAGTTTCAGGCAGAAGCTCAAGAGAAATACATGTCCACAGCTAAAGTTGAGCCTCATTACTGAGTTTCAAATGCCTATTTAAGACCTCCTCTATTAGTGAAGTATGAAAGTTTATTTATTCTTGCCTCAGAACCCTAGTTTATTTCTGATTTAAGTCCACAGGAATGCAAAGACAGATCTTTATATGAAGATAGTCCCTTTTAAAAATCTGAAAGTCATGAGGATGATTTACATTTGAGAAAGTCAAGATTGTGTGCGTAGACTTAGCTAAAACTAAGATGTGAGCTCCTCCCTGCAACATTTCTCAGCAACAACATAACACCATAATCATGCCAAACTGATCTACTTGAAAGTATGCTTTTCCTTTAAAGAGACATTTGCTGTCTAATTTTCAGCAACCCACTGAACTTTAAAAAAAATTCATTTCAGGGATATACCTACAAATTGTTCTACGATCTTCTTCCTATATTTGCTTCTTCACATTGACACTGACACAATCTTTCCACATTTCTTAGCACTGGTTTAATTACTTGCATATTTTGTCAAATAATATAAGCAAAATGAAGTCTCTACATCCATATTATTATCCATTTCCAGTCATTCCCAGTATTGGAGACATAAACCTTGTGAAAGCAGAAACTGTACAGTACTAGTGAAATTCAGTGTGCCTTTATTTAAAAAGCTACCAGCTCCTATGAACAAAATGTTCTGCTGGTTATCTTTTTACCTGCATAGAGCTTAGCAGTCTTCACTATGAAGTGCTCAGCAGCACTTCATAGAGCTCAGTCATCACTTTTAGAAAGTGAAGTTCCATCTCTCAAAAAAAAAGCTGCTAGAGCCATAAACTTTTTGACACTGGCATAGCAACGATACAATATAATGCAATGGGGCCACTGGGACACAGTTTTCATCTATTTTTATGAAAAAACACTAATATAAAAGTCTCAGGAACTGCTTAAGAAGTTTCAGAATACAGTATTCATTTGAAAACCAGCTGATAATCAAGTAATTTCTCACAAGTTTTTTTCTTTTATTGCTTATTAGGATAGTTTTCTTTTAAACTTACCAGGCATTATAATATTGGAAAAACCTAGTTTCCGTGTTATGGATACTCCATGGGTAAATCTAGATGTATACTCCCTCCTAATCTGTTCTATGTCTCCATGGAGCAACTGAAGAGAAACTGCCAGACCTGAAAATTAAGAGAAAAACTATGAAAAATTAGACATTCAAACATATTATTATCAGTATTTCTTAAAAATTTTATATATTTGCTAGTATATATGCATTCTTGAGAACAGAAAATTCAGAGGAAGTTTAGTAATAACAAGCCAACCAGCTTCAATTTTTAAGTGTATTTGTGAAGGGTATCAGCATCCAAAAATCAGTAAAGTCTTGAAAACAACAACCCATGAAAACATTAGCAAATTATTACTGATGTGCAATTGAACCACAATGACATGAATGAAAACTATGTCAGTAGGGATGGACTAATGTTTTTAACTAAAAAGAGAACTAGAAAGAGCTCAGTTTGGAGAAATTTCAATCAGATTATTTGCTGCCATTTTAATTTTTCACTTCCTTCAATCTAATCCTGCCTTTATTGGCATGCAAGAAAAATGGTCCCGGGCTATGGGTGAAACACAGAAGTCACATCACAGTGTATCACTTTATATCATCTTGTATAAAGTTATACAATTTATTAATCCAAAATCTGAAGAAAAAAATTATTTTAAGCCAACAGCAATTTCATAATGACTGAAATGGTGATTTTTGTTCAACATTTATCAGATTTAATCAGTCACACTCTTTCTTATGTTTGCTAGAAGACATGCAAAATGCAAGGATGGCCATATAATAATTTTCCAATTTTTATTCCTCTAGAATCAAGGAAGCATAACTTCTTCTACTACATCTGCAGTATACAAATAAATTGCAAAGAGCATACTTCATTACAGTTGAGATTAACAAAAGTACCAGGCATGCCTTTTGGTTATTTCAAATATAATCACTGAGGCGAGTGTCTGAATGATAGAGCTTGTAAAGATTAATCTTGCCTGACCTTCAGCATTACTACAGCATATCCTGTGTCAACATACAGAGCAAGGAGAAGATAAGAGCAAACTCTGTGTATACACTCAGCAACTGGAGACAAACAGACAACTCAGAAGAAGAGCCATAACGAACTTGAGATTAAGCTGAAGCAAATAACATGTACAACACAGATGAATGACAAGGTCATCGGTCCTTTCAGCTTTGAAAGAAATTTTCCCTACAACCATGTTACTGTTTAGCTGAATAAATTTACTTGAAGTCTGGCAGTTCCTAAAATCAGGGCTCAGAATTCTGTGCCATGTACTGCCAGTCCAGGCTCCTGCAGATCAAATATCTAATTACCATGACAACTTTTATACTTTTCCTCTTACCTACACTTGCATTTTCTATTTTGGCAGCTCCAGAGAATGTGATACTCTGACCAAACTTTCCTTCTCATGAAAAACAGCTCGCCTACACATCTCCAACTGAGTACATAAACAAATCTTACAAGGAAAAGCATTCAGTGAAGTATTTTCTATTTTAAGGACTGTATTTAATGCCATGGATATTAATTATTTTTGTAGGGGAATTTGCTTTATGGTTATACGTGAACGACCTTTAGGAAGAAGTGACAATCATTATTTGGGCAGGTGAGAAAACAAACTGCACTATGGCTAGCTGCCAGTACAGAAACTTGGTACAGAGTCATACAGGCAAAATTCAGGCTCTGTTAGAGCAGGTGAAAGATTTTCTATTGCTGTGAAGGGAATAGCTAGGCTGGGTATAACTCCCTGATAAAAATGGATAGTAAGCCCACCCCCAATCTTGCTGCTTTTATATTTCAAGAGATTGTTATACACACACATGTAAAATCATGCCCTCATATGCCCCCATTGCACTGTTTCCTTGGAAACCTGAAAAATCCCTTTGCTATTGTTACAGATCACATCAACAACAGCATTAATCAGATATTGTACACCACCTGGTGTAAAGTTATTGTGTTTTCTAAACAAAGGTCGAAGTCTCCAAATCTAATTTTCTTTAAGTATGAACTTCACAGATTTCCTTGAAGAATTTTATTTAACTCTAAAATCAGATGTCATCAAAGCCTAAATAGTTTTAACTTAAGAAAAAAGCTATCTGTCAAGGATTTGAAGTACTTGCTCATGCAAAGCAAGAAAGACATAGAGCTCTGTATTTCATGGCATTCATTGCTAGAAAATGGAGTCATCTTTATATATCCAAAAGCATCAAGAAATCTCTCAGTGTACACACCTGAAACACAGGTAAGTAATTTTACCTATAGTTTAGATTACATCTTTCAAATATAAATGGCATGCATTCCCCAGCTTTTCAGAAAAATGAAGAACATTTGTTTCCAGACAGCAAAGTTACTTAAAAGTGTTAAATAGTATAAAGAGGACAGTAAATAGGAAAGAATGAAAGTCAGTCAAAATGGAAACAAAGAAAGGATGCACAGAGAAGGAAATCTGAAGGACCTCCAAAAATCAATTCTTCAAGTTAACAGTTTTGCCACAGAGGACCCAGCTGTCAAACAAAAGGGAATTGACAGGAAGGGAAGTAGGACTGATAAATCTGGTAAAATGCTAAAGTTAGGAGCACACATGCTTTTACATAATAAATGAAAAGAACACAATTCCCAGGTAAGCATTCAGATTGCTCTGTCAAAGCTCCACTAATTTTGCAAGACACCCAGGCTATCCTCCATTAAGGACCTAAAATCATAGGAATACTGCTACTGAGGTGTGATACCCACAATACAGAACAGGTTGCCTGAATTCCCAAAGACTCGTTACATTCAGTATGTTGAGATGGGCAAGAGGAACATATTGTATTTCAAAAGGTTTCCCCCAGAATTGGTTTCATTCTGTTCTCAAGCTCAAACTATTTGATGACCAATAATTGGCCATTGGTGAGCTGTTCACATGCCTCGAGTATCATCCTATGCCAGTACAGCCAAGGTGTCAGTTATGGTCTTATGTCTTTACTCTTCTGTGTTCTATTTTAGTCTGGGGTTATAGGTAGTTAACTCTACACTGAGTAACTACATGTTATAGTTATTTGTTAAATCCAAAGCATATATACACCACACGACTGCAAAAAACTACGCAAGAGCTATAATAAGGCAGATAAAGTTTTTTACTTTGTCATTAGATATATGCTTTTACAAGTCAAAACAAATAAGTCTCCTGTCAGAACAACACAAGGTAAGATAAGTTTAGCCAGCCAAAGCCAGATAGGTAAAGAGGACCTTGTCAGCTAAACACAAAGCCTGTGGCCACTTGCAAGCCACATCAATCCCATATTCATGGGTTTATAAAAATGCAATACACTTCCTAAAGAAAGTAGACAACCCATCATGACTGAGGAATCACACAAATATAATAAAAATCATGGGAAAGAGATATTTTAAAAAGATGGATTAATTCACATTTTGCAAGGGCCTAGAGTTTGTATGCTTATCATAAATTGAGCTACCAGAATATCAATAAGCACTAACTAGCATAATTTAAAACATACTGACACATCATATTCAGATTTTCAGAAGGTGCAGATTGAGCTTAAGAGGGACTCCCTCAGACACATTGCAAAACAAAGTAGATTGAAGAGGAACTCACAAGTTGAAACACATCACCCTTAAAATAAAAGAGAGGAGATTTAGACCAAATGCTAGGAAGAAATTCCTTGTGGTGAGGGTGGTGAGTCTCTGAAAAAAGACGCCTAGAGAAATTGTGGACGTCCCATTCCTGGAAGTGTTCTAGGCCAGGTTAAATTGGGCTCTGGGCAACCTGATTTAGTGGGTTGCAACAGTAGGGGGACTGCACACAGTAAAAATTAGTTTTAGAAAAAAATAGAGCATTTTGTGATGGGTCAGCTGTTCATAGACAAAGCAAAATAGAGATCTGCAACATGTCACTATATACTGCATCTGACTGTGGTTCATACACCTGGGAACCATCAAAAATTTCATAACTATACATTTTCCATTTCTAGAACATTAGGAGCTAAGACACAGCCGCAAAAGTTATTATCAGGTCTCTGAAGGACTGGCACATTTTTTTAATAAGGTATGTAGTCTAGTTTTGTCCCCTCAGAAAAAAAGCTTCAATTACCTCCCTAGTGATAATTAAAAATCTTGTGTTAGCTATTATTATTTATTTACCCCAGTTTTGAAACCACTACAACAATACTCTGTAAGGAACTACAAATAGATATGCTTTTATTTCTTTTGCAAGCACATGAAATTTCTTACTATTTACTTGTACTAAATTTCAATACTCGACAGATTATTTTCATTATTCATATGAAAGACAATACAGAAAATTGTCAATCTGCTGAATAAGCATCCTAGATTTTTGTTAGATTTGTCATTTTACCTTCAAACAGCTTTTGTACTGCATTATTGATTTCTGCACTTAGTTATGACAGAAGGCATCTGTTCATTATGCTTATGGACTCTTTATTTGCATTTGGACTTCTGGGAGCAGGGGAAATAATTTACATTCAGCTTCTATCTGCTGGCAGCAGAGAATCCTAGATCACATTTAGAAGAAAATGCCTAGCAGCTGCTCAGAAAACTGATAGAAGAAAAAAAAAACAAAAACAAATCTCAGACAGAATGTTGTTCAGCACTGTTTGTATTTTAAGAAAAGTAATAAAATAAGGCATCTGTCCAAATAAAGCCACCTAAAGATGTTAAAGGTTTTTGAGAGCTTACAGGTGTTCCCATTTCCAGTAGTGCTTTAAGTGCAAAGGTAAAAAGGTAAAGGTAAAACCAGTGGATTTACACCAAAAAAAATGGTTTACTGATTCAATGTGATCTGGGACAAACAGTTGTATAAATTTTGGCCACAGAAAACTCTGTGTAGAAAATCCCACAAATTACTGTCTGGGAATGGAGAACTAAAAAAGAAGACGTAGATTCAGTCCTTGATGGCCTGTTTGAAGATTTCATTCTGATTATTTTGAATTATCAAATTAAACTCTGAAGTCCTCTTTTCCTCAGCTTTAAATTCTGGGGTTTAGCTCAGTAAAAAAAGAAAGCATGAATACCATTGTAACACTTTGACAGCTTTCTTGGAGCTCTTTTGTCAAGACTTTTGTCAGAAATGCCCTCAAGTGTATAAAGTAGGGATGTTTTTTCTTCCTCAGATGGAACAGAAACACTTAAATGCAAATGACATTCAGCTGTCATAGGAAAACTGGCTTGGAATTTCTTTACAGGGCAGATGATAAAACCTCAAGTATTTCTTTCAGACTTTCCACAGTATGAAGGATAAAGGACCACAAGGCCAAGTTACTATTATAAGCATCTAGTCTAACAACCATATAAAGACAATAAAAATTTCAGAAATAATGTCTACAGTTCTTGCCTTAGCAAGCCCACTGCTGCCCTTTTCTATTAACAAGTCACTTGGCATGTTAACACCATTCTCACACTACCACGCTATACT
The DNA here is from genome assembly GCA_003676055.1 of Chloebia gouldiae. Lineage (NCBI taxonomy): Eukaryota > Metazoa > Chordata > Aves > Passeriformes > Passeridae > Chloebia > Chloebia gouldiae. The sequence goes on along the minus strand of QUSF01000009.1, from coordinate 10,981,316 downwards.
GCAAAGGTCAACCATCTTGCACAAAACTTTTTTAAATTACATTTTTACAAAGTGAATGGTTAGCTAGAATATTATGGAGTGTGAAAAATACGTAATTCTGCAATTATAAGTGGTTTATATTGCTTCTAGTGCAAATAACAGAAAAAATGTTCCAAGGAAACACTTATTTTCTTTCTCCTTCATGTAGTGTAGTTCTTCATAGAAAAATAATTTTATTAGAAATTTAGCTATTTGCATTCCAATTATGTGTCTTTTGAAATAAGGAAACAGATGTTTAATAGGTACCTGAACAAAATGTTAAAAATCAAATCTCCACCAACATAAGAACCTAGGTAACAATTGTAAAGAACTTATAAATATATTCTTGAAGAAATTAAAATAATGTGTATGTGTTCTATAATTAATTATTTGAAACAGTGTTAAGACTTTATCCGTTTAATAGATAAAATGATGTCAACACTATCCAACAAGTAGAACAAATTTTTGGAAAAGGCTTATAAAAACATAATGCAACTCCAAGATAGAAATATGAACCAGCTATTGTTATTATGCAGCCTTAGGTAGAAATTTCTGGGCAGCCTTAGGTAGGAGTTTCAGGGTTTAAATTGAGTGCCACTTGAATTGTGTCCAGCAATGGTGTATCGAGCAGGACCAGGGCAGTGATTGTTCTCCTGTCCTTGGCATTGGTGAGGTCACACCTCAAATCCTGTGCTCAGTTTTGGGCTCTTCACAACAGGAAGGAATCTGAGGCACTGGAGCATGTCCAGAGAAGGGCAGCAGAGTCAGTGAAGGGTCTTGGAGCACAGTTTTTATGAGAAGCAGCTGGGGGAGCTGAGGTTGTTTAATCTGAAGGAAAGGAAGCTGAGGGCAGACCTTATTGCTATCTACAACTACCAGAAAGGAGGTGGCACTGAGGTGGGGGTCCATCTCTACTCTCAGGTTACAAGTAATAAGAGGAAACTGCATTGGAAAAGGCTGCCCAGAGAAGTGCTTGGCTCACTCTCCCTGAGATATTTAAAAGATCCACTTGGCAGCACTGGGTTAATGGCTGGACTCCGTGATCTTTAAGGCCTTTCTCAGCCTAAGTGATTCTTTGACTCTATCATTGCAGTACTGACTTGAACAACAAATCATAGTTTCTGCTGAATAGAAGATCTCCCTGGCAGAATCACAATGGAGTATTTTTCATCCTTCTCTGAAAACAAATCTTTTAGCAACACTGAAGACAACAACATGCATTTAACTCTATTACACCCTTATCTCTTCAGGGCCATATGATCTTAGAACAACACTTTATGTGCAATATTCTTTAAAAGGGGTAATCTTTTGGCTTTAGCATTTTTTGAGAATAAAAAAGAATGCCTTAATTCACTGTATAGTTAGTGAAGCACATAAGAGCAGTATTCTTATTTTAAATGTATTTCAAACAGCAGCCTTCAGTGACAACTAATTCTTAAACATAACAAACTGGAATACACATAATCTCCTTGTCATAAAACAAAGATTAAAAATGACAGATTTATAAATTGTCCCAGAACTAAGCAAATGCACTTGCTCTTTAAATGTTAGGGATGTGAAGATAAAAACCACATTTCAAAGCAATGCTGACACCTGAGAACCTTGTTGATAAAATACAAACATCAGAAATATTTTCTGTGATTAATTATATGTCCAGAAGTTAGCCAAAAGTGAGGTATTTTTACCTTCTCAGTGAAGTTCATGTTAACTGCTCGTGCTATCATTTCCTCTCATTGTTCCCCAGTCATTGCTCCAGTCATGCTTTCTCTTTGGCTAAAAGTCATAGCTGTTTCTAGCAGGGAATGCACATTTTGTTTCCCATCTGAGATTTCTTGTGCTGGTTCACAAGAAAAAGCTCTTCTTCACCAACTCTGGGTGTGGTAACACTGTGAGCTGCTGGGGTAGTGTCATGTAAACACAGTCACATTACTTCTGGTATCTAGAAAATACTTCAAGCTACCACAGCTCTATTCCTAGAAATACTGTAGACTTATACTGAGCTAGCAATTCCCACATTTGATCTCTTGTAGCTCTCCATTTCACAACTGTGAAAAATTGATGCTCCCTGATTAAGGGGCCTCTACAGTTTCTCCCCGGCAAGGTAAATAATAACCCTAACAAACTTTCTGCTCCAAACCAAGGAATTTGTGAGCCAAAGCTTACTTTTTGTGAAATATGAAATGAAACAGACAAAGTATTTGCTCCTTTAAAATTCTCAGTGTTTGACAGTAACCATGGAGAAATGATATCATCAGAGTGCCAAGGGGCTGCTGGATTCAGGTAAACAGGCATGAGAAAGCCCCAAAGCACATATCACTTTTTCTAACCAACTGTCTCCGTTGTCATACTTGTCCCAGAACTTACATCTTGTCAGATGAGTTCATGCAGTGGGCTGGTCTACCTCATGTTTTTTCTGACCATGCCTTATATGACCACTGATCCAGACAGACTTAGTGGCAACTGAGAGCTAAACTGTAGAGAAAAAAGGTCTCACATATGAGGTAAAATAGTTCCTTAAACTGAAGAATTGTCTATGAAACTTACTTTAGGTTGGTTGAATTAAAGTTAAAATTATTTGCCTTTGAATGAGCCACCTCAGTGAACTTCAAAAGAGTTGGATCTCACTTTGAGGTGGGTTTCTCTTTCTGCTGGCGTTGGACCATATAACCTCCTGAGGACCCTTCCAGCCTAACTTACTGTATGATCTGATGAATAACTTTCCTCCTTAAGATTGTCCTTCCTTATGATGGTATTGTTAGCAAACATATGTCAACACATGGGCTTCAAATCCTCCATGCTTCAAACAAGGAATTCTAGTTTCAAGTATTCACATCAGTTAATGTATAATAACAGTGTTCCCAGTGGAGTTGCAAAGTAAGTTTGGCATTGGTACCACAGAATAAACCACACTGCACTCAGTAAAAATGCAATTATGTTACATCACCCTTGTCTAATTCATCAGACCATTCCAAGGTAATGGTACAGAGAAAGACTTTCCCACTACATTAGTTATTTTCATGGATTCCACACGAGTTCAAAACTACAGAGCAGCTAGATGTGTTTATAATTTCTTACATCAGTAACTTAATCTCTAAAGGACACGAAAGGATTTTTACCTCCTTTGCTGTCACAATGAAAAGCATGTGTAGCCCTTTCTCAGCTTCCAAGAATTATGGCATCAGGCACATGCAACTTTTCAAGACTTGTTATAAGGAAATCCTAATAGGCATTTACAGAAAAGCTTACACTTGAGACTATTAAGGAGCCTAAAGGGAAAAGCAGAGTAAAACAGAATGTCTTGCATCCCCTTAAAAGTAAGTCATTCCGTCTTTCTTTTCATAGGAATGTGAAGAAAATTTGTAGTGCATTTCATCGACATTTAAATATGATACTTATCAGGTAACTCACTGGGGAGAACATTCATATATATCATGAGATCCAAGCTTAAATCTCTCTTTTGAGAGATTGGCAAGAGGACATGAATATAGATCACACTTAAGAAAATTATGTGCTACTCAGAAGGCTTAAGAGCCACTTCCCCTTTCCCCATGGTACCATGAATATTTTCAGATCATACACAACGTTGAATAGTTGCTGCAGGGAAGTTGGAGAAGCCAAGCAATTAGCATGCTCATCTGGGACATGCAAGACTGGCTGAAAATCCTTTTCCAGATCAGATCTCTGATTCTACAGTTACAAAAATAGAAATGCATTATTTTCCTCGTAAAATTGATGCAATTAAGTGTGATGTCTATGCAGGAATATTAGGTTTTCCACTGCTTTTTGCATTTTAAAACAAAGTAACCAGCTTCTAATTCTAAGAAAAAAGTATTATACAAAAAAGAGATTTTACAGCCAGCTCTGCTCCAGGTATTACTGAAACCTGGTTTGTGTAATAATGACATTCCACAAATACCAAAAACTCAATGTAAGAAATAACAAAGCTACTAAATGCAGCAAAGGTTGTACAATTTGGGCTTTTCAATATTGATTTGCTCTCTTACACCAGGCAACATGTGTTTTCCAGTAACGTGATACCTTACACATCTGCAAAGACCAGTGGTGAATGAGAATTGCATCCACTACCTGCTACTCCACTCTGTTAGACTGGAAATTCATACGGAAAACACATTCCAGTTCCCACTTCAGCAAAGGATACTACATTATCCATGAGAGTACATCCTTCCTTCCATTCCTGAACCACTAAGAAGAGGAAAGGGGATGAACATCTGTCCCCTGCTCCTTTTTGGGCTTTATAAACAAATGACAGTCATTTGCCTTTAATTCATCCTTTTTAGACACAAGCTGAGAAGATGCAAGAGGATTCTGCACTTAAGAACTGTCATGATTCGAAGCAGAAAAGGTAAGTTTTTGATGGTGAGGATTGAGTGGCAAATATAAATGCTATAGTATGTCACTATGCATTTTACATGCAAGACACTCAAAGTACATTTTGAGTTCCTTTTTAGATTACCACAAAAAGTGGAAGACTTTTTTCTCTGAAGAATATTATGAACTACCTGATAAATTATTTTAGCAGGGAAACACAACAATTTGTGGCAACTAAAGCATGTAAAATCTCCTGACTTGAAAGAAACTGCAAGAGGGAACAAGCTTAGAGAACAGACAATAGTCTGAAGCATTTTTGCTGTTGTTTTTACCATGCTTCCTTTCTAAGTATTCAAGATGATTTGAAAAGGGCAAGTGTGATATAAACCAAAAAATCAAGTTTTCCTACATCTGGCTCATACCTACAACAGTTCCTAAGGGAGAGAAAAGACTTCTCTCTCCTGTAATGCAAGGTGTTATCCTTTTTTGACAACAACAAGGTGGCAGCCAAAGCTAATGAGGCTTCAGAACCAACCACAGAACACTATCACAGAAAAAGACAGCAAATGAAAAATAAAAAGTAGTGTAACAACAATATTTTCCATGAGGTGTCAGCAGAAGTATCTGAACATATTGCTAAAATCTTGCAAGTGCTTTTTCAGGCTGCTAAGGAGTCACAGGAGAATGAATCTCATGTGTGAGCTATAAATAACCTTCCATAGTTTATCTTTCACTTGCTCAGTACTCGAAATGCCATCACTGCTCACTTCCTCTTTCTCTCTCCAACCTTCACATCCGCTGCTGGAATTCTGTGCTGCTCTTCCCCCTTTGCCTTCCTTACCCTGACCATCCTTTTCAAAATGCAACTAATCTTCCGTTTGCTACCTTTAGTGTCGAGCCTTCTGCAACATGTAAAAACATTCATGTGCCACGTCTGTCATGTTGAATATTCACATAATTGAAAGTATTCAAATTTATCCAATGTCTCCTAAGAACTACATATTTAACTGTGCATTTTTTTTTCATGAGAGAAGAATAGGATTAGCAAGTATCACAGAGTAAGCACATATTATAGGCCAGTCAGAACGACCATGAAAAAGTTTTTCTTGATGAATATGATTAACATATTTAAGAAGCCAAACATTAAACTTACTCAGTAATGTATCCTTCTATTTTCAGTACCTGATTTTTATACTTATTGTCCAATAAGATCCATGATACTCTAAACCTTAAACATTTGTATATATGTGGCTAGATTCTATATGAGAAAATAATTAAATTAGAAATGGTCAAATATATAACTTCAGTCTTGATAAGTAAGCTTTTATGTGCTTCTTGGTTGTCCACTAAAGATGGTAAAACATACATTTTTAAGATAAACATTATGCTTGAAATCAAGTTAAAGAAGCCTGCAATACAGTTATTTAAAGAAGTATGAAATCTCCTACATGAATATATTGGAACCTCAAAAATGAGATTTTTCTATAGTTATATTTCAACTAATTGATATTTCACAGGGAAAACCAACATTTGAATACAGGGACAACAGACTCATAAGCCTCCATTTCAGGTTTCACTTCAAGTTTGACCCCCCCCCACCCCACTTTGAATGACAGAATTCAGAAAAATTTAGCAAGTTGATATTAAAAAAAAGAAAACAAAAAATGCAAGTTCAACATCTCCTGTGAGTCAAACCACCATCTCATAATAACAAAGGTCAGTTGTGTCCCATTCCTTTAGTCTCAGACACAAATTTATTTCAGACAGTTCCAGTAATGTACAGCTGACTGTGAGGAATATTGGTAAGCTCTGAAATTATGACTCCACATCTTGCTCAGCTGAAATGCAAAGCTACCAGCTGGAATGCAGATTGTACATTCATTTTTTTCTGAAGTGTAATATATAATTGTTCTGGTTTTGGCCATGAGAGGTGAGGTCTGGAGCTGTGTGGGCTTGTCTAAGTTGCTATTCTATAGCAGCTGTATCATGGGTAGGGTGGAAGTAAGGAACTCTGGCTTCTAGGAAGAGGTGTGACTTCAGGTCAAAAGAGAGCCTGGAGAGAGGGGAAACTCATCCACCGTTGTTGATTGTTGCCCAGGCCCTAGGTGAGAATTTGGATGTGAAACACCTTCTTTTGCACACTTTTGTTAGTAGTATTGATGCTGTTTCTGTTTCTTTTTCTTATCTCATTGCTCTTTCCAGTAAATTGTTTTCATGTCACCTCAGGATCTCTGCCTTTTGCATATCCCACTAAAGGGGGCAGGAGAGTGGCCCATGGTTTTCTTTTTAGTTCTGAGTACTAAACTGGGGAATACCATTCCTAGAACACGACAGTAATGTCCATGGTAAATTTTATATTCCTGGTGAAAATGTGAAGCAGAAATGTCAAGCAATATGGATCAATAATTTGATCAGCTCCAGAACTGAACAGAACTCCAGCAAACTTTAGCTCCTCAGCACAGAATAAACATCTATAGTATATAATTCCTTGAGAGAAATTCAATGATTTTTTTTTATTTTAAAATGTGTACATGAGCAGCAGTATTGTACATTTTCATCTATTTTTCTCCATGTGCAAAGATGTTTCTTTCATAAATGCTACTCTTTTTCCAATAGAGCCACTTCATTTGCAAACTAAGAATGCAAACAGAAAAGCAGCAAATTACTCACCTGCATTGGAGCCTGTCAAGTTGTAACGTGCATTCAGCTTTTTAATGATATTTTCATGGATCTGATACCAGTCACTCTCTGTGTTGCACCTGGAAAAATTACAACTTTCTTAATTCTGAAATGGGAACACAAGTTCATCAGAACAACTTCACAACATATCCCTAAATAAATCCTCTTTAGCTCATGAAACAGGTAGGAGCTAACAAAGTCCCATGAAACTACCTGTCTCAATGGAAACAGTGCCCTTACCATTTGAGAAAGGCACTATGAAATAAGTGCTTAATGTGGCAAAGGATAGGAGAAAGATCAGAACAACTGTGCTGAGGAACTCAGCCATGACCAAGCCACTTCTGTATAGATCTATCTTTCAGGGCTAACCCACACAGAAATTTATCTTGTGACACTCCAGTGAAGACAAAGAACTCAGAGCTGATCTTAGTAAACAGAAAAGCTGGTGCTATACACTTCAAAGTTACTTAAAAAGGTTGTTATCTTCAGGAGGTAGTCAATGAAAGAGCAAATTACATTTCAGTATACATTTAGAAAATAGCTGGTTTTCCATAAGGAAAACCCGTGTTCTTATGATCAAAGTCTAGACTTCAGTTAGCCTGAGCATAAATCTGATTTCTAATAATTCTTTTTCCTTTTTTTGTGTTATCTTAAAACAAACAGGCAATTTTTTTAAAAAACCCAAAATATATTAGGTAGACAAAACTAACAATTTGTTAACCAAGAGTGAACGTTTATCTGACTTTAATGTTCGAGGAGTCTAAATAAGAGCCAGCCCACCTGCCCACTGTTACACTAAGCTGCTTTTCTGCAGCACTGATTCCAGCAGCTCTAATTCACCCCAGATGGAGACAGAGGAAGGACACCCATGCCTTCAGGATCTGAGTGCTACCCCTGGGAAGGACAGAACTTTCTCATATACATGACAATATGCGTCTCAGATATATGTCGCTAGACTAGACTACTCCACAAAACAATTCTTATTATAATGTCCAAGACCAGCAGGAAATTGCATGCATTGAGTTGCTACTGGAAAATTGACCTTTCTTCCAATTGCTATCAGCCAAAATCCACTATCTAATCAAGCATTCATTTTTAAACCTACTTTTGATTTTTCATTCTCCAGCACTAACTGCCTTCTGTATTTTTGTTATTCCCATTATATAGTTGCTTTATTTCACAAAAAGACACTCTGCCTGCTTTTTGTTTCTGTAGCTACAAAGTACTTCCACTAGATGCCTTGGCAGCACAAGGCACTTAAGTAAGTCCAAAAAGCACTTTATGTTGCCATAATAAGAGAGCTCCAGAATAATGTGAAAAATGCTGATACATACACAAATACCTAAAAAGATGTAGCCTTTACCTTTACTATTATCCCATTTTATAAACACACCTGTAGAGCTAGCCAAAATTTCCACACTGTGATTAAAAAAAAGCCAAAAAATGTAGCTACTGTGCATTTTTGGAAAAGAAAGGAGCTAGAGCTATTTAGTCATACTGCATTTAACACCACTGATCCTGATGCAAATGACTCTAAGGTGCTTTCAAAAATTAAGAAAAAAACATTTCTTACATGTAGACTTTTAAGACAAGGTCATCCTTTGAATCTCCTGCCAGCAAATCTGCAATACTGAGAACTGCACAGCCAAAGGGCCGTCTATATTGTACATTGCATGCATTTTTCTTTTCTCCAGCTCCCATTCGTCCTGTGAAACAAAAATCATATTTGAGTCACAATCCATGGAACTGTGTCTCTCCAAACCACAGAAGAGAGGCAGCAAGCATTCCAACTCAGTGCCAAGTGTACTCCCATTGGGAACCTACCTGGTCCATCTTTGTACTACATTCAGATAGCAAATGGTACAGCAAGTCCACCAAGTATGTGGTGATCTCAAAAGGTCTCCAAGCAGACCAGAGGTTCTACTCATCCTCTCATGACCCTCACTCAATGAACCACTTTGTAATACCCAGTCACAGAATCCTCATGACATTATCAAATTAGAGTTCAGACATGACAGAGTGTTCAACATTTGCTGTCTGATATGAATAATTTTACTGTGGCTGTTGGTACCTGCCATTTATGTGAGAAGTGTGATTGAACCATTACAATTTGATAACCAAATGCTGTTTCCTTATAGGCAACTGGACAGCAAGGGGATAATTGGCCAGTTGCAGGAAAATAAAGAGATGAAACACAGGGAGAAAAGATGACAAAAGGCAGAAGAACAATTTTTGGTAAGGAAAGAAAGAAGGCAGTCAAGGAAAAGAGATTTTGAAACAAAGTATTTTTTCTAGTCTTTTCTATTTGATTTAAATACAATTTATCATTCTTTCCACTGTGTTCCTGGCATTTGAAACTGCCTTTTTTCTATCAATTTTATTCAATTGTGCACTAGTAGTTAGGTATCTTTCCCACCAAGTCTTAATTTCTGTCAAAAAAAAACCTTATAGCTGCAGTTGCTGCAGGGCAACGTCACCTCCAAATTCCCTATGCATCACAGCAGCTTGAAGAGTAACTGTTCATTTTCACACCACAAAGCAGATAAATGTTGTTTTAACTTTTAAATATTTCAGCAGTTCATGTATAAACTCGGCTGTGAATATATTTGAAAATTATACAACTGGAAAAATCCTACTCTTTAATATTTTTAAAACGTTTATTCTTCTAACTGCACTTACATCAGAATTTACCATATCTTTTCTAAAATCTTGCCAAAAAACCAAAACACTGTATTTTGATGAAATATCAAATCAGTATAAAAATGCACAGAAAATTATTTCTCACAGCTATAAAATAAAGTTTACTTTGTAACTTTTGTAAATTGTTTGTTTACTGTATATTTACTTTGTAAATTGTTTCTGAACTCAGCATAAGTTACAGCAACTATACTTCAGACCAAAATGTCTTTCAAAAATAGAAAGAAAAGTTATATTTTGTACTGTACCAATGCAACTAGAGGTAGATTACAAAGAAAACAATATATCTAAGAGGTCAAAAGCAGACCCAAAGATTATTGTTTCACATCAGTACAACCCAGAGGACTTAAAATAAGTACGCAAACATATACTTTTCTTCTTGTCCACTTTTTTTTAGAGGACTTGACATCTGTCTAGAGTATCAGAGATACATTTTTTTATGAAACATTGTCCATTTTTTTTACCTCTCCCCCTTTTTAAAGGAGTCAGGGAGAAGACAAAATTTATCTGAACAATATCAGATACTATATACAAATGACGTAAGCTAAGTGTCCAGACAAGCTTTTCTATGTTCAAAGGATGCTTGAAATTACACTTCAGAGCAAGTATGGACTCCCCATGACAACTCCATCATCTCAACACAGTTAATCTTTGACATTTTCATTTTGTTTTGGGATAGTAACAAAGTATACTGCATCAAAACTCAGCAGTATACTTGATAAATAACATAAAACAATGCTGAGAAATCCAAGTGATTTTTTCCCACAAAAAACAGGCATTTTCTTTTCCAAAAGTTTGTTCAAAAGCATAGCTATTATAACAAACCCAAAAGCTAGCCCCAAGCAGTTTTATTTTATTTACTGCTGTATGTCTAACAAATAAAACATTATACCTACCTATTCGGATAATGTGCACAGTGATATAGATGTCCTTCCTGAGTTCACTGCTACCCAAATCCTGCACAAGATCAGAACCTCATTATTTATGACTCCTGATTTAAAGAGACCTCCACATACAGCTCAATGCCAGTGAGTTCATTTATACAGCATTAACAAATCCCTTCAACATTTGAAATTGGTGGTCATGCACTCAAAATGAGCATCCTAAAATATCCTGGTTAGAATTTGCTGTAATGTAGCAAAAGCAGTGGGAGGGTACAAGAGACTTGCTATGTGCCTTGAACATAGTGATGCATTTGTGCAATTCCAAATATTCTGGACATACAGGGAGGGAGTGCTGCACAAACAATTGTTGGAGTGTAAAAAGTACAGGGAGGAAACAACTGGTCTTTGTTGCAGAGAGAATGACTGGTACGTATGCCTGCATGGAAATTCAATGAGTGTCCACATACTGCCATAAAACATTCAAATTTGGGGTTCATCCACACCCTTCAGCCCCTCAAACCAGCCTTTTCAGCTGATGTTCATAGCAATGTACAAGCTTAGGGAGCATCTCTGAGTCAACCACACAATAACAATTTAATCCAACTTCTAGTCTCAACATCCAGGGCAAAAAATATTGAGATTAGGAAAAACTCACCACAAAGAGAGAACAGTGTCTTTCAGGCTTTTCTGGACATTTTGGCAAACCATTTCTATTCAGTCTTAAAAAAAATCTTTCACTGTAAGAAAACAAATATAACAGATATGTTGAACAACATTACTGCAAAAGTAGATCTTATTTTGATCTTATTTCCAGATGTAACCTTTCTCAAGATAAAAATGAATGAAATAATTTTTTTCTGGAAGTCTCAGATGTATGAATGAAAAAAAAAAAGGGAGACGCTAGTGAAGAGGAAGGGTGGTGACTAAATTAATGACCTAAGAAAATTACTAAAAACTCAATACAAAATTGAAGACTGATTGTCATTTGGAAGAATGATATTGTACACCCTAGTACACAGAGAAACACAAGCAATGGAATCCATTTATCCTAGAACTAAAATTAGACGTGTAGTAAGTCGGTATTGATTCTTGCTAAACAAATGTCACCATCACCATGTTTGTGTTCAACAAATATTCTTTTTCATATGTAAGATGATGATCGTAAGAGCCATTTTTCTTACACAATTCTGTCAAAACCTCTTACTACAGTACACTGATTTTAGCAGTTTTGTAAGAGTCTTGAAAGTTCCAGCAGGGCAAATTTCAGTTTTGCAATCTATTGTGGGGTCTTAAATGCTGCAGCTGATCTAAGTATTAATACTGCTAGTAGGGAGATGCAGAGAATTCTTATTCCAAATAGAAGAGGGCACAAGACCACACTAGAAGAGAAATTATTCTTTTAAATATTTCCATTAGATAGTAGGATTTATGGATAAACTCTATGCAAACCTGGCAATACTTGCATGGCAATATTATAAAAAAGCCAACCTTCCATGCTTTGGATAATTTTCTCTAAGACACAGCCTCATAAGAAATGTAATATCATATTTCTGTAGCGAGAGATGTGGAAGATGGGAAAGGCAAGTAAATGTTACAGACTTCACTCTCTCACCCCCAGCCCCAGCTGGCCAGATACAGGAGTCTGGATGTTCTGTTACGCTCAAATCAGAAATAAAATTTCATAAGTACACCTATTTTTTATTCTCATCTGTATCCACATCTTCTGTTATTCTAGAAGATAAACATGGTTTACCACTGCTCTATATCAAGCATAGCTCTTCAAAATGCAGCTGGAAAATCACTAGGAATATGTTGGATAAGATCCATTTCAATAGAGACTAATTAAATCTTTATTGCACCAGCATTTGCCTTGTAGAAAAGCTGCATTGATTACTCACAGAATCAGTCATTCACATTAAAAGGGACCTCAAAGGGCCTCTAGGTCCAAACTCCTGCTCAACATGGGGTCAGCTATCAGGTCAGATTAGCTTGCTCAGGGCTTTAGCCAGTTAGGTCATGAAAATCTTCAGCTATGGAAACCACAAGGGCTCTCTGAAAAACCCACTCCAGTGTTTGACTGTGCTCAACTTTTTCTTTACATCCAGATGCACACCTTGTTTCAGTCTGTACCCCTTGTTTCTCACTGTCCCTCCATTGATGCTATTGATCTTCTTGTAGGTAAATGGGAATAAACTTTTTACTGGAGATGGTTGCCATAGGTCAAGGGATAATGACTATAAACTAAAAGAGGGCTGATTCAAACTAGAAATAAGAAATATTTTTTTTACAATGGCAGTGGTAAAACCCTGGAACTGGTTTTCCAGTGAGATAATAGGTGCTCCACCATGGAAATAGTCTGGTTGGACAGGGTTCTGACCAGCAAGGCTCCAAGACCCTATGATCTTGGAGGACTTTACCAACATTAATGATTCTGTCACGATGTCTCAGCTCATTGCAGAGGGGCTGAACTGGATGATCTTTAAAGGCCCCTTCTGACCCAAAACATTCTATGCATCTGTGATTATTCTGTGATTTAGCTCCCCTCAAAACTGATTCTTCTCCAGTCTGAACAAGCTCCACTGCCTCAATCTGACCTCCCAGTGCAGGAGCTCCTGTCCACAAATATGAGGCCTTCTGCTGAATTCACTTCAGCTCATTAATAGTGGTCTTGGACTGACGGACCCAAAACTGGCATGGTCTAACCAATGCTGAGCAGGGGATGATCACTTCCCATAAGCAACTGGCTGCGTTCTTGTCAACGCAACCCAAGATGTTGTAGCACTCAAGAGCACACTTCTGAGTTATTTCTGGAGAATGCTTTATGTTTTTATGTGCCATCTAGCCAGGCTGAACAAGTAAATATTTCATATTTTTTTAATGAGATTCTTTGAAAACTTTTATACAATCTACAGCTGTACAGCATTTTTATCAGACACCATAAAAGGCAGAACCTAAGAAAGCATAGAGGAGAGCTCACATATCAAAGCACATGAAAATGTTATTTCTTCAGCAAAATGCTATTTTTCTCATTCACCTTTTATGATATAGCAAACTTCTGCAGCTTAGGTCTCCATGAGAACAATAAAATTGACTTTTAAAGACTTTTGATATAAGTGTATTTTTACAGAGAAACAAGTTGGTATTTTGCTGTTGATTTACAACTGGTTTCAAACTAATTATGCTTTTTCATTTAGAATTTAGCTAATTTGCAATATTGGGAAATACAGTAAAAAAAGCAACTGCAGAACTTTGTTTATTGGTCTCTATACATTGAGCAAGAATTATTAACTATATTGCTAAAGTAGCTAAAGCTTTAGGACGCCATTATGTGTGGCACCACTCCAAACTGGATACAAATGAAAAAGTCCATTCCAGCAGCAACAGAGCTTCTGTGCACATGGTATGTGTCAATAAAAATTTGGCAAGTAAAGATGATTCTGAATTTCACCACTTTATCTTCAATCTATATAGCAAGTTGAAAGTAATACATACATACATACACATCACATCTCACTATGTTTTTGTCTTTAAAACAAACCCTGGATATGTTAGCTCAAAGAATAATTCCGTTCATAAGCGATCTTCATAGTTTACCGGTTAACTGGAAAATATATTTAACTGGGAAAGTATTTTGTATTTAATTAAGTTTATATTCCAAGCAAAGACACATCTTTTGAAAGCTTACAATTCACTATCCACTACAATATGAAATTTTCAAGCTCTGCTTATACTTACAGATCATGAGATTATGATTCACGACACAACTAAAAGCCAAAGATTTCTGTGATGCTACAAAGAAATATCCTGATAGCAACAGATACTTTCCTCATTTGTATATGAAATTTTCTTTCACTGAAACACATGGACTCAGTGGCAATGAAATAAGCAAACTGAAAGCAACAACAACAACAAAATCTTAATCATCTCTTGGTGCTTTATGATAGTTTTTTTTTTTAACTAGAAACCATGACAGTACCAGTTACCCCTCAGATTAAAATGGTTATTTTTGAACATTTCCAGGGAGCAAATGCAAGCAGTTAGGCTTGTGAGATTACAAGACAAAAACAGCAATGTTATATCTATGTTCATAAAGCATGGATATTTATATACCATTTCAAAGGATTTCTGTAGAGACCAACAGGTTGGAAAAAGTGTTAAGGAAAGTAAACAGCCTCCATAAAACAAAATACAGACTTCCCAAGATCTGAAAGTTTGGCCTCAAACAGCAGTAAAAATCTCAGAGGGGTAAACCTAGAGCTAGTGTCTTGCTGCACAGCAGTTTTCTCAGCAGGCAGCTACACATATATAGATACAGCAAATACACACAGCAGAACCACAAAACAGAAATACCTATTCTTTTTCTTAAAACAACTTGATTTTAGTCTAGACTACAGAAGCTTTTCATGAGCACCAATCTCGCCACTTAAACATGTTGTACACATTTAAACTCAGCTGTCTTCCCTCTGAAAATAAGGAAATAACCAATGCTGGAGAGATTAATTTAAGAAGGTCAACAAGGGATTTTTGTACTGTAACTTCTCATGTATTAGCAGAGTAACAACATGTTCCAAATCTGCAGGCTTAACAGATGCATTTTAAAGGAACATGGCTGAAAATTGTTCTATTTTCATATGTGACCCCTATTTCCTTAGTATTAGTAGGAAAATATTACCAGTCACATGGTACCAGTCTAGACAGATTGCTTGTTCTATGATTTATAAACACACTATAAAAAAAAAAAAATCTGGCCAGATTTATACCACATGGCATATTCTTGTGGCAAAACTATGACATCAAATAGTCATAGTTCTTAATACAGCTACACTTTCAGACATCTTAATAAATGCTCTCTACTTCAAAATATGTTGCAGTGATTTCCAAATCAAACAATGAGGAACAAGAAGAGAATTCTGCCACGTAATTCACCACCAGGTTTATTACATTCCAGAACACTGTCAATAGATGTTCAGTAGGAACTTGAATCTGAATTGACTTCGTTTACAGCTAAAGGCTCAGTGGTTTCATAAAACCCAGATCAGACACAAAATGTTACCCTCACACTTAGTGGTGAAATACAGAGGAATGTTGTACAACATATCATAAGTTACTGAAAGATCATAAAGCCTTAAAGTATATCCATAACCAGAGAATAACTGAATGATAGATGTGCCAATATGACTTAGCAGTACCAGCTGATTCACAGTAAGTCAGGTCCTGTATTGCATCTGTTATGTACTTGAAACAATATTCCCAAATTTCTAACTGTAAAATACAAGGCAATAAGCAAAGGGGGACAGAAAAGGAAGAATGAGTACTATAAAAATGCCAGCCATTTTCAGATAAAGATCAAAGCAAAAATACTAACAAAAAAACCCCAAGCAATCTTATTATGGTACATCGAAGCTTATCTTTTGGTCCCCTAGCCATGCTGACAACGTGAGGGAAGAAGAAAAAAGCATTCAAAGAATGTTCATAGATTTATGCAGAGGAGCCCAATATCCCTTGGCTAGCTGTACAATTAACAGGGAAGAAAGAAAGCAGAAAAGGGGATTGGAGGAAAAGCAAAATAGATTTACATAGTTAAATCAAGCTCCTGCTCTTACCCTCTTTTACCTCTTTATTAACTGAAGACAGCCTTGAGAAATTAGTTTTCATTATGGATTTTATGAACATAATCTATATTATTTTAGATAATTGCACCTGTATTTTAAAGGAAAGATGGCATCATACATTTCTTAAAAGAGCTAGAAAGCTGTAACTTTAAATTACTTTTCATGACGTACCAGGAGCCAGAGGAAGATGACATTTTAAAAACAGAATACTCTTTTTAGAAATCTATCAGTATCTATTTACAACTAAAGAAAATACATAGACCAGAAGCTGAAGGCTTCACTGATCTTAGTCTGCCATCAGGGATAAACATTTTGCATCACAGCATTACCAGTACACAGACCAACAGATCCTTTAAGCTGAATTACAGTCTTTATTATTATCCTAGTCAATGACTGAGCTAACAGCATGGATACAAGCAGATTTGCAGTATCTTTCCCCAAAGATGGAAATTAAACCAGAAGGAAGCAGGAGAAATTGGTAAAGTGAAGGGAAATAACAGCATTTAAGAAAATTCCCCTTCCTCCAACACCTCCCAGCTTCCTATGTATTCAATGCAATTTGGAGTTTCACAAGGATCAAGCCTGTATTTTGTGTCAATCCTAACATGCCTTTTGCTGGTAGCCAGTGTATCTGTAAACCAACTATATATATATATATATATATATACACACACATACACACACACCACTGGTGCTCAATATATCACACGGTTACCTAAATCTGGCACATATATGTCATGGCTGGTTCACATACCATTTATTTCTGAATGTAGCTAATTGTTTAAGCTCCACTAGCCACATGACAGGTCACCTCTTCCAGTGTTCTCATCAAATCATCACATTTCAAAACAGTTACTTCTCCTGTCAGTTTTCAATTTTTATAACAGAGTCAGTAATAGGATTATTTGTTAATGCACATCAGTGGCGTAATTGATACCACAGTTCCCAATTGAACCCAAGTTCCTCTTGGGTTAGTTTGTCTACTTTAAAAATGTGTCTATCTATACAAGCTCAGATCAAAGATCTATATAACCTAGCACCCTTAGTCCCACTACAGCAAGTAGAAGATATTTGAGAAAGAATCTTGAAGCAGCGGATAAGAGGGTGGATTTATTTCACTGAATAGGGCTCTTTCTGAGAGGAACTGAGCTACATCATGAAATACAACTAATATCTAACACACCCTCACTCCTGGGAGGGCTTATGAAAGGTAAAATTAAATGAAGCTCTGTCTACCCTAAAATACAAAACCAAACTTTCTCAGAAACATATATCAATATATAGGATGGCATAATTTTAAAAAATAGCAACCACATTCAGAAATATACATACCAAGTAAGACATCTAAAGAGGTAATTTATTCCAAATGCATAAAAGAATGGTACAAGAGTACTGGCTGCTCTCTTGTCAAAGTGACCTTTACATTTTCTTTGAGGTGTTTTAACCTTCCTGCTAAAATTAGGACTAACTCCTGAATTCAAAGGAAGTAAATAAAATTAGGCTGGTTTTGTTTTATTTTTGCTTCTAAGGAGTAGCAAACCAGAGCAGTAAGTGACTAAACTAGAATGGAAGACTCCTTTAAGAGTCTGCTAGCCAGAAAAATCAAGATACTTCATCTCTCCTGCATCTATGAGGCATATATACCTATATATAAATACATATATGCATTGATTTTGTTTAATTCGCTGCAGCATAGTTTTAATACTGTGCAAGATTAGATATTTTTATAAACACGACACAGGAAATTGAAAACAACATTGAACTACCCTAAGTTGTGATCCACTATGAGTGCAATCATTCTTTTGTGGCAATACTGTAACAGAAAAGTAGCCCTGAGCTAATTCATGGTTCTGGCTCCCATGGGTTGTCCCCTTTGTCAGAAATGCTGCTAGTTCCTTTATCTTAAATCTGCTTAGCAGGCACATTTGCACGGAAAAAGTCAGGATCCAAGAGTAGCTCAAGACAAAAAAGCATCCACGGATAATAAGAAGGTATCTGAGCAATAATTTCCAAGGAACACTGTGAAAAAAAGTGAAGGTTAAACACAATAAAAATAGTATTTTATGGGAAATAGGTGGAGTAGATTATCACCTAATGATAGATTAAAAATTTTAGGGAGCACCTGGATTGTTCTCCTAATATAAATAATTCATATTGCTGAAAAAGTACAATAAAGTCCAGTCTGAGCTCTGCCTTTAGTCATTGCTCACACCTCCAGAAATTCTGTGATATTGGTACCAGGTAATTATGTCTGAGGCACAGTTAAAACACATCCATGAACAACTCAAAAATGCCACACTTTTTTCTCCCCCAGAATGATACTAATTCTCATAGATAATGTTAGAAACAAATCCCTGTCTTCATGCAGGGTTATTTATTAATAAAGCCCCTGAATTTCCATGACATTCAGAGACACAAGACTTAAATATCAAACAATCAAATATAGAAAAAGAAACCATATGCAGAAGCAGAAAATCTTAATACCAACTAATGTACCCAACTAATGTGTATGCATATATGCTCATATATAAAAATTTTTTCTCCATCTCTCTCTCCAGCTTTTGTACTTGAGATGCACTGCACCATTTGAAATTATTTCCAAATCTGGATTTAATGTTTCCTCACAATAATTTTCCAAATCTAATTTGTTTTCATCTCTGATGTCAGAATAAAATAAAGAAACAAGAGTCAGAAAAGAATTAGGAAAGTACTGACAGACTCACACACACACTGTAAACCTGGGCACCCTGATGGACACCAAGCCAAACATAAACCAGAAATGGGCCCCTGCAGTACAGGATGCCAATGATATCCTGGGATGCATTAGACATGAAGGAAGTGATCCTTTCCCTCTCTCCTCAGGACTGGTTATACCACACTTGGACATGATTAAGGGGCTGGACAGAATGCTCTGGCAGCTGGGACTCTTGAGCTTGGAGAAGAGAAAGCTCAGAGGAGATCTTATTAATAAATTGGAATAGATCTGAAGAGAGGGTGCAAAGAAGACAGTCAAGCAAATTTCAGTAGTTCCCAGTGAGGCAATGGACATAAACTGAAGCATAGGAGGCTCCCACTAAGCATCAGGGAACAAATTCTTTACTGATAGATGGTGTCTAAGTGCTGGCACAGATTTCCCAGGGAGGTTGTGAACTCTCCATCCTTGGAGATACTGAAGAGCCACCTGGACATGATTCTGGGGAACCAGCTCTAGACCAGATAAATTCTGGACTTTCCTATCAGCTCAACCATTCCATGATTTTGTGATTATGTGTAAGTACCACACACAGGCAGCCCAGACAGATGGCTGGGTTATTTGGGTCTTTATGGAAATATGTTTTTTTACAGTCTTTTCCATCTTCCACCTCTGAAAGTTAGTAACTGTCATGATGAAACATTCTGCCACTTGTCTGCTTGCCCAGGAGTTCCAAATTACTATAATTAGCAAACTATCCCTCACAACAACATGTGACATGTTTTTTTGTAAGCCAGAGGGTCAAGGTTGAAGGTACTGTACTTTTATATCAACTTCTATAGCCCTGCACTGAAGTTGCAAGGCTACGGCTTCTCAAATATAATCACCCAACAGCTTCACAGATAACATTTCCATCTCCTTTATGATCTAAAGTTCAACATGACTTAGAAGCAACAAAGAATTTATTTAAGTCTCCTGCATTTAGAGAGCTGATGTCTGAAGTACTGATTCTAAATAAACTAGATACTGAAAGTCAAGTGTAACCTATTTCTGTGCTTAAAAATAATATTGAATCTTTGAGCTACTATACAAGAGAGACCATAGAGATGTATTAGAAGCAAGACATCTTGGGTTGTCAGTAGTGAACATTCAGAGTAGAGAAAATCTATTATTAGCTTGATTCAAGAGGTATCCAAGCCCTTCCTTGTTGTTTACAGTAATAGTGAATTGAGTAAACTTTAATTAGAGTGATGACTAAAAGTAAGGTTCCTTGAAATGAGCAGTTCTCAGGTTTGAAGATGCTGATGGAGATTGCAAAATATGTCTTTAAACATTCTCTTACTATACCAAGATCCTTTTAACATTATAAGGGGGAAAAACTGATAGTATGTCTTTTCAAAAATTTAAAAATTAGAACACTAAGTAGTGAATATTTTGACTAATTAATGTGGACTTCAGCTTTTGGCAAGTGATTTCACTGAATTAAATGAATAATAAAACTGAAATAAGAAAGAGATAAAAAGATTGATGATGTGGATGTCACTAAAAGGTGACACTGAGAATACAATAAAGGAAGGGTAATCTTATCCTTTAGTATGGCCTGGAGTTTACACAATCATTAAGGATATAATCAAAAGCTCACAAAAAATGCAGTTTGCTTTCACTGGCCTTGGATAAACAGCCTATTCTCTTTGTGCTGTTTAAGAATCTCTTCTCATTTGAAGGCAATATGATAGTTACAAGCAAGGTTGTTCAAGGTGATAGTAAAAGGAGGATTAGCATGTCAACTTATCTCCGCTCTCCACACAGATGGGGTCAGAGGCATCAATCATTTCTGATAAGATGTTCATATCATATTGACACAGACACAAAGTGTATATCAATGAAAGAAAATCTTAATATGCTCCATCTTACTGTTTCAAGTGCTGCCTTGAAACTTTCCCACTAATATTAATGCTACTTGGGAAAAAACAAAATGGTTTAGAGTGCTATATCAGAACTATGGGTCATATTACAGATTTAAGAATTTCTACAGTGGTATGTTGGCATAAGGCAAAGGCGTAAACTCTACATTAATGTAAAGGTCAGCAAAGGGAACGGGACTCTGAACAGGAGATGATGCAGCATTTTTATGTATACTCATCAATGCCAAGAAAAAGCCACAGTCTGAACTGAACAAATGTAGGCAGCAGACTTAACACCCTCCATTCCCTTTTTCATAATACACTACCCAGTGCTGCTTGGTGTTTTCAAAATTCTCCTAAAAAACCCAGGCAAGTTTTCTAGATGCTAATGTGCTACATATATTAATACAGTCTTATGGCATCTACACTGGAAAGGTAGGAATTTCAGAGAACATGGGGATGACTTGATTTTTTGAACACAGTCATCTGGTAAATATTTTCTCTGGGATTTTTGGCTTTTTTTTTTTTTTAATAGCAGAAGAATATTCTTATAACAACAAACAACAAATAAAGTTAACACAGCCTCTGTGAATAATGTACATTGTCTAGAAAACAGCTCAGCTCTTACTTTGTCCCTAGCACTTGTTAAACTGATTCTAGTAAAAGCTAATAAATGAGGTCTTTCCAGGATCTGTTAAGAAAAAAAAAAATCAATATATTTCTGATTAAATGATTGGTGTTCTTATAGATCCAGTGTAAATGGGCCCCCTGGCTATACTAAGGTCATCACTGCTGAAAAAAAATGCTGTACTGGGTAGCTGATATTAGTACATGTGAATGGAAAGCACAGACTGCAATCAGATGTCTCTTATTTCTCTGAAAAAGTGCCACTGCAAAATTTGTATCTGTGTAACCCCTTGAAGTATTTATCATTGGGTTTTTTAGTATGATCTTACTGCTGAAAGAAAAGTTTGTTTCAATAACTTCTGTTCGGGTAAGAAAAAAAGATATCCCCAAAGCCAACAATCATCACCACACTCGCGCTCTTCAGCACTCTAAATGCCGGTACACTATATATTCACCTTCATGTTCCAAGAAATAGAAAAACGTGTAAAACTTCACACATTGTAAAAAAAACCCACACACTACAACTGACTTAAAAGCAGCTAATAAAGGACATCAGAACACAGAATTGTTGCAGTGTGCTGAAATGTTGCACACACATGTTTCCAGTTTTCCTTTGGAGATGTAGCAATGGCCTCTTACCTAAAGTTATTGTTTCTCACATTAAATCAATTGCACTCACAGTTCTATAATTCCTTTGAACTCTGTAATTGTGTTTACAATGTGATTGAAGTAGAAACAATTATGTCCCAAAGCACAACTGAGTTACTCTGTTTTACTGAACTTTCCCCCATTCAAACTATAATCCTGTAATATCCATCTTTAATATACTATTTTATGATTTTACACATGATCAAGTTGAATTAGGTGATTTTGAAGACAATCTTCAATAATCTCCACATTTTGATTCACAAACCAGAGCAGTTAAGCTATGAGCCCAAACTAGAATATATGCTGCTGCCAATCAGACCACACAACGACAGATTTTGTCCACAGTAAAATCCTTAAAACATTTACATGTTAACATAGGGTCTAGCATGAGCTGCTGCTCTACAAATACATTCCTACTGGAACGCACTACTTGCATAAGTAAACAGCAGTCTTAGACTTTCAAACTGTTGATTTGCTGGCAACAAAATTAGATTATATAAAAGCAAATCTTCAAGGCTCTTTACCAAATTGCTAAGTCCTTCTGATTTTGCTTTTCTCAAACATTTGTGCAACAAGCCATATTCCAGAACAGATTATATAAAAGCATTTCTTTAACATGAAGTACCAGTACAGATCCAGATAGAGTATGTTTGAGCTCATATACTTTAAGAACAACTCCAAGTAGACAGTAAAAGCTCAGCATTGGCCAGAAAAATAACACTGAACTAAAAGAAAAACAAATCTCATGAGATGTGACTATGGACCTCTTTCATTTTCCAGCTACAGTAACAGCACCTCTCTACAACTGCTTATGTTAAAATGCTTCCTTTAGGATTCTATAAGAGTGAAATTAATTTTAAAATTTAAGTGTCATCATTATAGTATTTTACTTTCTTAAAGAACCAAGGAACACAAAAACTGGGCTTCTAACCTTAATAGAAATAAAAGAGGAAGGGAAACATATGGTTAGAAGACACAACAGCACATAAATCAAAGAATTTTACTGGGACAAGCCATATGGTTGTATCATGCTAAAGCAGTGCCACTCACAACTTGCTCTACCCCACTCAGGGGCTATTACTGTTCTAGGAAAGAAAACTGCAAAGAAGGAAGGGGAGACAAATGGAACATGATACAAAAACACACCAGGGAAAACTCTAGGAACCATCACGGCTGACTTCAGCTGTTTATTGTTAATTTAAGTGATAGCAAAAACTATTCCTAGCAGCTAGTTTAGCAAGAAAATATGGATATATACATATGCATACAGATCAAGTGAAATTACCATGCACCAATTAAGTAGAAAATGCATGACTTACAACTGTAGCCTTAATAAGCATAAGCATGTCTTGAAGCAGATTTAACTACTTGACTTAAATAGTGACAGATTTTATGCTTTCATAAAAGTATAATATTCACGTTCACAAAAAGCCTTTTAGAAGGCACACATTAGACAATTATTTTAATATAGAAACAATGTGGAAAATAATATTTATTATTATTGTTTATTAACAGCGACAATAAAGTCATAGATAAACCTATTATTACCCCTAATGTAATGCAGGAGGACGGCCATTATTGTGGATACCAACATATTTAGAAACAGTTATTTTTAATAGCAATATTCATCAACAAAAGAAAGGTCTGGAGAAACATATAATCTCATCCTGTCCCAGACAAATGGAAAATTATACCAAAATTATACCAAAATTATACCCAAAGAGTATTACCTCTAGATTAGGAAAGTTGATAGAACACCATTCCTATTGCCCAAATGGGTGCTGATCTCAGTAAGTTAGGTGTAAGTGAGGCATGACAGCCCTTACCAATCCAGAGAAATCTTTAAATAGAAAGTCTGAAAATAAAAAACCTTGAAGCATCACTGATTTTTTCTGTCACTATCTGATACCAGATTTCTGCTCTGGGGAAGTTACTAATGCCTTTCAAAATGAGTATTTCACATCTCATGTAAAACCTATTATTTAATTCTCAGTACATGTTGGAAAATGTATGAGCATTTATAAATGCTGTTAAAGATGAAAAAAAACATTTAATTGAAAGTAGTTTAGCTATAAATATACTTAATTTTTCTTTTATTAATAGAATCATAGAATGGTTTGGGTTATAGCACACCTTAAAGATCATCTAACATTGAGTTATTCAAAACACTAAAGGAATACTAAGATACATTATCAAAACCAGAATAACTGTTAAATTATTTTATTGCTTTATTTTCCATCTCTTTACTCATTTTAAAATGTGCTTTCTTAAAAATGTACCTGAGGAAAGCTTGGTACACACACAATGCTTGCAAAATCTAACATATAAAGCAGCAAAGTCCAAAGAAATAAAGCCCAAAAATTCTAGTAACATATGGTTTGGAGAAATACATTTTGAATATTTTTTATTCATGTATTTCTATCTTTACCTGTGCCAGTAACAAGTTTAATCTGTTCTTTTCATTACATTATTCTACAGGACTAAAAACAATGACTTGTGAAACCAATGGACAAATGACAAAACTAGTTTGTGATGGATCCTAAGGTGTTGCCACACACAGCTTTTGGCCAGCACTTTTGCTAGAAATGAGCAGAACAGTCTGAGTATCCAAGTTCCTCAATTCCACTGTTGCCCACAGGCTTTGGCATCATTGCAGGGCGTGAATTGTTGGGGCTGAGGACGCTGTCTCCTCTCATGCATCATTCTTCTGAGGGAGATTGTTCATGTCAAGTAGGCATCAGCAAGGGCCTGAAGATCTCTGAAATATCCCACCCATTTGTATTGAATAAAAATTTTACATTGTACCATACTGTAGTGCACAATGACCAGACAGCTTTGGTTTAAGTCTGTAATAAACTGGTTAAGTCACTTCCATGTCTAGCCCAGACAGACCATATAAAGATCCATCTTGTACACCTCTGCATTCCAGAGTTCATTCTGTGACACAGATATACCTTGCATTTAATTTGTGCTTGTAAAAGCTCTCTTAGGTTTAGCTTTCCCAGTATGTTGAGAAGTTTCTGTTTGTTTCTTGGGAGGGTTTTTTTTTGTTGTTCTTGTTCTTGTTGTTTGTTGGGTGGTTTTTTTGTTACAGTATGGTATGCTTGTTTGAATTGCAGATGGTATAAGCTGCCTTCACAAAGTTTATCCTGTCATTCCCCCCACACCCTAGAAGGGAGTTTGGATTTGTAACAACATTTCTTCAAGGTTTGCCAGTAATGGGATGAGGAAGTTCACAGTAGCTGAAAACAGACACTGGAGTCAGGAATCAATAGCTAAAGGTCAGATCACAGCAAGCACGTGAGAAACAGCTCTAGAATTTGTGCTTTCATGAAACATGAAATCCAATCCATTTGCTTTCACACCACCACCGCTGCCTTAACCTTGTTTTCAGCAATCCATATCACCCCAAATTGTTTTCTGTCAGAGTCTGCAGCTCTCTCGTAAATCTATCACCTGCTGTGGCATTCATTGGAGTGAACACAAACAACATGTCTTGATGCACATTTAATTCTCAGAAACGACAGGAAACTGAATTTTCGTGACAACTGTCTGAAGTGCAGGCTAGAATGAAATGCCAGTATTTAACAGCTAACACTGTAACACTAGCTGTGTATACATGATCTCACTAAGCATAAAAATTAATGTACTCAATATACTCTTCCTTCAAGTACAACCAGTACTTATTTTGCCTGCACTGCAAAGCACAGACATAATTTTGCCAAATTCAGCCCAACTTCCACATAGTTCCCCAAAGTCCTATTGCCATATTTAAGAGAAAAACTGTGGAAAGGATTCAGGCTGGAGAAGTTCACAGACATTTCCTTCTGTGGGAGGGTCCCCAGGCTGGAGCAGAGGAAGCGAGTGAGGAATACTCCCCTGGAGGAGGAGGGAGTGACAGAGACAATGTGTGACCAGCTGAACACAGGTTTGATTTCCAGTCCCCTGTACTGCCAGGGTGGATGAAGGAGAGAAAATCAGGAATGAAGTTGAGCACAGGAATAAGGGAGAAGTGGGAAGGAAGATGTTTGAAGTTTTGGGTTTATTTCTCATTATCCTACTCTGATATGATTGGTAATAAATTCGTTTTCCCTATGTCACGTCTGTTTTATCTGTGACAGCAACTGGTGAGTGATCTTTCCCTGTCCTTATCTTGACCTGTGAGCCTTTTGTTCTATTTTCTGTCCCCTGTCCAGATGAGGAGGGGAGTGACAGGGTGGCTGTGGCTGGCTGGAGGCCAGGGTCAACCTACCACACCCATCACCACTGCAGAGCCATTTAATGGTTCAGATTTCCTGGAGTGCTCCTCAAACAGAACTTACTGATCTCTTGCACTAACTGTACTCTCCTCCTGTTTTCATATTTATTAAACACATAGTGGTTTCACTACTAATCACCCCCATGTTTTCTCTCTCAGCCAGAATTATGAAAATAGAAGTAGCTACTGAATATTTTAAAAATCAAAGGTTATCAGGTCTCTCACAGAATTTAAACTCTAGGACAGTTTGATTTTGACAGTTTCACTGAAGAACCAGCACCTTCTCATAGAAGTAAAGGCTCCTTTTATAAAATATATGCTTAAGTCACTGACTAAGGGCAGCACTTCACTCTCATGTACAGAGGACAATTCCTCTTATAAATATTACAGAAAAAGCAGAAGTTCAAAGTTTTGAATGTGCACTGATTAGCAGAGATGAAAATAGGGATACTGAAAAATTACCATTCTGTATGCACACATGTATATATATTCCTATACTAAAAAAACAACTGGAAGGTGAAATAAGAAAACAAGACAATTATACATCTGTCTATATATATTTTTGTAAACCTTAAATGACACTAGAAACCATTAAACATAACTGAATTTCAGAAGGAAGCAAAATATTCTCATGAAACAAAAACACCATGCCCTTGATTCTAAATGTGGAATTTGTTACCTGGATCAAAAGTTATAGTATTTAATGTAAAACTTATATAAAATCAATATTTAAATATAAATCATATGGTACCTGATGGGTCGATTTTCTTTACTATCAAAGAGTGAAAAGATTACTTCCAGTTCCTCTCCCAGATTGGAGCACATTAAACTCTTCATCTGAACAAAAAGATGGTGGCTGCTAGCTGGTACTGGTGTGTCTTTTTTTCGATGGCGATGTTCCATCTAAAAATACCACAAAAACAGGGACCAGTATGAGTCAATTATAAAATTCTCAAAACAAAAAGAGGTAAACTATGTAATGTAGAACTACTTTCTTATTCCAAATTAGAATTTTTTAAAATTTAATAGTAACTTGTATTTTTGTGTATCTTTTTTTTCTTTTTCATTTGAGAAGAAAAACCCAGGGAATTTACTTTCCCAGTGTTACACTTCGTCATAGTTATCTTTAGGTGAAAAACAGTAATATCTAGTAGTTTGGTTTTTTTTTACTCTGAAAGTGTGGAGCCACTTTAAAGCTTTGTGCTGTAACAACATAGTATTTCTTAGTTGCTTTAAACAGTTAATGATCTGATATTGAGGTATTCAAACACATTCAAAAGTGCTTTTGCAGAAGACTAAATACCAGTATTTTAAACTGGGGAAAAGCAATCATACCCACATTTTATGATCTCTGGCAAACTGCTTTATACAAGCTAATAATTTATCTTGATTAGATGTCACAGTTTATACCTTCTGCATTTCAGTCATCCATTAAGAGAAGGACAATATTAAGTTGCATTATGCCTCTCTTACATTGTAACAATTAAAATAGTAATCTTTCTAAGCTACATAGTCTTCACACTGAGGTTATCTTTTTTCCTCCTTTTTATTTTTCAAAGTACACTCCATGAGTGCCATTATAGTTTTCTGACTTATTTTTCCTCTGTATGTTTCTTTTATGATTCATGGCTCCTCACCACATTTCATCTAGTGCTTCCATCTGTCTAGGATTCCATAATATTACATATCACTTTGAAATTACTCAAAGGTATTCTGATTCTAGCACAAAGAATTTACTATTAGGATTGACACCACAGGTCAACAATACAAATAAAATACAACTTAAAAATTATTACAAAAATACATAATTATTTCAGATCAAAAAAAAAAGTAACAATGATTTTTTGTGGGGTTTGTACTTAAATACAAAAGTTATAATAGATAAAATTCAGCTTAAATACAAGCTTAGTCTTAAGCACATAAGAATCAGAACTGTGTATCTGTAACAGCTGCAGTACTTAAATATGTGCCAAAGCCTATATAAATGAATTGGCAAGTTTTCTTAGACCTCGCTGGAGAGTTAGTCGGAAGAAATATCAGTGCTGGTTTTAGTAAATCAAGATGGGCTTTTACACCCAAAGCAAAGCTTTCTTGTGCAATTTAACTGCTATTTACATTAATATATTAGAAACTACCAAGAGCCCAGTATGATTAATTGTGACAATATTATACTATTATTATATTTCCACAGAGCTTATCTAGAAAGGCTCTTAAGTCAGGTAAAGCTCTAATGATAAAGAGTCCCCTAAGCTTTTATTGATAATTAAATTCATATTAACGTATTAACATAATTTAAAAGGTATATCATAAACCAAAACTTATAACAAATAACATTTAACCTAAGCATGTGTGCACAGACAAATCTGATATCAAATCAAAGAATTTCATACAGATATAGAGATGATACAGCTGTTCCAAAAAATTCTTTCCTTACAGTAAAACTCGTTACATTATGAAATGCCAATTTATTGGATCAAAAATGGTACTTTTGATTAAATAGAAGAGTGGCCATCAAACTACCAGTACATAATTTGATAGCAAATGTACCAAATATTACATTCACATACCAGCCTGTAGAGCTCTGTAATGCTGATCTCTTCAGGATCTACCATAGCATATTCTTTTCTTGGAACTAAGTCAAGTCCCAGTTGTCTGTAAGAGAAATGAAATAACAGTAAGTAGCTTCTACTTTCAAAAGAAACAAATTACTCTGCATGTGTTTGTTGTTTATTCCAATAAACAATGTGCATGTAAATTGCTACTCTACAATTAGTTGACTTTGGTTTTATTTTGGTGTATTTTGGCTGTAACCATCATTCACATTTGACTCATTCCCTTTCTCCACTTTGCAACATTAATAGAATGTTTTCCCACAATTTTTAAATATGTTTCACATAGTGGACAATGTGTAACGGACATTGTTGTTCATACTATTCTGAACATTTCAGTGTGAATGCACTAGTACTGTCAATTTGAGTAACAACCACGAAAAGAAAGATAAAAAGAAAATTCATCAAATGCTAAAACATCAGCTTATTTTCAGCTTATTGGAGTGGATGGTATCAAAGATACTTGCCTGTAGCACATGAACAAAATAAGGAGATGAACTTGAATCAACAAAAATACTATTTATTTCCAGCACAGCAGCAAGCAATAATGTTTAAGAATGCATAAGGACACAAAGGCAGTCATGCTGAATTTAGGAAAATTCAAAATATTATAAAGCTTTTCAAAAATGTGTTTTAAAGAGTAGGAACTCTCCATGTCAGAAACCTTCATATTTAATTCCTTTCAGTTACTGCAAAATTCTAAGCAGACAAGTAATCATACACATTTAGTTACAACCTTTTCACTCTGTTAGGTATTTATGCTTTCAGACAGCTGTAGAAACCCTGGAAATTCAGTTAATTCTACTACTGAATATTGCTTCCTTTAGTTAGCATTTAGCTATATAAATATATGCTAAAGAAGAGACTTTGGAAACAGCACCTAAAGGGCAGAGGGTGTTTTAACCATTTTCGTGCTTAAAAAAAGGTAAGACAATACAATTTGCATTAGCTCATTTCAGTTATTCAGATTCAAGAAAGATGCAGAGCGCAGTAGCTGGATGTATGTTAGAGATGCCCAAGTAGAAACTAAATTGTGTGACCAAGTTAAAAAAGAAGCAATGTCAACCAACAGAGTTTCAGTTAGAACACAAAGCTCTGCTAAATGCATCATCCAGGCATCATGTGTATTAAAAAGATGTAAAATGCTGCTTCAGATATTCCAATGCAATTGGAATAAGTACTATCTTAAAGATAGTACTACTGCTATGTAAATTATACTGATATAAAAAGCAGAATAAAACAATAAGCCACTTTTCACTGTTAAAATATAGTGGACATAGAAACAATGAAGGAGAAAATCCATTAAAAAAACAGGCAACACTTGTTAGAAATTTGTTCTTTATTTCACCATTCTGCAATCAGTCTAAAGAAGCAGCTTTACAATTGTATTACATTTGATTTATTTATATTCACTCACTCGTTGCCCCAGTCCAGACGAGCAGTGATGTGTCGCTTGACGTCCTTCATTCGATCGTGGGTGAGATGGCCAACCAGCACCTGCCTTCGCAGGTCCAGGATTTCATTCATTATGTGCCACAGCCGGTGAAAGAGATCCCCCTCATTCCTCTGTGAGATAACAATAGGATTGCCTCTACATTATCTGATAATTAGGATATCAGCTTATAAATTGATAATCCTAATAAATACATACATGATGAGGAAATTAGGAAAACCCCTTTTCCCCCCTTACTTAATCTTTTGTTTCCCATCACACTTGTGACCACTTCACCTGCATGTGAGTGTGTGCATATAAAATAATTTCAGACCTTGCCACAGACCTTGTCTATTCTCCACACCCATCTCAATATTCCAGTCCAACTCCTTGTCTCTCTCACATTAACCTACTCTAATGTACATGACAGGTATGACAAAAATTCAACAATAAACATTCATGTGTTGCATGACGCAGCATTGTTTTACTCCAAGAGTATGTTCATTCTGTGCTGCTATCTCATCCAAACTGAATATATCATCCATATTTCAAGACTATTTGAACTTATACACATAAGGGATAGAAAAAGCAATAGCTCTGAGCAATCAAACTCTGAACAACAGTGTTAATTTGTTTTAACTTTCCCTTGCATTGATATAATTTTACACACTACCACCTAATCATAAATAAATAGTATTGTATAGACAGAATCTTGTTCAGACAGTTCTTCTTTATCTAACTTTGAAGTAGGAGAAAATATGTGAATACAACTACTTTGAAACCACATCCTCCTACTCTAATTATATACCAGTTATGGGCATAACAACTTCCCATAAATGAACCTCTCTTCTGGAAAAATCTATTAACTCTTCCTTAGCTAATTCTAAGTAGTTTTCCATCTTTTTTTGAGAACCTTTAGCTTGAGAAAATTACTACAAGCTTCATCTACGTGATTCATTATACAAAGTTGAAAAAACACTCCTGTTAAGATTTGTTCTGCTAATTCTTGCCAAAAACCCTAAGTCCACTTCCCTTTTCCTTCTTCCTATGAATAAAAGGCATAAAAATAAAGTTCAGCTAGTTCTGCTGCATAAGTTAAACCTAAAAATCCTTTAGAAGTACCATTACTCTCCATCAACAACTGTAATATACCAAGAACTCTGAAAAATTGCAATTTGATAAATCTGCTCTTTTTACTTCACAGTCATGCACTTCATAAGCTTACTAAAAGGGCATTAATTTATTGTTTGTCTTGGCTTTCTGTCTGGAAAAGAAGAAAACCATGGTAATTTTGAACATGCAATAACAACAGCAGTGAAGAAAAATGTTGCCAAAAAGAGAAACAACTGCTCTAACAAGAGGGAAATATGAACATTATAAGTAAAAGAAAACCAAGGGAAAAAAAGTAATAGAAAGAGCCCTTGAATTAGAAACAAGAGACAAAAAGGACTTTGTAGGAACATTATAGACACCTATACTGATAGTACATTTTCACAATTTTCCATCAGACACTAATATATAGAGCTTTCATTTCTGCAGGGAAAATAAACCAAATTGAACAAACAATAATTCAGGTGCATCTTTGGTCCTGGTATTTGATAAGTTCTACTGAAGTATATTATTATTATTCATGTGACTACAAGAGACATCTTAATAACACTATGAAACTCAAAATAAGATTTGAAGGTATTAGTAAAACAATTAAAAAACAAATTGAATCCTTTGGGGGTTTTTTACGAAATATATACTTCAACCAAACCAGAGCATCTAAACAACAGTGCACCTTTTGAGATGACATTAAATCAAAGCAATATTATTCAGGGTATTTACCACATAGAGTTGTTTCCACATTGTTCCCCAGTCTCTTAGAGTTGATGTCATTTCTGTAATAACAGAATCTTCTGTTGGAATAACCATTTCAAATTGTCTGTAACATGCAGAAGAACACATGATATTGCACAAGCATAACTAATCTCATTGCAGTTACTAATATGTAGACTTCCTACTGCCAACAGTGATGTCTGTCAACCTACATGAGTGCTCCTTCAGACCATGACAGTTTTTATTTGTAGATTTATTGAAGCCCAGTGGAAAAACTTTGGGTGAAAATAGTTTAATCCCCATGCAAAGTCTTGGCTCTAGAGAAGTCAAGGTGAATTTTTTTTACTATGAGATAAGCATATAAAAAAACAAGATTCCAAAGGGATCTTGACACTGCAGCTTTTCATGCCTGGATTACTTTTTCCATGATATCTTGTCTCTCTCACTAAATTAACATAACATTGTGACAGCTCTTGGCCATGATGTGCAGCAGGGAACAGGGCCTGAATGGGAAACTAACAAACAAAGCAAATAGATGCAACAACAATTGAAATCCATGCAAGCACTATCATAGTGTCCACTAACAAAAATCATTCTGCCTTTAAACTTTATTTTATTATGATGGCTTACAATTTTGTTTCACTGAACCTTCAGTTTTAGCTACAATTTTAAAAGGAGAAAAGGATCCTAGGGCAAGACCAACCACTAGTGGCTGTAACCTCATAGTGGACACCAGGGACTTTAACAGTAACGTGGGGACATTTTCACCTGTGAGAATGAAACTTATTTTAATATTACTACAGTCTTCATCATTATTTCTGCTCATCATGAATAATGGATCTTCAACACACTCATTCATGCTCCCAAAACAAAGATCACTTCATGTTCAGGTATCCATCTATTATAAGAAATGTCCTTACCTAAACAGTTTTCAAACTGTTTTGTATCAGTTCTCTACTAATAAATCCAAAAAAAGGATACAATATGAACTATTACAGATTAAGCAAAACAGAAAAAACCTTTTAAGATCACTGACAATTTTTTAAAAGTTTTAAATTTTTAAAAGTGATACCATCAAGGTATCAAGTTCTATGCATAAAAAAAATCAGTGTTTTTTTAAGTCAGACAACTTGAATTCCAAAACAAAATTTTAAACAATGATTCTGGCTTTTATCAACTCTTCTAAATGTGAAAAGACATCAGCTGTTGTCAAAAATAAATACTGGCTCTCCATCACCTGAAGAAAAGAAGTAAAGGAAAAAGTTTCTCTATTCATTTATGCCATTAAACTGATACATTATTTTACCCATTTTTGTAGAATGGCAACTGGTAGAGCTACTGCCTTCAAATAAAACAGCTACAAAAAATCTTAAAACAGTAGGCTAAAAGACACCTTATGTACAGAACAATTTCTTAAAATTAAGGCAATGCTATTTTTAAGCCAAACTTAACATAATTGTTTCGCCTTTTCTCTAGACAATACAGAATGACATTCCCAGTTGCATTCAGTGTCTTTTCTGGATACAGCATTCCAATTTTATGACCATGCAGAAGTATCAGGTTAGCTAAGCACAACCATCTCAAGTCCTCTGGCAGTAAGCTGAAGATATCATAACATAACTATGTTATTTACTTTATAAGCAAAAGATTTTTGGTACAAGTAACTAACTATGTTTAAATATTTGAAATCAGAACATTTCACACATACCCTTTGTTCTTAACACATGCATTCTTCAAGTGAATGTAGTTAGATGGAAATATACCCTGAAAAATAAAAAAGTTTAGGTAAAAAATGCCCCCTTACATGAGTTTGGCATTCCATTTACTATCATTCAATATGCAAATGCAAAATGAATTCAAAGCCCTCCAAATCAGTAGCAAAAAAACACAGACAAGGAAAGAATGCAATAAATACTCAGTATAGCTCTAACAGGAACTAAAATGCCATATTCAGTAGAGTTTAAAATCTTCAGCACTTCAGAAAATTAGAAGATAAACACACATAGAACATGCAGAAAATTGTTGAGAGCTCCCTTATGGCAGACTGTTTTATTCATTATTCCTACCTTGATAAGAAACAGAACAGCTGTGGGGGATACTGTCTTATCAACCACATCTTAAAAATAAGGATTTTCAGACAGGGATTTTTAAAATAATGCAGAGTAAATGAAGTTAACAAAATTCAATAAAAATTAAAGTCAAGTAAATAAATTAAATCAAAATGGAGTCTAATTTGGTGGGTACTCTGCCTGCAGTGCACATGAAAGTTGTGGTAGATCCTGTCACAGAGCCTGTGCCTTCCAGGAGCAGCCCTTTCCCAGTTGTTTAAGGGCTCTCCACAATTCTGGTGAACACTCAGCATTGCTGAACAGTCCCACTCTCTTACAACACACTGGCCTGCACAAATCAGAATAAACAAAATGAAGCAAGCTCCAAGCCTCTGGCTGGGAAGATAATACACCACAGCTCACGCAGTGAGAGAAAATGCATAGATGGTCTCTTCATAATAAGCACAGCTGCATACAGCTTTCCTTTGTGATGATGGTGCCCCATTTTATTTTCACACAACCATTAGACCTTCAAGAAAACCAAATCTACTGTGTAGAGGCAACTATCCTTTTAAATGCTCCTACTCCTCTGCAATGCAAAGCAGTTTGGGGAGCATCTCCCAAGGACAGTAGGACACAGAGCCCTGCAGGTGTAACAATGTGTCAGGGATGCAGATGCATCCTTGCTGCACACCAGCTGCCACAAGTAACTTCTTCCAGTGTCAAAGCTGGCAGAATAACAAGGGAATAATCTTGACAGAGCAATACCAATAACAAGAGGAGGTACAAGGTGCTCTTATGACTTTACTCTTGGAGAGACTCCCTTCAAAAATCCAAATCAGAAAACTGTTTGCATTCTCACTAGAAAAACAGAGAATTTATATCTCATCGCTTCACACATCAAGTCATGTTTAGAAACCCTATTCATAACTTTCATCACACATTTGACAGACCACAAAGCAAGACTGACAGCAAGCATGTGGTGAGAATTGCAATAAAAGACACAAAAGATGCAATAACAAACCACAACTGCTCATGTCTTATAAATCAAACTTTAATATACATCCGTGAGATCAAAATAGTAAACATCAAATTTGATTCTGTGACTAAATTTATTGTTTGAATTGACCTTCTGTATAAAGAAAGGAAATTTATGTGATTAGAGACCACAGGCCTTGGCACAAAAGGCCAACGACTTGATATGAGCCCCTACAAACTTTTCAAAATTATTGTACATATGCTTTTTTTGCAGCTGAAGAATCTTGGAAATGAGGACAGAAAAAGAAGAGCAAAGCTTACAATGCAGCTTAAAGGATCAACAGATAATTTAAGACCTTTCTTTCCCAAAAAAACCAAAATCTGTACAATCCCAGAGGCAAGACAACAGGAGACATCAAGAAAATAGCAAGACAAATAAGACAAGAAAAGCTTAAACATACAACATGAACAGACACTGAAATACAAATTTCAGTATCTTTTCTTGTCTGAATGTAGAAGAATAAATCAGTGAAGTCTGGTTTAGAATACTATGCTACTATGGAAACCAAAGACTGCACATCAAAGAAAAGCAAAAGGAACCATATATTTTACATGGCAACACATATGTTTTATTCAGTTGATACTCTGCATGTGGCTCCTATACTAGCTGTCTCCAGTGGCTGATCTAAATTAATTCATAGCATCAAGAAAAACCGGCACAGTTTAACCAACTTTTCCGACAGTGTTTACAATTTGTATTCTCAGTAGTGTTTTCCCTTCAACTTAGCTTCCTCTGAGTGAAAAGTCTAAAATTTGGAAATGAAAGAATATTCACCACAGCCCTGGATTTGTAGAGTGTATTATACTAATACATAGAAGCATTTCAGAAGGGTAATCCATGTCCAAATCTAATTAAAGTAGTACCAATAATATACTTAACACTAAGCTCTGTTTTTCTTTTAAGAGTAAATATCATACACTTTCAAGCAGATTATTAACTTTTAAAAAGTAAATATACATTTTTGCCCAAGAATGCAAAATTGCAATTGACCTTTACCTTAAGATTGGGGTTTTTTAAGGCAAATCCTCTGTACCATCCTGTGAAGAAAGCACATTTTGCTTTTTAAAGAGGGCAAATCATTTACATAGGTAAAACAGATTTCATCTTTCCCTTTTGGACAGATATAACAATTCCACAGTGCTGTCAGGCTATATTAATTTAAAAGATTTTCCACACAGTGAAAGGTATTTCATTTAAACCAGTTCATCTTTGGATGACTTCATTCATACAATTTCAGGAATTACTCTTTAACCCTGTACCCCTAAATGTTTCTAACAATGCAGCCTAAGTAAATTCTGCACTGGATACCACAATGGTCAAAACAGAAATAGTTTCTTTCTAACTCAAAATATTTACAAATAATTTCTGGGCTTCAGGTTCCACATCTATCAACCACAATGCTATATAAAATTCATAATATACCTGATTCAACAGAATAGATCCTATGCCTTCTAAAAGAACATTTCTTACAAGGTTAACCATATATAAACTTGATATTATATTACAAAAAAAAAAAAACCACCTATATGATACCAAATGATAAAAAATTATTTAAAACTATTTTAAAAATCAATGTGTTGATTTTTAGGTGTTAAGGAGGCAGATTATGAAAAGAAAATGAAATTTATTTCTCTGACACTAGCAACAGACATTTGCTAAAATTTTATTTGCATTCTCTAACACAAAACAGAGGTAGAAGAGAATGCTTACACTGCTTTAAGATTTTTAAATTGTGTTGAATTAATTTGAAAATGCCTTGGTGACAGCCAGATTTCCCTCAGAAATACCAAGAAAGCAGAAGAATCATGAGACTTCCTTCCTGTTATAACTCTTACCATCTGCAAGTGTTTATTAAACAGACAGATTAAATAAAAATTAATGTACTGCAAATTAATTATTTTAGAGACTACAGCCCACTGGAACTGTGGAAAAAATTAAGATGCCAAAATGTATTATATTATTGACTTCAAAAATGTGTTACTTTAACAAAATAAATGAATATTAATGGGCTTCACACCATCAATACACAAAGCTTAATTTTCACTGGAATCACCTGTGAACTCACCATCACATTTCTCTAATATCTGAACGGTGTCTCCAATCTCCAATGATAGGCCATGTGGGACTGTCCCTCGAAAACCAGCAATTACTGAAAAATATAATATGTTTCAATTATTCACAACATTAAAATATAAATTATTCCTATTGTTAACAAAGTAGTATATTACCATGAGAAGTTACATGTTAGAATGAACAGGCTTATTCAAATGTAACAAGCTGTGAAAAAAAGTAAAAAAAAAAAAGAATCATTAAGCTACTTTTATGGGCAGAAAATTCAAAAAAAAGGACTCAAAAATAAGCCTAAAGTAGCCTTATGATACATGAATAGAAAGTTTGTATTAGAGAACACTATTAGCTAGTGTAAGCACCCCGAAGGACAGAAAGTGTTTTATTCCAAGTGCTTACACTAACATGCATCAGACCTCAGAATTTTGCGAGATGAAAGTGTCAATATGTGCCAATATTTTTGTTGCCATCCATACCACTCACACACTATGAAAAGAAAACCTTATTTCACATTTACTTAATGGATGCTATAGACCAGCACTCCACATAATCCCAAATGTGAAGAAATGGTTAGGGGGTGGAGACCACTAAAGCATGCTGTTCACTCCAATACAGCAAGTGCACACTAAGCTTTCCCTGCAGCTTCACCAAAGCCACTGAAGGGAGGTCATGAGCTCAGGCTAGCACAAGAGCTACAGAAATGGAGCTGGAGATAGAACATCCTTCAGAAATAAAATTTCAGGCAGTGATATTCCCAAATACATACAGTGGCCAAATAATAAGTCTTATATTGTTAATTCTAAAACAATAGAAAGCTATTTTTCCACTCTGAATCAAAACAGAATACCCAAAAGCCACTCAAAGAGTTCACTCCTAAAAATGTTAAAAATCCATGCTAGATAGCAATCCAGATATTCAATCCTGTTCTTTCTGTACTTGGAATGCTGAGTTAAAATATTGCCTAATTCACGCCACGTGACCAAGCAATAGTGCTTTTGATTCTCTGTATTGTAATCTTCTTTCAGAGCTGAATTTTGAAGTGGAAGAGGAAAACAGCCCATCTACCAGGGCATGGTGCACAAAAAGACTTTGTAGCCTAGCATCAGTCTTACTGCTGTCAAAAGCTACCCATCTAGACAGGAAACCCCAAATCTCATAGGAAAAAAAGAAATCCCACTGAGAGTCATGACAAGAAAATGTCACATAAAAAAGCCAAAAAGATATGCATATATGCAAGGACATATATACACTCTTGCCTGTTGTTGGAAGTCTACCCTGCCACAAGCAGACACTACACTCAAACACAACATAACCTGTCATCCACCATCTGTGCCTGCCACATTGTTCATCAAAGGCAGCAGGAGAGATTCTGTCAGCAACCACAGAAACTTAAAATTCATTTGTGAATCTTCAGAAGAAAGTTCCAGATTTTAAGAGTAAATCAACAGGATGTGGTTTATGCTATAGGACAGCACGTTCAAAAATGCACAAAAAGTACTCTTTTGCCAAATCCTTCTTCAGAATTTGACGACTTCAAAACTCACTGTATTCAGTTACCACTTCACTCATGAGAAAATTACCACTGTGCTTAACCCATAGTCTTTATGTCTGAAAAAGTCGTGAGAGATTATATCCCTGGACAGTCCCTAAAATTTTGATACATGAGACCAGTATTTATAGTATTGATCCTACTCAAGAATGTGTGTTGAATCAATCTCTATTTGTATTGGTGCTACTCCCATTCTTCAAGTTTTTTACACTGAACTGAATGCTGTGAGATATGCAGCATGAAATAAAAAGCTATTTTGGTTCCGCACCATGATCAAATGCACGGTTTTTAAAGCAGTTTAGTAGCAAGATAGGATTAATACAGTGAGAAAGTTTGTCTAAGAGTTGGAAAAAACATAGAATTTTGCATATAATTATTTTACAAAGATCTGAAAATTAAAACCATTTTTAAACTATGAAGAAATAAAAATAAGAAGCAAACTCCCTGAATACCAATGAGATGTACATCTAAATTCTGCTGTGGCACTGAAATGACAGAAACCACTCTAGTCACCTTTCTAGTTTGAAAGAAGTAAAATTTGAATATGAAGCCTGCCAAAATAGCATGTACAGCAACAAAAATAAGTTAAGAAATTAACTGAAGAAGTATGCAAAACCAAACTAAATCCTCATCTGTTATTACAGTTATGAGGTGTCTTATATTTAAACCCCATTGAATAAAAAAAAGACAGTAATTTTCTCCTTATGAGCCAAGATATCCTGTCACATTGTTATGATTTTACTTTTCTGTGACATTCAGTTTTTATTACTTAGTTACTAGAGTTGTTAAAGATATTTTTCTTTTTATCTTCTCTTTTTTTTAAGTTTAAAAAAAACTTTCAGGACAGAAGAAGATTGAAATCTGACACTGTGTAGAAAATAGCTAGAAATCATTTTAGAGCATGAATTTAGAGCAAAAGAACATGAAGAACAAAATTATACCCTGAAATATCTTCTAGAAAGGTGGCCTGCAGAGTACTGGAAAAAGAAAGAAGGAAATGAGGTCATCATCTTTACCTCTAAGCACATTCACCTGACACAGTTGAAAAACTCTCCCTGGATTCTTGTGGTGTAAGGTCAGGCTCAAAACAAGTAGCCTGTGGTGTTTAGCAGTGTCAATCAAAGTAAAATAAGGAGCATTGCAGAGTAGCAGAGGATTTAATGTAAAGCACAGGAACTCACAGATAAACTTACAAATGTTGACACAGCTAACTTTGTAATAATCAAATCATACTACTGAAGTTGGACAGAAGGTGGCCATCATTTTCAACTCAACTGCTAAAAACAGATGAGGGCCAAAGAACTCAACAAATTTTTTTGCCTCTGTCTTTAATGGCAACCTCATGAGATACATCCCAAACTCCTGGGGGAATTGGCTGATGTGGTAACATACAATTTACAAGAGCATGTAGCAATATGACAATGGGAATGGCTTCAAACTGAAGGAGGGTAAGTTTAGCTTACATAATAGAAAAAAATTATATACTGTGAGGGTGGTGAGGCACTGGAACAGGTTGCCTGGAGAAGTTGTGGATGTGGGTTCCTGTGAACACTTAAGGTTTTGGATGGAGCTCTGAGCAACTTGGTCTAGTGAAAGCGTCCCTGCCCACAGCAGGGGAATTGAAAGGATGATTTTTAAAGTCCCTTCCAATCCTTCTATGATTCTGTAGATTCTATAGAACTCTATAGAATCTGTAGATTCATCTGTTCTATGATTCATGTCTTTTCAGTTTATCTGTGCTGTATATACATAAGTAGTCTACAGGGAGGATTAAAATTAAGGCATGGAAGAAGGCAGCTGCTGTTCCACCAGAGAAGATCACAGGGTTCAGCTAGGACACGGAGTTCTTAGGCAAGCCATAATATAAATTTAAGGTACTAAATGTCTCACCCTTTTCTCAAATGACCCCATTGTTCTGCAAAAGCAGATGCTCTTTAATTCTTTCTTCTAGTAGCAGTACGTATATAATTAATCACTCTGCAGTGACCATGGCTTAAGGCGTTCCCAACCTAAGAGCAGTACATATTTATCATACTCACAGAACCAGACTTTTTTATATACAGCATTTGCTGACCCATATGCATCATATATATCCCATTTTAATACTTCTAACAACAATAGCTGTTGAGAGAAAGTAGCACTTTCTCTCTCTTCATTGTAAGTGTATACCAGAGACCTTGAAAAGGAAGATGGACAGGAGAAGAAAAATCTACTCTGAGTACAGGTCATTTACCAATACCTGCAGTCTTTGCAGATGGATAGTCAAATGCATATCCCTGGGAAGCTATGTATCAAAACCACATCTAGATATATTTTTTTTTGTCATTGTAGTAGCTGAAGGTAATATAAATGTCCTTTTCAAGCACATGACAGTGATTGATGTCCTCTTCAATCACCTCTCAGCCACAGGAGAAACATGGAACTCCACAATAAAAGTTTGTAGCAGTATATGTGCTCAGAAATATTTTAGAAGCTGTGTTCAAATACTGCAGGCCAGCTGGCATTATTAAATATTTTCTGTCTGCCAAAGGGTGCTCAGAGAATAAAAAAGCAATACAACAGCACAGGATACAAGAATCCTAATCTATACAGAAGGTGAAATAATACAATGAGAACTATAGTGACATGCAATATTAAAGCAACTTCAGTTTTGGTTTGCTCCTAAGTTCATATTCTCAAAACAAAATTAATCTTTATGCTCTCATTCAAAATCTCTGGCTGGATGTGCTCACTGTTGGGCAGTTTTATGTATGAAAGTGCCTGCTGTGTGAAAAGATCTGTCCAAGCCCAAGGTCCTAAATAAAGCCTAAACTAAATGGGGGGTTTTGGTGCAGCTTCTGCTCATTTAGAGTGCTGATAGCATTGCTGTTCTAAAAACTAAAACAATCTATTTTTCTGCTTGCAACTAGCATATAGTTAGCATTATAAAGAGGAATTGAGACACTCAGACCAAGCTTGTTTCATGGCTGGCTTGACTTTATGTTTAGGAGATGAAAATGTCTCCCCACAAAGGGTGCAGATATGACATGGTGCTCAAGATGCCCTCATCACAAGTTAGAATTATGATCAACACCACAAAAGGAGATACACATTACATTCCATTCTGGGTTGTGTGGCTGGACATACACCCCCATATATAAAGGGATGAAAAGAAGTCATATCTACAGCAACTGCTCAATGTTCAAAAATAAGCACTTGGACAAAAGCATATTTGGGTTTCACATAATAAAACAGTCCTTCAACTGAAGAGAGAAGAGTGGGGAAAAGATGTGAAGTAGAAGAACACATATTACTTTAATAATTAATTATTACTTAGCCATATTCTGCATGCAAAATACTTGAGTGAAAAATAGACTCTAGCTCAAATGCCCTAAGTCATGATGCCCCAATTAAGAGAGGTGGCATTTAAAGCACACAGAAATGTGCTAAGTACACACTAGATGATCAGATTTGAATGGTGGGAACACTGTGTCAGAGGGACTGGCTTTGACAGGGAACAAGATGCTCTGATTGAAAAGGAATTGATTAGCTGGCAACAGGAGTGGTTGGCCCACTTCAAAGTTTTGCTTGGGGTTATATTCTTAAAATTTTTATGCCTGAAATAACTGGAGATCTGCATACAAGAACTAATGAGGCAGACACTGTTGTTCTTTTCCTCCTAACAGTTGGCCAGAAGCTATTATTGATTCCAGATATTATCAGCTACAATTGAAATCAGGTCCTCTTGGTAGCAAAAGCAATTTTAAAAGTTTTTATTCTGGACTTAAAAGTGCCTTTCTCTTAAGAGATTAAGACTTTCAGGAACAACTGTTTCTAGGGGTTTTGCTTCTGTTCAACAGTTGAAAAAAAAAATCTGTAAAAAATGAAATTGGGATGTTTCTAAGATTATGGAGTTATTATATTGGTCAAAACAGTCAATATTGTATTTTGACTTGATGATGGAAAGGTTTTTAGTTTTTTGATGAGAAATGACATGTATATATTACCTTTGAGGAAGGTTCTGATTCAGTGGTCTTTTTGCAGAAATATAAAAGCTATCCTTTGATATGGCCTTATCCATAGTAAGTGCAACAAACATCTGGCACTGTGAGCAGCTGCAGAAAGTGCAACATCATTTTCACAACAGCCATTATTTAAAAAGAATAAAAATCTGTCAGTAACTCTCCTGAGCATACTGTTTGTAAGTTCACGTCTGAAACTGTTGACCACTGGCAAGCAATGCAAGCATCCAGTAGAACAACTCCCAGCATTTTGTGGCACACGGGTCTCCTGAGCCAGACGGGGTATTTCTGTATTTATAAACTACAGATGCATTTTTCGTCTATGGAATTCCCTAACTAGAATTTATATGCATCATAATATCAATGTCCACAGTAAACTTTCCAGTTTAAGTATGCCCATGCAAGAGAAAGTCTTCCTTTCATTTCACAGTGCAATTTCTTGTGCCCTTGTTCTTGTGGGAAAGTTTGAATATGAAATGTCTTGTCACCCTCTCTGCTGTACTTTTTTCGGGATGAAGCCTTTTCCTCCTCCAAAGAAGCTGAAGAACCTTTTCTGGTTTCAAAATAGGTAGGATTGCTAGCAGCAGAAACACAAGGAGGCATGCAGCTTTCCTAATGCCAAATGACCAGAGCTGACTGTAAAAGGCCATCACGTGCATTGAGCTTTGCCTACATATGAATTGATTCGGATGGAGCAGAACTATAGCACAGCTACATGCTCATGTTTCTAATACACAAGTTAATTTGGGCATCAGCTCATAATGTATTGTGCTGCCTACAGCCACCCCAGGAGGCTTGCTGCAAACCAGCAACAAGCTAATGAAGACAGTGACAGAAAAGAGAGAGGGAGAGGGGTGGGGAATTGATTTAATCTCCTTTCAATAAACACAATATATACAAATGTTAGTTTCAATAACAAAAGTGATCCTTAAATCTCTTGCAGTTTACCAAGGATAAACACTTTCAAATTTGTATTGAAATAAAAGAATGTGAGTTCTCTTGTCTGTGTACACCACAATTAAAAGGATCAAATGCACAGTTCAGATAATGACAGCTCAGTGTGACTTTTGAGTATCTCAAGTGCTGCTCACATGCAGCAGTCAGTTTTCTTAAGAGGTGAGAGCTTACATGGAATT
This sequence comes from Chloebia gouldiae, assembly GCA_003676055.1. Lineage (NCBI taxonomy): Eukaryota > Metazoa > Chordata > Aves > Passeriformes > Passeridae > Chloebia > Chloebia gouldiae. Next base: position 10,937,266 of record QUSF01000009.1, on the reverse strand, counting down.
TTCCTACCACGGATATTTATTGAACAGCTATTCGTGAAAATACGCCAAGGCACATAAAAAATAATCAAAAAAACTTTGCATCAATGGCCAAGCATTGAAAATACTGTATAAAGTAGAATAGACATAGAAAACTAGCCTTCAATTGCCTGTAAAACAAAAATCTGGAATTCCTACTGCTAATAGCACTGACTACCTGTACAGATAAGGCACATACAAAGTCTGAAATACACAAAGGACATGGAGCTGCAGCAGATTTCGTTCCCTCCTGTGCCCGGCTCAACATTTGAATTCAGCAAGGTAATCACCTTCAAATCCCTGATTACAATGCTGCCAAAAACCATAGGACAACTCTAACACAGATAATCAATTTAATGTGAATGTCTGAATGCTTGTCAAGCTCTCTTCATCCTGCATCGCAGTTACAGGCAGGCATGTTATAATCTCTTTGATGATGGCTTGATCAGTTCTCCCAATATCTGCAAATGATTTTGTTCACTCTTTGCTTTGGGTACCTTAGGTATTAGGACTATATATTACAACAGAGCACTGTAAGTAACAAGAGATGATACCTATTTGGTATTGAGAATGGCTGTCCATCTAGAACACCAAAGCTGCAATAATTCAGCATGCACCACCAATGTCCCTGTCCTTGTGGGTGTGAGATTTTATCAATTGTTTTCTTTCTTCTATCAAACTTCTCGTTAAGCCCTTTATATTCCTTGAAATCCTGCTTGATATATTTTTAAGTCTATATCTTATCTCTGCTAAGAGTATTCTCTTGATATGCATTGGTTCTGGAGCAAGGAATTTAAAAGTCAAAAGAAAATAAAACAAAAAACGTCTTTACATGTCCAGAAAATCTAGTACAACTTAAGAGTTTATGAATAAATGACGTAACCCTTCCCATTAATTTTCTTCTTTACAGAGAAGGAATGTCAATGTAAAACCCACCAGAGACATCATGGAAGAAGGCAAGGTGGACTTCATACTAACAGGTGTAGTCTTCATGCATTTAATCAAATTATGATAAAGGAACTAGTCTGCAACCAGTTCAACTAGTTTGTCTCACTTGAATTCTTCACTGTAAAACTAGAGATGCAGTATCAATGCTTTAAGACTGCCATGTTAAATGGAAAGGATTAAATGTGAATTTTATTACTTGGAAACAGCAACAACTAAAAAATCCAGCTAATAGAAAGGAGTAAGTGAAAAAAAAATTAGATTATGTTCAGATGACATTATCTGTAAGAACAACCTATTTTAGCTAAAAATAACAATATCTTTTATTAAGACTAAGTACTTCCAAAGTTCTAATAATTTTTAAACTTTATTAAGGAATCGCCTTAATTATTAATATCATGGTCAAGGAAAAGAGTTACAGCTATTTAGTTGGAAAAATATTTATGTTTCATTCATAGCCTCTGGGGAAATAATTTCTGAGCAAAATCAAATAAACCAGCAAGGGGTTTTCTAACTTCCTGTAAATGCCAGGTACAATAAAAAGAGGTGATGAGAGAACATAGCCACAAGCAGTATCAGGGGAGGTTCAGGTTAGAATTTAAGAGGAATTTCTTCACAGAAAGGGTTGTTAAACTTTGAAAAAGACTGCCCAGGGAAGTGATGGAGTCACCATACGTAGAGGTATTCAAGAGATTACTGGACACGGCACTTACTGCTCTGACCTAGTTGACAGGGGGGTGATTGATCAAAGGTTGGACTTGATAATTGTAGAAATCTTTTCCAACCAAAATGATTCTGTGATGTAGCCACAGTGCAAGTGCATCATCTGAGGCCTACCAAAGCCAACAAAGCTGCAAATGCCAGATCTCACAGAAACCCTTCAGGACATTTTGTACTCATTAAAGACCACCAAAACCTCCAACAACTTAAGAGATGCAAAGTTGTACATTGTTTCAAAAACACATCTACGGTGTAATTTTGTATCTGCCAGAGGGTTTGCTGGCTACATGTCATATCCCTACAAAGCCTGCAGAAACTAAAGCAGAAAATTGAAAGGCTCACATGATTATAAACATAGGAGTTACCTTCCAGAAAACAGTTAAATTTTTCCAGAATAATAGGATGACAATTATTTCAAAGAAGGCCTAGAATACAAGAGTATGTGCTTACAATTGAATGCTGAATAATAATGTCAGAGCAGTGGGTATGGTCCAAAGTCTAATAACTAAACATTTCTCTATTCTCCTCTTTCCTCCCCAAAAGCATTCTAATACAACGTGCTTCTCTGAACTCAGGAGACATAATTTTTGAGCCCTGAACAAACTTTAAGTAGCACCATGCAAACTCAAGCTCAGAAGAGCTGTAATCTTATGGACTACCAAAACAAACAAACAAACAAAAAAAAAAAAAAAAACGAAAAGACAACCACTGTGCAAGCTACAAGAATCACTCTTCAACTATGAGAAGCACCCAAGAGGAACACAGTTAGACAAGAGTGCAGTAGTTCAAAAACTCCATGTGCTTGCTATCAAAGACTTCAGTAAATGAGACTGGCTTCCTTTTAAAATTGGGAGCACTGTTTGCTCCCACTCAAGTAATAAATAGCATTCCAAGAAACCAAGAAAACCATAGCATAAATTTTCTTCACTAATACAACAGGACACCCTTCCTCCACAAACAAGTTGGTCTGTCAATTGACCATAGAGATGAAACACTTTCCATGTATTGTATGCTGTCTTGTATTTCCTTTGGAAGAGCAGGGTTTAATTCTGTATTTGACCTGCCATTAGTGGAAGACAATTAAATAAAACTAAAACCAAATACATTAGAAAACTCAAATACACACACAAAACCCAACACAAAACATAAAAAAAATCAACACAGCCTGCAATTTGCAATGGCATTGTTTTTCAGCTTGTCTGGTATTGTATTTCAGATGAGTTTTAGTCTTCTATTAAGTTGCATTTCTCTGATATTCAACCATATAATTATAAATGCATTTCAAGTACTGTCTTTTTACCCATAAGACTTCTTAACCTTCATGCAATGTTCTCTGTGGCATTTTATAACTCAATAAATGATTCTGCTTTTCTAAGCTATGAGCCTTAACCATATTGCTACTTACAAAGAACACTTATTAAATATAATTTTTGCCGCACTTCAAAAATTATTGCAATATGTTATTTTTCAGAAACATAACAAAAACCTTATCAATTTATGCAATATGCAAACTGTGCAATTTAGGTAACATGAAAAATAAACTGGAATTGTGAGTTTCTGTAGCCTGTCCCACAGATCAGCCAGTTCTCTGTAAATAAAAATATCAGAATATCTCCTTAAAGAAAGGAGAATTTCAAAAGGTGTGGAATTAAGTGCAGCTAAGGAAGATGATTACAAATCACTTACAAGTACCCTGGCATACGCTTTTTTATCTTAAATGAGGCATAACTTTCTCGATCCAGTGTAATTGAGAGGCATTTCAAATACATTGCAACACAGCTACAAGGACTAGTAAAGCAAAACTACTTCCTCCTGTGAAAATCCTCAGAGACAGCTGAATGCAAGTTTAAACATCCCACTCTGGGTTGAAGCTGGTTTATTTAGGTTTAATGGTTGGAAATAACCACTGCACTTTTCAGCCTGATTTCAACGGCTGAGCCAGCAGAATTTAGTGTCTTTAGCCCTGCAGGGTTTCATCACTAATCCATAATCTCTGTAAAGTTAAAACTTCAGGGATATTTAAAGAAATCCTACAATTATTTTAAAATGTGTTAACAAATAGAAATGTAACAAGTGCATACACTTTTTTTCCTTACTCAAAGCTCAAAAAATGCTAGCTAGATGTATTTTAACAGTGTTTCTGTGGCACAGTGGCACAGTGCACTTTCAAAAATCCAAGGATTGGGTCTTCTTGGAAAGTCAGAACCTTCACTTTCTGCTCATTCTTGCTTAAGAATAGTACCTATTATTCCAAAATTAAGGGCGAAGAGAGTTTAGGTTCAGTTGGCAACTGTTTATAAATGCACAAAATAATATGAGAAAAATGTATCAATATGCAACCAATTAATATAATGAAGGTTGCTGACAAGGGGGCAATTCTGTTTGATGTGATGGGGGAAAGAAGTATATGAGCCAACAGTCCTTTTTAAAGGTTTGTATTATGATTCATTGAGTCATCTGAACTTTTATCCTTTTTTTTTTTTTTTTGTAAGAGTATTTCAAGAGACAAGATAGTTCCTGTGGTTTTTAACACCTTGGAAGGTCACTAAAAATTGCTGCCATTGTAACAGTTCTATTCTTCCTCTAGATTTGGCATAGAAGCCTAGGAATACATTGAAATACCACAAGTGCAGAAAAACATGAAAAATAATGATGTTGTTCTAAGAAATTAGTACCATGAGACACACACTATCATCTGGAATCATAAAATACTTCCTGAGTTAAACTAATCACAGTTTTGACAAGCAACTGGGCAGTGCCAGGCAAGCCAGACACAGGGACTTCTTGTCTTTAAGTATTAAGGCATTTTTCAACCCTTCTCCGGTTGAAGGAACAGACAGAAATCTTTCCTGAAACTTAAACACAAAAACTCTCTTTTGTACCTAAGAAAAACTGGCAAAGACCGGTAAAGGATTTTTGTGTCAATCCAGTGTCTGCCAGCAGGTTTGGAACAATGCTGAACCAAGCTAACACAAATTAAGGAGATTTGCAATCTATCCACTTGGCTACTGTCCATGCCATTAAACCAGATGCCACGTGCTTGTTTTGCACTGAATCAAGCTACAAAACTCACAGAGTCAAAGAAGAGGACACTGCCAAACTTCACTTGAATGTGGCAAAGACAAGGCAGGGAATGAAGGGAAATGAAAAGTCAAGGCAAGACCTTCTGCAAAGTGCAGAAATTCCTCCCAGGGACAGCAAACAAACTGCAACTCCAGGGCTACACTCGGCCACAGTGTAGAGAGCCATCACACCACACAGCATCACAGACACCTGACAGAATTAATACACTGATTTAGAATCCTTACTTTTCATAGATACTGTGAGGTTTTCATCTACAATTAATAACCTCCAAATAGAATAACATAGACCTCATAGGATTTATCCAGGAGCTAAAGTAAGGAAAAGACAAAACTGTATTTTTCTCCCATGCTTGAAATGACCTTCTGAAACAAGAATAGGAAACTCATGCAGACATTAGTGTCTTGATTCAGCTTGATAGTTTTTCAATGTCTGTACTCCACAAAGCAGTTTCTGATCCCAACTTCAGCTTCAGTAGCAAAATACAGGTGTTGAACATTAGTAAATTAGAAAAACAGTTTACTGCAAAGTTGGTTTGGAAAGTGAGTGAAACAAACCCTTAGGACTGGTAAGATGAACATTATGTGGCATATCTACTATACAGAGATTTCATCTTTTTAAAGAAAAGACTTTCAAAGACACTGAAAAAAATAATTTCCTGAGATGGAAACCAAATGGCAAAATTAAATATGGTTAAGCACCAACCAGCATATTTAGAAACAGTAACTTCCTTAGTCTAAGCTCACTTTAGGACAATTGTATAGTTTGGTATTTCTGCATTATTCTCCTCCCCTCTTTCAAAAAATCTTTTGCCCAAGAACTCTGAATTTAAGTAGTCAAGAGATAGATAGATAGACAGACAGATAGATAGACAGAGTCGTCTAGACTGTGCACAAGTTTGTAGAACCCAATGACATTCATCTGTGGGTCCTGATCTTTAAGGTCCATTCCAACCCCTAACATTCTCTGCTTCTATGACATATTGAATCCCTGGAGCACTATACATGACCAAACACTGTTTGGATTTGATTTAGCCATTCAATTTGATCCACATTATAATCCCACTCAATAATTTAAAAAAGTACACCTGTGTAAATAATCAACAACACACCTAGCATGCAACGGGCTTACTTAACAGCAAATTGAAGGGACCAAATCAAAGAAAAATATAATACTTCCTTGCAGAAAGAAAGTAGGAGTAAAAAGAGCAGGAAGGGATTTGCAGTACACTACACAGTTAAACTTGAGGAGAAAAAGTAAAATAAGAGGCACACCAAAACTTGCAACTTGCTTTTAACTTCCTCAAACAATTTCAACTCACTTATTAAAAATATTCTATTTATTAACTAAAATTACCATCCAAATTAAAAGAAAACCCTGTTCCTACTTCACTAGGATTGCTTGAAAGGTCAGCCAACAATCACTGCTGGGCTCGGACTGAAATTCATTATTTCCAGCCAGCAGTAATGTTAATGGCTATGATAATTGCAGTCATTGGTGATTTGGTTACTCGTTGTGCCAGAAAGAGATACCATTATGCGACCAATATAATCCTACCTAATCCTTGAAGGCTGGCATATAAACCACAGAGGGGTCACAGAAAGGAAATGATATATGAGCAAAATCAATGAAGTGTTATGACTTTTTATACTTGTTTTCTAAAATGCATGGAAATTAGATTATTTTAACACTTTCAGTTTCCAAAAAGGATGGGAGATGCCAAGTGAGCCAAAGTACATCTTGTGAAATTTGCAGCCTTTGCATTTCAGCTGGATTAGAAGTGAGAAAACACACTATGAATTTTATTCGGGAATACCCCTACCAATGTTTCACCTTTTCTGAAAGTTGGTTTTTTTTTTCACCTTAACTCTATGATTTCTATTTTACTGTTTCAATTCCTTACCTTTCCTTTGTCTATTTAAGTACTGAAAAAAAACCATCAACACTGGCATATAGAATGATCAAGTAGTGATGGACAAATTAGAATTAAATTGAAGATATCTTTAATTTGTGCCTTTGTAAAAGCAGCATAGTAATACCTGGGACACAGAAAGGATGTGACCTTAAATGTGAAGACTGGTCACTACAAATACTAAATTGATAAATGGAATTATTGTAATGTAAGGGCAAGTACATTCCAAAGACTAAAATATAATCTTAACCATTCAACCTTCTAACTTGCTTTGCCCAAACCATTTGTTTTTTGATCATACTCCATCAGCACTAGAGATTTACATTAAACATTCAGGGTTGACCTGGTTTCACCAAAGTTAGCCCTATTTAAAACTTTTCTGGCTAGGACTAAGAAGTGGAATTGGGTGACAGGATAAGGGTGTTCTGAGTTTTCTGGTTTGGGGTAGATTTTTCTCCTTCAGTAATTCTTAAAATATATCTAATTTGTTCCAAAAGTATTGAAAAATAAAAGGTCTCTGGTTTTAGCAATACAAAAGCTAACCCAGAATACAGCAGAGCAAAAAATGGAACAGTTCAGACAGATGTATTTTAACTTATCCCTTATTAATTTAGGATAGTAGTAAATGAGAAAAAAGCTCTCCAGTTTTGTCTCCTTCCTTATTAAAACCCTGATTTACACCTTTGGAAGCATATCTTGCAATTTAGCAGTTCATACTTAATTTTTTAAACTATATGATTAGTAATGAAAAGGAATGAATAATTTCTGCTTTTCAAAACTGTGAATTATTCATAAACTACAAGACAGGACCCACGTAGAATCATATATTCTGATTCCTACTGAAGTAGCTTGAAATAGCAGCAGTAGTGGCAAAATAGCCACTATTAGAATCATAGAATCACTTAGCTTGAGAGGGACCCTTAGGATTGAGTCCAACCATAAAATACACTACAGTGCATCCATATATACTATACTGCACCCATTTCTCAGCAGGCTCATTAACTCCTGCCTACTTATGACACCAAACTATCTAATCTTAAATTTGTTATCAAGAAAGTTCTTTCTGAATAATTTTGATGTCTCTGCAAGACACTACACTCTGTCATACAGCCACAAAATCCAAATGTCAGAGTGGCTACGATTCATGTATGTGGGTTTTGCTCTTGTTGTATTTCCAGTATACATAAGATGACAAAAATAAAAACAACTACCAGACTTTGACAAAGCCGTGGTGACAAGAATATTCTGGTAATGACCTACAACATTGTGGCACAGGACAAATGTTTCCCATTGAGTTTGCCCTGGAATTCATAAGGCTGGCACTGGGAGGATGGTACAAAACCTGTAGCTGCGATATTTTGGCTGATATAAGTTAGAAACTTAAAACCATGAAAACAAGATGGTATTCTCTTACATAACAAACAAAAAAATAATTATAAAAAACCCTTAAACAACAACAAACAAATGAAAAGCCAAGAATCGAAAAAATTAAGGAAAAACAAAAAAATCAAGGGAAAGGAATCAAGGAATTCATCAGAGATTTGTGATGAGAAACTGTGCACTATTCCCAGTAAAACAAAGTGGTAATATAAACACAAGTGCTGAGACTACTGTATCCTGCAACAGGGAATTCACTGAAATTCCTAATCTCATAATAAGACTCTAAAGTAGGTCACAGTGAGCTTAAAAATTGACAGAAAGCAAAGAATAAGGGGTAAGAGTATGCAAATCACCTTCTTTACAAAGTTGATATTTCTTCCCCCACCCCCCTTGATTTTGACAAAGCCTCAAAGAGAAAAGGATCCATTGTCTCTGAAAACAGAAAAATATTTATGAACACATACATAAAAACATATATTAATGACAAATCATGTGGTTTTAGACCATGTCTAATTGATCTAGAATTCCTTCAGTAACTGTTTTTTCTTAATTACTGATTTACATCTGGTCAGTGCTATCTTAAATGTTCTGATTAGAAGGTATTAAAAAGATCAACCACATGATTCAGAAATCCTAGTTGAAAATATACATATAATTATAAAAACCTTTTTTTCCCACACAAAATTTTACTCTCACAACTCAGGAGAATTTAGTCTTACTTTTGCACAGAAGTGTATTAGAACAAACTTCAAATAAATTTTGTTCTTTTGAAAAGTAAAGAGGAAAATAACAGTTATTTCTTTTTGAGCAACAATTTTAAGTAAACATTGTGCAACCAAATTTATCTTAACATTCAGCACATCCTGAAAATTATATTTTTTGGTAAAACAAAGAAAAAATTAACCAAGAAAGAAAAATGTCTGCAAAGTGTCTGGCTTTATTACATCACAAACTGTAATCATGATTTTCAGTACTTAATATGCTTAACACTTAGTAATTAAGTGATATTTGTCTCCTCCCTATGTCTAACAAGTTAACTTGGACTAAATTTAGGATATCAGAAGCTCAAAACGATTTTCTTTGATCCAAGGAAAGGTCAATGCTTGATGATAAACTTCTCCACTACAAGTAAAATTCTTAGGATCAGCTCCAAAATCACATTATTAAATCTGAAAGACATACTCTGATAGACAACTAGCAGCTAGAGATTTTGTTTCCAGCTTAAAGTTTCAGATTTCACCCTGGGAATAAATCATTGCACTCATGATATATTTAGTTAAAAGTGAAATGCTACTGCACCAGCCCTGCATTAAATAAAGCATATCTTATGTCTTATGTCTTATTCTACATAATTATACCCAATAAATAATCCACCTCCTGCCAAACAATGCTTTTTCTTTATTTATTTACACCTTGTTTTAAAAACATTTTCAGACTGCAGTACTTTACACTTGCAGGGCTTTGATAGAAAAAGGACAAAACATAAGTTGTTATAGTAGGGGAGATGATGAAATACAATACAGTGATCTGGTGGAACCATGTGTGTTAAAACTTGAGTTTTGTTCCTTAGATTTTAAGAGCCCCAGTACAATACTTGCATTTATTGTCAATATACAGTCATGTTTTTCAAATATCTGCTTTGTAATCAAGGTGGAGATCTTTCAAACCCAAATTTTACTTAAGGTGTTGGAACTTCCTATAATCATTTCATGATATTTTAAATATTCAGTAAATCAACTGCCACAGTTTAGAGTATCTGTCTATCCCTGCCCAGATTATAGCACAAGTACTTTCTCTATTGCTAAAAGGTTGGTGATGTGTCTGCAAACTGACAGTGGGTGGCCAGTGGGAATCAAGAATCATTAAACTTCAATGACTTCTATGAAAACCAGACTATATGTGTTGTAAAGAGAAAATACTCCAAGACAGAGTAAATTTTATAAATTATTAATTCAAATTCTTCCAAATCTTGGTCTCAGTTGAGCCGAGGTGGAGAGATTTGGAAGAAGTCACAAAAGGAAGAGTTGAGGAATCTGAAGAAGTTGCAGAAAGGTTCTGCAGGAGAGAGAATGATGGATGCTTAGGAAGGAGGTTTTCAAACACTCCAATGTAGGCCAAAGGAAGCCAGCATCAGGGAAATTAGAAAACTGAGGCAGAAAGGAAATGTTAAAATATTTCACCTATGAGTATTGAACAATTATGTGAGAAATCTTTTGGGAACATACATATTCTTAAATATTGCTAGTATCCTTTCAATAGAGCATTTGCCTAGAGAGGCAACCATAAATATTCAGTGCCAACAGAATAGTTAGACCAGCATCTTTTCAGGACAGAATTCTTCTGAGAATCTAAGTGGTCCATCAAATGAGAGATGGCCCCAGGACTTGCTTTCATGGAAAAGCAGAATACAGATAACCCACACTGGGCAAGTGCAGCTGAAACTCTGGATGAATCCATCATAACAAAAGAAACTCTAAGGTTGTCATTCTGAAGGGACATCAAATAATGTTAACACAAGCCTACAGCTCTCACACAGTTGGATTTTGGTATTTATTCAGACAGAATGTTAACTGCTGCCATAAAGGAAACTGCAAAGGACCTTAAATCTGAAAAGAAAGGAGAGGTGCCAAATTCAGAAATGCTAAAAAAAAAAAAGTTTTGGCTTCTCAGACTTTTTACCCCAAAGAAAATCAGCAAGTATTGACATTGATGAGGGAGTTTTGGGGGGCCCTGTTTTGTTTTGGTTTTTTTTTCAATAATATTGTCATTTGTTCTCAGAGAATAGGACTAAGACCACAAGAATCATTCCATATAAGCCATTAAGCAAGGAGCAGATTGTTGTGATTTCTGGGTTACATTGACCATTTCAAAGGTGAATGCCCCTTCTGACTAGGCACCAGCATCCCTTCCTATTTCAAAATATGATTTATGTCTGTTTTGGCAGAGGCTAAAATAAAATACAGTCACCATTTTATAATTGACAGATTTCAGTATGAAGAGATTTTACAGTAATTACTGTGCATGAAAGCCTCAGTGTTGCAATTTATCTCGACAAAAGCACTGCAATAAAAAAAATGGTGATGAAGGGAGACTACAAAACTTTGCAAGTCCTAATAGTCAATGAATTTGTTAGCTTACATTGTACAAAGCTAAAATTTAATAGAAAGCAACAAACTAACCTAAAGGATCTGTATTTACAAAAATAGATGAATTTAGGAGATTAATTAACATTATGATGTGTTAGAGAAAGTAAAGTGTCAAGATGAGAAGGGAAGAAATATTATTTAAAAGGTAAGAAACAATGTTTCTAGAAGAAAACTAATTAGAAGCTAATTTATCACGCTGCAACTACCTACCATCCTGAGGGGGTTTCTGACAAGCTAGAAGGGGAAAACTAAAGAAATGCTCTGAAACAGATCTAGGGCAGCATTCTAGGTCAGTATGCCGAGAGAAGCAGCACTGCAGAGGGCTGAGCAGCAGCAGCACTGCAGCCTCACAGCTGCCCCTGCGTGTTGCTATGGGCACAAATCCCACTAAGGACTCATCCTCAAAACCCCAAAGACTCCTCTTCCCAACACGGCTGCAATAAAAGTGTTATTTTGGAGGACAACTTAAGTGATGCTGTGAGCAATGTGAAGAAGAGCTGTAGCTAAGATCCTCCTCTCCATGAGGCAGGAAGCCCTTGCTAAGCCCTGTGAGTTGCTGCTTTTTGAGCACATGGGGGAAACTGCCCGCAGGTGGGACAAGGCTCCACTCTGATGGCTGAGCCCACCGTGATGAACCTCCTGCCATCATCCTCAGCAGCCAGCAGAGCCCTTTGTCCTACTTTAACACTGGTGGTGGGACTTGAGCATCTCCTTTCAAAATAGGCAATTAAAAAAACAAGGCAAATCAAGTATTTCAGAAAGAGAGCCTAGGTAACTGTGACTTAAAAGGCTGTTTTAGAATAAAAGGAAGTAATAACAGCAACAAAAGAAAATAAAACAAATCAACAATTCCCCAAACAATCAAAAAAAAACCCACACACACAAAAAAAAATCCCCACAAACCCCAGCCACCAACACAACCATGTCCACAAGATTTGCATTAGTATCTTAATCCCAAAGGATGACAATTCATTTCTTCAATTACCTCCCCCATACCCTTTTCTAAGCATGTGTTAAATAATTTCACCACATTACACTATATTTTAAACTCAAGACGACGAACAAATTATACTGCCATAAATATAACTGTCAAAGTTAGGTAATTTTAAACTGCTTTTTGTTCCAAACTGAAAAAAAATTGCAGTTTATCCTAGTGATCAGGGTAGACATGCTCAAGTAAATTACAAATATCTACATCCCAGAATAAACATTCCAGCAAAATCTGAAGTAGCAATTACAAAATAATTAACTACTTCATTTTAAAGGAGAAAAGGACCTCAACTAGTACCTACAAAGGTATTTATTATGCAACAAGCTTTCAGTTAAATTAAGCCCAAAGAAATGGTTCTAACATCTAGAAGGCCCTAGTCAACAGCTCAATATGCATAGCACAGGAGTCCAGAGATTTGGGTTTGTTTATAAAAATATAGAAAACAGCTAAATTAAAATACATTAAAGAGATTAATTAAAAGACAGCTTTAAACATTCAGGAAGGAAAAGTAGGAATCTGAAGCAAACTCAGGAGTGGCTGTTTATTAACTTCAATTGAGCTCAAAGTGTTTGTTTATCCTTAAATTCAGTGTTTGAACAGATAGTCAAAAATGTGAGTCTCTAAAATTAATATTGTTTCATTCATCTGGCAGACCTGCAACAAAGCATCATTCTGAGTTACTACACCTGGAACAGAAGTCATGGTCACACGTCACAGTCAAAGCAGCCTTTGTGAGATCCAACTACCAACTGGCAAATTGATAAAGCATTTAGTAATCTCAAATTATTTAACCAGTATTTTTTCTTATAACTATTGCTTAGGGATACATAATGGTTTTGGCTAGTTTTTAACCCAGCTGTATTACTTTTGAACAAACATTCTGGGAGTCTGCCAAATAGTTTCATGTAAGAGACAGAAACATGAGGATACCGTAGGCAAAACAAGTTATTTTGCTTCCTAATTTCCAGCTGTGGCATACTGTTGGTCTCTCAATTTAATATTTATACTATATCCAGGACCAATCTTCTAAGTCTGCAGACCCAAGTGAAATATGGAAAGTGATCCTCCACACTAATAAAGAGAACTTTGCAAGTTATTTGCTTATATTCATAGCAGCTCGTATGGGGCTGTGTTTTGGATTAGTGCTGAAAACTGTGGGGATAACATAGGGATGTTTTAGCAATTGCTGAGCAAATCTTACCCAGAATCAAGGCCTTGAGGCTGGGAGTGCACAAGGACTTGGGAGAGGCAGAGCTGGGGCACACTTGGCATTGTAGCCACTGGTGCTCACATGTTGCAGAAGTAAAGCTCCTATAAAATGCAACTTTAAATAAGCCTCTTTTTTATTCTTCCTTATTAAACTGACATAAGTATTCCTGTCAAGGTCCTACTTAAATATCTTTCATCCCCTTTAGTTACTAGTAAATGAGGCTGCAGCTATTGAGATAACATTCCATTTAATGCTCAGAACCAAAAAAATGGGGAATCTCCCCCTTAATAACTACCTTATTCATGAAACACAGAGTTCCTCCACTGCATAGCAAAGTACCAAGAAATCAAACATGGATATAAATCTAAACTATTTCTTAAGGATTAAGGATTTCAGGACTTGAAGTCCTCCAGTCTCTCCAAGAAAATACAGAGATTTGAGATCTGGCAAGAGAACACCATTAAGAGTCACTAATAAGCATCATAATTGCATGAAATTCAGCAATTATGATGTATCCTGTAAACCAGACAATCCATTCCACATGCTGATTTTGATTATCACAAGACCTACACAAACATGTAGTACAAACACCTATCAAACACACACACTGAACATACCCTCGGGAATAAAGAAATAAAACTGAGGTAGAAAGCAAGAGTCCAAAAAGTAGAAGATCAGACTGTACAATTATCATAAACAATTAGCAAAGAAACAAAAGCAGACATGGCCTATTTAAAACACAAAACTACATGGAAGTACAAAGGGGCTTTCTTCACTTCTTAAAATTTATTAAAGGCTTCTGCAAAACAGCAATGAGGATAAGCATATTAGCTCAAACCTCAGAACTTACTGCATACACAGCACAATCTGTTACAAAACTAGAAATACAGATCAGCAAATGCTTATCTGCAGCTTAAACATACAAGTATCAGCTTAGAACAAAAGATTTCTTTTCTAAACAGGTTGACACCTCCTCTCTGATTTTATTAACTATGTCTTGTGTTGATAAGAAGGGTTGCATGCATTTTTTCCACTTACCACTCTAGCTTTCTGATGAAAACTTTTTGTTATTCTAGAGTTCAGTACTTTTTCTCTCTTAATAATGTATAGTTACTCAAATTTTTATAAGCTATATACCCTCAGAAAGATTTATATCTTTATTAAATACTGTTATCCCCCAAAAGCAAGCCTAGAGCTCTCATCCACTTTCTGTAGGTCACATTTATCTAGAAAAGCACATTTATTCCTAGAAATAGCCTTTGGTCAGGATAAAAAGCTTGAAAGCAGCTATTCTCTATGCTGAAAGATTTGTAGGAAAGAAAAAAAAATAGGAAAAGTAATATATTAATGTAGCAGATTTTCTCACAATTTACAACACTATCATGAAGATTGCAGAGTTACTTACTAAATTTGCCTTCTACAAAGTTACAATGAATTCTATAGTGCATTAAACTGTATGAAATCACCTGGGAGCTTATTTGTTTTGAAGGAATTTTAAAAAATCTTTTAAATTTATCCAATCACTTCTTGCAAGAAATTCAAATTATTCATGGGGATGAATGACATTACATGACCTGGTTGCCAACTTTTTTTTTTTCTTCAAGATTTCTGGATAATCTCCAAATTTCACCTTGTCTGAAGCACCATCTACACATCTGGGTAACAAAACTACTTCTCAGTCCCCAAGAACTTCTCAGTTCTTGGCTTATCTCTCATTTCATATTGTCCCAGTAATAAGACTATAAACAATAATTTTAAACTGATTTCTGACAAGAAACAGATCCAATTCACTGATTCTTAGTCTTAGTTGTGACATTAGAATTCAACACTACTTTGGCTGAAGGCAAATCACCATGTCAATGGATATCTTTTCCACAATTTTCCCTATCTGTTTTCAAAAGAGCTGAAGAACCCTATTTGCTTCTGGTAGCATAATCTTTCAAATACACTTTTAACTCATGTTATTCTATCCTTAAACAGAAAAGAACTAGAAAATAACCACAGTGTATACCTTTGGTTTCAATTTTTACCTGGCTTTGAGTGTTAAAGACGCATTATGGTTTTATACATAATGTGACCATTAAAGCATTCTTTGCCTTAGTTTCCTTTCCTGGTTACTTTTGTCATCATCTTTATAAACTTTTAAAGAGTAGTGCCTGTGGGACATTCAAAGGTTGTGGATACACCACATCAGTGACACCAGAAAAGGTAGGAGAGAGGAGGTTAAAACAGAAGCTAAAGAGGGGGAAGGTTACAAAGGAGAAGAATGGAGGCAGGAAACATGAGATAGATTCCTTCTCCTTTTGAAATTCTAGAATCTTTATATCTAGCTTTTGAAAGGATATAAGGGGAAACTGTCACAATAAGAGAGTATAGCAGTGCCAGAGGTTGCTCAGAAAGGTTGTGCAGTCTCCCATACTTGTAAGTTTTCAAGGGTACCAACCAGATAGTATGCTGAGTAACCTGGGCTCATCTCAAAACTGATGCTGCTTCAACTAGAAACATGGACTAGAGACTTTCTGAGGTCTCTTCCACCCTGAATATGCTGAAATTTATTCTCAGTTCCCAAGCTGAGTTTGTGAATACATTTCTAAATCATGCATGAAAAGGATAAAAGAAACCCAAAACAATTCTGAAGAACCCTTTTACTATGATTTCAGCCTTCCTGTCTGTTGTCATGTTCAGAAGCAACATTAAGGGTAATCTGTTTGATCTTCAAAAAAAGGAAGAAAAACCTGTTATTCAGTATTCCTACAAAACCCTGTTTCCTTAAAAGCTATGTTATTGTACATTTTGTACCCAGTTCAGATGAAACTAAAGTGAATATAACTTGCACTTAAATGAAGACAAACTTATCAGATAAAGCCTAAAGCTCTTCTGCTCTTCAGAGCAGTCATTTGCCTGAGCCCTGCTTGCAAAGAAAGAAAGGGGAATTTCTGATGAACTACTAGAATCAACAGCACTCCCACGTCTTGCTCATGTACTTCTATCTGATTTCTAAACACTGCTATTAATGACAGAACTGATACCCAAAATGACAGACATAACAACAGTCTAACTACTGAAGGTCACCTAGGAAATCTTAAAGATATGTCCAAAGCAACACACAACACATTCCCCTCCATGTAAAATCAAAATATAAACAGTTTGCGGATGAAAAGAGTTAAAGACAACATACAAGCTATTTGGATCTGCACTTTACTGCACATACTGCAACAAAATATAGACATATATTGCACACCAAATTAGGAAGATGTTAATAAAAATTATAACAATAAATAGTGATAACTACATTTTTATAAAGTACGGTACATCCAGAATTAGCACAAAACAAGCATAAGCACAGTCTTATTGTGGAAAAAATAATCCCTAAAAACCAGAGAAGTGGACAAAATCACTGCTGTATTAAAAGTAGAACAGTGAATGACAAATTCAACAAGTAGAGCTAGAACCAGGCATCTGGACTTTAGATTTCAGTTTTTCATTACGACCAAACAGAACCACCTTTCACCTCACTTTTCCATAGTTAAAAGTGTACTAAAATAAAAGTAACAAAAGGAGAGACTGTATCTATTACCTCAATGGGAGAAAATACATTAAAAGAACACCTATCCCTCAAAAACCATAAACAGAACAAAGTATCAAATATATATAATGCCTGAAAAGCAGAAGGTCCTTTACATTTGCACTTATAAGCTACATATAAATATATGTATCATTTTGGCAATGGGCTGAGTCTCAGATATTGAGACAGTAAGACAACAAACTTATTCATTAGGAGACTGATGAAAAACATTAAGTAACTTGTTGCATTCAAGTTTTACTCCCTTTAAAACAAACAAACCCAAACATGAAAAACCGCTCCAATTCCCAACAACCCCACCATCACCATCACATGATCATCAAGTTGTATCGATGAAAACATACAAACAAAAATCAACAATAGTAACAAGGTATTTCCCAAAAAGCTGGATATTGAGCAGCTGAACCCATTTGCAGAAACCACAAAGAACGGTGCATCTTAAATTCCTACAGTTCTGTACAGAGTGGGCTGTTACATTGCCCAGAAGTCAGCTGAAGAGGGAGAAAAAAAGCAAGACTTAGTTTCTCTTCTACCCAAATTACTCCTCAATGAAGAACTTACATCTTAAGTTTCTATTTTAAATGAACCATAGTTAGGAAGAAAAGTTATCTGTGGGGTCACTAATGAATTCTTCTACCAATGAAAAAAGTTTATCTTGCAATACACAATGTTTTATTCAATCTAGTTTAGACACCAGTCAATAGCACTTTCCAGGGATGATTGATCGCATATACCCCATTGGAAAAAAAGCTGTGCTGTTTAATACAAATATTGTGTATTTAATTTCTAGACACCAGTAACAGGGAAAAATTTCCATCTCTGAGTTTTGTTCTTTGTAGTATCTTCCTCCTTTGCACTGCCAGACATCTTCCATCAACCTTCACAATCCCTCAGGTGAAATTCTCTCATCCCATTTTTCTTCTCTCACTATGTTTATTAGGACAGGGCTGATAAAAGCTGCTCTGCTCATGCACCACTTCCCACTACAGCAGCTCTGTCCAATACCAATTCAATACCGGCAATGAATGCAAGGGAAGATTCTAGGGGCAATAATTTTATGGGACTAAGGAGTCCTGGAGAGTCTGGTAACACCAGTTACAAGCAATTACAGGAAGAAAATAGCATGTAAAGCTGGAATAGCAAACAGCTCAGGAGCCCTCAGTGACAAGAAAGAAAAGCAAACAAAAACTAATGATAAAATAAAATAGGGCTTACAAACTTCATAACAAATCCTGAAAAGGTTCATGTAAACATAGCTCAGATAAATCCTACCCACACCCTCTTCATGCCTTCAACTCACAGGCTTTTATTACCTGTGCATCAACGCTTCTGTGGCTGTGCTGGGTTTCCACCAGACCGATCTTCCCCATAAATCAAAAGCATCTGCTGAGCCACAGTTTCAGACCTGCAGCAGACTCTGCTTTCAACTCAGTTGACAGGGAAGGGGGATCTCAATTCTTGACTTGCATTTATATTGCTATAGTGTCACTTCTTTCAACTGAACATTTACTGCAGGCCCCACACATCAGTGTGTTGTGAGTGGTGGTGTTTATGTCATTTCCAAATGATTTCAAAGATGACTGCCACCACAAATTCCATGTAGCATCTAGTGCTTAGCAGAACTGTAAAAAATAAACCAGATAATGAAAGTCCAAATTGTCAGCTTTCTCAAAAAAGAGCCCATGTCCTTGGGTTCAAGGTGAGGCATGAGAAGAGAAATAGACTTGCCCAATCCCTATCTCGCTTTGAAACAATAAACCTAATTTACTAAACTTCATTTTCAGAACAAACCCACAAACCTACAAAATAGGCAAACTACCTGGGATTATGCAAATTGATCCATTATGGAATTTGCATAAAATCTGAGGAAGAAAAGCTATGAAACATTTGGCACTTATGCTTTAATCCTCATGCTGTCTCCCCTGGCAGGCAGAGAAAAGGCTCTCTTCAAATCATCACAAAACTCAGCATTATTAATGGCCACCCACCTCAGAGACACTTCTGTGGCGAGGGTTTTCAGAGCTGACATTAATATCTGTGCAGCAAATCATTTTTATTTCATTTTTCTAGTGCAGTAAGCCCCAATGTACCAATTACAATTGCTTCACAGAATTGCAAGTCTAACATTCCCAGACATTATCTCATAGAAAAGAAATAAAGAAGTAAAGACAAGAGAGTGTGGAGAGGAAAAAGATAACTGCAGTTATATATTTCTGTTACAGCATTTAGCTGAATGCAACCTGAATATTCAGCTGCTAATAATGCCTAAGTCAGTAAGTAATGAAAGCACTTCTCTTCCTCTTGGTCCTGTCTGAACAAACCCCATACACAAAAGACATTCCTAGCATCTATTTTTGGACCACTTAGTCTACCTGGCCCAAAGTAAAAAGAAAAAACATTATTACTTCTAACTGCACATCCTCATGTGGACAAGCCTGATGGAAAAGGTTCTGCCTAGGAAGAAATATAAAATCTACTAAAAAAATTTCCTGTCATGGTAAGTCAAAGAAAAATAAATTAGTGCTTCTCTGAAAAGAGAGTGCTTTTCTATCCCCATGACATTAACATCTTAGCAACATAGACTTTTTCAATGTTATAGGGAGTGTTTGTCACTAAGAAATTCTGTTTTAAGCCATTAAATATATGCAGATCATGTAAGCTCTTCGTATTCCCAGGGAGCTTTCCTATGTCAGATGTGCCTATCATGAAGGCCTGTATTAGAGAGACAGCAATATAACTTGCCCTGAGTCCAATGAAATAAAATGTTTCATTATTTCAATCTTCAGAAAACAGAAAGGGAATAAACTTCCAAAATACCTAGGAAAACAATAAACAGATACACTGGTAGAGCACTGCAAAGAAATGCATTGATTACTAACATTTAAACATACTACTTCTAGTAGATATTAGATTGTTTCCTGCAGTTGAAGAATGGTAATCAAAATGAATATGGGAAATCTAGTACTGAAATTATTTGGCTACCACTTTATTTCTCAATATTAAATAAAACTTTGAGACCTCAAGTACTTTTTAGATTTTATTTGGTCTTGGACACTGCATATATCCTTGATTCTGTTTCATGTGAAATTCCCAGAGAAGAGGAGATGAATGCAGTCAATAACTCAGTGTGAGAAACGATCTGCATGACTGAACCCTGTCCCACTTTCCAGCTGAAATAGGTTAGCTCAGCTGTCAGCAAAACCATTGGGCCCTTTCAGGGAGACTGCTTGGCACACAAAATGGTCCTCACCTCTCTTCAGCACTTAAAAGCCAAGATAAAATTCCATGAGTTATAGAAAAATTACTTATATAAAAATAGTATTTTTAATACTATGACTCATTGCTATCATTTTATGAGAATACTTGAAAAGCATTCTGAAGCATCCTCCTAACCAAGAGTAGTAATATGTAATGCCAGTGCAAAGATCAAGTTGCACAAAATGCATTTATTTTTTAATAATTCATTTAAATAAATGTATTTCAGACAAGGAAAGGAAAATTACTTTAAAATCTGGAATTTCTTTTTTTTTTTTAGTATTAACAGAAAGCTTTTACTAGAGTAGAAAGTTGTCAGCTTCTGGAATACTGGTGAAGTGTTACCCTGCAGCAGGTACTGGCAACAACAAGCAGGTACAGCATTAGTGACCCACCTCCCTTCAGTCTTCAAATCTCACCATGATTTAAATACAATTTGCAATTCTGCTCACAAAAAAAACCCAATCTGAACTAGTACTGATGCTTTTTAAACCCAACAGCCTGCAGTCCTGAGCAGCATGCCTGCAGTCCTAAGTAGCTGACCCTCCCTTGAGCAAATCGATTGGACAAGATGGTCTGCAGGTGTCTTCCAGCCTCTGCTCTCCTATGATCCTGTGATCTTTGCAGAAAGCACAGCTGTGAGTCAGAAAGCTGTACACATCTGTACAGATGGGCTGCTTTTACCAAACTGTCTATTCATTCAAAACCAAACTAAAAACAGATAAACATGAGTGACTTTGTTATGAGTAGAAAGAACAATAGACATTGGAAGGAAATGGCAGGCCATAATTTTAATTAATCATGGCATAACAAGAATCCAGGTCAAAGCTACAGCATTCCCAGTATGGTATCTCCTAAGGACACCATTATTTTGATACAGAGCCCTAGCTAGGGAAAGATGATCTATTTCTGTTGATACAAGGTCTATTAACCCGAACTACTAACTGCAGTAGAATGTATAGTTTTCACAGGTTCAAAATTGGACAAATCCAACTTCCAAGAAAGAATACTTTTTAGACAAAGAGAATAGCTGGTCAGTTTCAGTTATTAGGAAAATTTCTTGACCAAGGAAGCATGTGATTAAGTAACTCACAGAATAAGCACAAATTCAGCTACACTGCCACAAAGAAAGCAGAATAGTCATGCAAGTTTTCTTCTTTTGTCCTGAAGAGGTTTGATATCTGAAACATAAGTTGGAAGGCTGCCACTACCAGCCACACTAATTAGTGCTCCTGGGTCTAGTGATGATACCAATGAACTTCATTCTCTCTTTTCCCTACACCTTTTGTACAGTTCTACGTGGTCAGCAGTGTTCTGCCTCTACTAAGTGCTCCAAACCCACAGAAAACAAAGTCAGAAATAGCAAGGCAATGTTCCTGTTGGCTGTGGATGGGATATCATGGAGGCTTTTCCAAAGCTACTACACTTTAAGCATCAAGCAACCTATTGTTTTGAGAAACTTTTCACAGAAAGCTGTTATATTCTCTCTTTTACCACATTAAAGTAGAAAGGCAAAGGAGGACAAAAACAAGTAGTCTGAATAAGTAACTAGAAGGCAGTGGGAGCATAATATTTTTTAATTCAAGTTAACATCAGAACCATTTGTTAAATGCATGCAATTACTGTAGTGTGATGCACCTGCACTTTTAGTGTCTTACTAGCACCAGCTTCCACTGCTCAGTAATAAGTGATAGCAATTCTTACTCAACTTTAGACATTAGATGCTCCTTATATAGCCAACAACAATTATTAGTTCCAGAATTCTTGAAAACCTTCTTAACAGTAAAAAAGGCTTCTTGTCTTACATCAACCTTTTAATGATAAAAGAACCTAATTTAAAGCAATAACATGTGACAATCAGCAAATTCTGAGAAAAAAAGCATGCATGCTTTCATAGAGTTTTAAAGAATATTACCTTACTGAAAATGAACAAACTATAAGACTTCTGTACTCCTGTTAAATGCATATTTGAAAAATATTAGGAGAGCATCAGGTCTCTGACAAACATTTCTACAAATTCAGTATAAACTTTTATAAAATAAAACAGCAAAATATTTCAGTCATGGCCTATATCCTGAATATTCCTTCTGCTTTCTCCAACTGGTACCCATTTGCATTCCTTCAATGTTTAAGTCACTTGAAAAAAAGAAAGACAAAATTTAAGAACAACTACTGTAGCAATGCTAGTCAAAAGAATGTTGTGTACTTGTACCTCCCTTTATCAAAATTCCTGTTGACAGCTGAAGAGAGTAAGTTTAGATATAAAGATGCCACAGATATTTTTTGACCCTTGAACTGTTTTACCTTATTACTGCTTCATACCAAAAGGCAGCTGGCAGTCTGGTCTGCTCTGGCCAGCCAGGTACACTGGAGATGCTCCCCTCACAGACACTAAGAATTGTCACACTACGACGCGAAATAACTCACGCACTTACACTAAGATTAAAAGAGTAAAAGGAAGTAATTTTTATTTCTGACTTCATAATATATAGAATTTTAAAAGCGACGGTGGATTGGAGCATGAAATTGTCACTTCTCCAACCACACTGGTCAAACTAACAATCTATTAATTCTCTCCTCCTACAAAGAAGAATGTAAAACGATCATTATTTACATGAACAGTGGGTGAGAACTCCAGTAGGAATATGTAAACATCAGGAGGCATAGAAAACTTTTAAAAGAACAGAGTGACAATCATTATCACAGTAGCTTTTCACAACAGCTCACTGAGGCTTTGTGGAAGAGGCTCCATGCTCCCTCCTAATGATAAACTCCTGCTCATCAGCTCTGTATCAGAAATATCAGTAAATTTCTCTAACCACCTCTTTAAGAATGCAAAGAAAAGGTAGCATTTTAATAGAATAAAAAAAAAAATTCTTTAGCACAGAAGTTGGAAGACATGCTCAAAACTCCATTATATTAAGTACCACATGCAGCGTAGGTGATTATATGCTATAATTAATTATGTTATAATTAGTTAATTTAATTTTCAAATGCAAAATTATAGTTATCCTCTGACAGAAGGAGGATGTGGACACATCAGCTGCAACTCTTCTTGGTAGCAATCATTAAATCCCATGCCTAATCTCAGGCTGTTTGCGTTTTTGCTGGGACTCCTTAAAAATCCAAAAATAACTCAAATCACAGAAAAAAAAAAAAGAATTCTAAGGGCTTGAAACGAAACCTGTAAATTGGCAGCTCAAACAACTAAGCTCCAGTTCAATTAAATGGTTTTTTCAGCTAACTTCTTGCTATTTGACATTTTGAGTCATAGGAAGATAATTATACTTTTTCTGTATAGGACAAGGGAGGAGTTGGTCACAAGAGCTGAGCACAGGAAATGTCACACTTTTAAAAAATAGCAAACAGCATCTAATTTTTGTAGATTGACAGGGATGATTTCACAGACAGCATGAGACCTACAGGTACCCACAGGTTTAATGAAAATACAGAAAATCAGAAAGGGCATTAATAAATCTGCACATGTTCTGTAGTGCTACTCTCATTTTTTCCACATCAATGAATTGCTGTCCTTTTCAACAGAACACTAATCTAGTTCAAATACCCCATTTACTTATTACTCCATAGAAATAGCATACTCTATAGTTCACTACCATTGATCTGTTGTAGATTAAGTTAACAGCCATTATGCAATTAATGGAAAAACAGATATATTAACACTGGGCTACAGAACAATGATGGCTTCTGATTGGATCGTTGACATAATTCAACAGTTCTATAAATTAGAGTAATTTGTTTTAGAATTATTGTATCTTCACTGGCCTTTAGAGCCAGCAGTGCAGTTTTATGAGAGATGCTTTACAAGCAGCTGAGGGCTTTGTTTATATTAATAATTTACTTCTGTAGAAATACAGTATATGATGCTTTCAATTATCAATTAATGTTTGAAAACAAACAGAAAACAACCCAGGCTTGTCATTCCAAGAACTAAGCCAAGAGCAGCAAATTGCTTTCGTGTAATCCTGCTGAATTTTCATTTTGATTTATTGCTTGTGCATGGAGATATGTAAAGTGGGGTGCACTTCACATTTTTGATCACTGCTAATTTCTCCCATGTGCTAGCAGTGAGAGTAGCTGCAGCAATTAAATGATGATGACAGCAGCAGTAGCAGCTGGGGCCATGGAAGCAATCTCCTTTCTTTGTTTTCCTCCTCTCTTTCCAGAAAGGAGACAGGTAAGAGGAGGGAAAAGCCCTTCATTCCATTTCAAAGAGGAGGTTTATGAATCTGTTCATAATGGTTTTGCCCCCAGGAGACCACAGCAAGGATCACTCCAGACCCTACTCTATAAAATGAAAAGCGCTACTGGGAAGGCAAAGTAAGACACAATCTGCAGAGCCAGGAAGTAAATGAATGAAAAACAGAAAAGGTAGTGCAAACAAATGGAAGGGGAGGGAAAATGAGGGCAGTGGAGTCAAAGAATTTTCAATGGGCATGACTTTTTTATTAAAGAAAAAGAAGCCACAAGTGTAACAAAAAGGGACACTGAATAGTCTTGAGAGCAACCACCCGCTTCTGAAAAATTGCAGATTTCCAAAGCACAACGACCAGTCACAGGCCATGTGGTCAATGTAAGCCACCTTTTCATGTTTCCTCCCCATCCATAGAAGTCTGCCTCAGCTGACAAAAAACCCACAGAAATCTGTGGTGTGTTGGAGTATCAAATATTAGGCAAATTCAAAAGTGTCACTAAATTCTGTGAGAGAGGGTGGGTCACTCGAGGAGGAGCGTGTGGTCTTCACAGGACAAAGTCCCCACGGCACTTGACTGTGTAGCCTCAGGCATGAACTGAGGTGCCCCAGGGACAACGGAGCATCCTCTTTTTTCCCACTAACTGTGATGGGTGTGGCTGGGGAGCTAAGCCATCCTGATCGCCTCCTGCCTTTACCCCACTACTCTGCAAACCTTTCAATCCACAATCCATATTTAACCTATATACAATACTATTAAATTTAATATCTCAAACAAAAAATACCAACTTATTAAACATATACACCTCAGGTGAAGAAAAAATGTAGATCACTTTATGGAAAGTAATCTAAAAATAGGAGACAAGAAGGCCATTGGAAAGTATGTCTATTATGCTCAATTACAATCAATGGATGATTTCCAGAAACTACAATTACTATGTGTAGTTAAAGATTTCTTGAATTATTCCTACTTTGCAGATGTTGCTTCAGCTTCTTTTAAGCAATAAATTACTTCAGGTTTGTGGGGGTTTGTTGACCGTTTTTTTTTGAGGGTGGAATTTTTTTGTTTGTGGGGGAGTGTGATTAAGTTCAGCTACAAAACAACATCCAGGCTTTTTGGCTGCTGTATGTTAGTGTAAGTGTATTCTAGCATTCGACCAAAGAATGTCTTCTACCACAGCAGGAAGCATCCAGGAGGAAGAAAGAAGCCTGTCCTCAAAGCTGACTAAAAAGCTTCAAGAACTTTAAGAATTCAGCTGATTTCAGCTTAAATAAAGTAAAATACTTGTCAAAATGATACAGTGATTGTATAACACAGCAATATCAGTTCTCTGAAACTAATCTCATGTCTGATCTCTATCTCAATTGCTTAGTGTCCAAAAATTGAATAATTAATGGAAGTAATTTGTTTTCTTCAAGAATTTATGTGATTTTCAGCCTGATGCTAAAGGAACTTCCTATCTACATGGCTATGCAAATCCACATGACTGAAAAGCCTCATAGGGCTAGTGCTCTTTACCATATGTACATTGTATTAAGGAATGCTGAGCATTACTTCAATAATGCAGCAAGAAGGGCAGAAAGCATAGCTTCTACACCACTTCCATTTTCCCTAACTGGTTATCATACAGGCATATTTTTAATGTCCTACAGAATATAGTAATTAGATTATATTTATGAGTATTTTCCATGGAACTTGCAGGACTATACAGGTTTTCCTTCTCCAACACCGAGTGAAGACTAAAAACAGCAAGAAAGTTTTGTTGCCAGAGGCTTCATTGCAAACAGAACAGGTGAAAGTCGCACCTAGTATTAAAAAACATTTATACAAGTCTACAGACACACGGCATAGGATCAAAATAGAAGTAAACACATTAATGCAGAGTTTCCACATTATTGAAATATGTGTGTACCCAATCTCCAAGTGCTGAACTACCATTATTGGAATGCTACTTCAGAAATTATTATTTCCTAAAGACTCTATTTAGAAGGTGAAATATATTTTGAGGGTTTTATTCTACACCTCTAGGCCTATGACCAATAATAAGTGGCAAAGTAGTTCATGTTAATGGATTCTTAATTAGTCTGGGATGCACAAAAGAAATTTAACATGAGAGCAACTTCTAATTCTAAACTTTAAAACAACAGAGAGCTTCTCAAACACAGCAGCAGCAATGTGTGTTCCAGTGTCATAGTAAATAGGAAAGCTAGAGATTGAAAATTATAACTGTACAATTCTCTTCTGCAGAAAAGGAAAGTTATTTTCAACAAATAAAACATCAAACATAAAAGCAACAACAATAAAGCCCAACACCCTCTACATTTATTTTGCAAGGATTTGCAGCAAATTATATCAAATCAGATTTATAAACTTACTGATGTTTTTAAAAATACAGGAAGATGAACCAAAAAAAAGCCCCAAAAACAACACACTAAGTTTTTCCAGAAAAAAAGATCCACCTCTAGTAAATGGGGAACAGTAAGTCCCACTGTTGCCCTGGAAGCCATCCAAACACAAGTACCAAGTGTCCAAATATGACTGCAGCCACGTGCTGCAGAGCAATCCAGACCTGCCTTGCTCCATTGCCATGGACCAGAGGCAGGAGAACAATTCCATAACACATTTCAGCCCGGGATAGACAGAAGAACCATCTCATTCTATTGATGATCTATCAATTACTTGCAGTCATACCACCATGTTCTAACACTGTAAGTTGAACTAAAATTTAGGTTAGCATACAACATATTCATGACAAATATTGGTACAGCAAAATATCACAAAAGATAGAACCTTCCTCCACAAGCTGTACCATTGTATCACTCCACTAGGAATCTGAACCACAGCACTCTTTAACACTCTTTTGTGCCGAAAGGTCTTCTACAGTACCAAGCATGATGTTTTATTTACCATGAGCCCAGCTTTAACCTCCATCAGTCCTAAAGCAGAGTACTATTATATTTGGCTACACTGTTTTCAAGATCCCTAAGGGAAGTGAAGTGTTGGTTGGACACAGGGATCTGAGTTGATCAGTTTTGCTACACCCAGCCTGGGTCCAAGAGACAGAACCAAGCAATATTTCCCCTCTATGAATATGACAAGAAAGAACACAAGTCAGGAAGATGAAAGCATTTTCTTGGTAAGCCTTTCTGAGAGGAACTGGCAAAAAACTGGAAAGCATTGTGCTGCTCTCAGACACAAGAAGACAGCATAATAGCTAATCTATTGTGCCAGCACAGCTCAGGGTTGCAGTTCCCTCTGTAGCAACAGAGTAAGGAATAACAAAACAGAGTAATGTTGAGTTTTGAATTAGACTGGCAACCTACAGGAGCAAAATAAATTCATTTGAAAGCCTTTAAAGAAGTCAGGGGAAGCTAGTTCAATTAAAAGTCGGGGTAGGTTTAAAGACTAGTTAAAAAAATGTAAATTTATATTATTGTGTTTTGGAGGAAATACCCTTTTCCCATTCATTTCTCTCCACATCTTTCTTCCTTTATATTAACATGCCAAAAATGAAGATTAAGCATGTTGAATCAGTTAGAACAGTCTTTGAAGGTGTAGAAATTAAGTTACAGGCAGATATAATTAAATCTCAACAATTCTGATGATGATCCAGCATGAATAAATTCAACACTCTCCAAAGAGTTGTTTAAATTACACATGTGCATGTTTGTGCTTATGGCAACCAGATCAAAGTTATTATATCCAGTTTCAAACAAAGGCTTTGTCTAGCATTTAAAGATGTTTTGGTAGATCCTTTTTATAATCCCATCTAAGCACAAGTTTACTTATCATTGGGAATCAAGAAAACAAAACTTAAATGAGCCATTAGTTCAGTTGCTCGTTGCATCCAATGAAGCTCACTTGAAGTTAGTCATCAACGCAAGATCTCTAGAAGAGCAATGCAGCCACTGGCAAGTTTAAAGCTAAGGTTCCACCTCTCAACTGTAATTTTACCACATTTGTTTTGTACTAAACTGGAAACATTTTATTCAGTTTATACATCTGGAAGCATTACATCAAACATTAATGGAATTCATAAAGGCAGGCTGTGCAGGGAGATGAAGAATAAAAAATAAATTCTCCATACTTCAAGAGAATTGACCTTGAAGGATTTCTGGAGGTTTAACAGAAAGGGACAGGTAGGAAGACGAAAACAGTAAAAGCTGAGGGCAGAACATAACTAATAGACACTGGTAGGCATAAACTACCAGTTTGAGTGTTTTGAATGACATGTTATCACAAATGCAGACTCTGATGTTATTTAAAGAAAACTGATCATTTTTCCTCAGACTGATGTAACCAACGTCGAAATCATTAGAGGGAAAACAATAGTCTAAATTCTCATTGGCAGGCTTTGAACACCTTAAGAGCTACAGAAAGCAGTGTTGGGAACTGCTGATTGAAATTCTAATGACAATTTCAAGCAAAGCTGTGGGAAGTTATTAAAAGCATTCTATGATAATCTTCAAAATGTTGCAATAATAAATGGATAATAATTCCTCTGCAATCTTTCTTTTTTTATTAACTCAGAAACCTATCTTCTTCTGCTAGCTCAACATCCTATAAACAATAATAACATCAAAGAACTTATATCAATATCTGATATTTATTATGTAAGTACTAGTCCCAGCCATGTCATTTAACCACCATTCACCTGATAATAATATGTGACATCAAGACATTTACAGCAGAATTAACAGGTTTCCTAAGAACTCTTGCATGAGACCTGTAGAAGATGCTTCAAGACACAGCTAAAAGCAGATTTGTCACATTTTAAACCATCCTGTCCAGATCTCAAAATAAGAGACTGATGGAGGCTCAAAAGTCTTCAGCACATAAAAACCACAACCAGAAAAAAATCCCACTGCTTAATAGCAGTAGCTTTTGAAACTGTATTTACATGAAATGATTTTGTTTATGTTACTTAAGATCCTCCAGATTACTTAAGATTACTGAACTGAAGCAGTAAATCTATTTAATAAAACACATACAATTGTAGGAAACATAAGATATCAAGTCAGATATCTGTATTTCTTAATACAAATTATACAAGTCAACTAGACATGGATGCAAAATAGAACCAAATATTTCTTCCTTTTATAACCAATTTAACCTTGACCCTTTCAACCCAGTTTATGCTGCCAGCCTTGCTAGAACTTCTTATAGACTAAAAATCATAACCTGAATGCACTATTAGAGAATTTGGATATTTCAATATGTAGTGATTTTACTGAAATCTTTCAATCTTCAAACACTTGCAAGCTGCATCAAGTAC
This sequence comes from Chloebia gouldiae, assembly GCA_003676055.1. Taxonomy (NCBI): domain Eukaryota; kingdom Metazoa; phylum Chordata; class Aves; order Passeriformes; family Passeridae; genus Chloebia; species Chloebia gouldiae. The sequence continues at coordinate 10,907,542 of QUSF01000009.1, read as the reverse complement.
AAATTCAGATATAAAGAAATTCCATAAAAAAGTGATTAATTGAATTTTAAGTTCCTATTTGCTGAAGAAAACAGTAAAATAATTTACCATGAGTTTTTCTGAACATGAAACACAAAGTACATCAGCTAATGCAGATAACACTGTATGTCTTCACAGAAATATAATAAATTGCTACATCCAGACTCCCAACTGTAACCAAGAGCTAATTCAGTAGGATTTTTTACATCAGCCACATGTGAAAGATTACATGCTTTAACTATTTGTTTTTAGTGTTCCTTCTAGATGACATACACATTACTGTTTTGTTTTGCTTCTTATCCATCTTCACAGTAGTCAAGTTCACAGTAGGAACCACAGGCTGGAACAGCAATTCAACAAGCAAATGAGATCCAGATGACTTTCTCAAAATGTTTCATAGTGGTTTATAATATGCCACAAGATTTGTTTTTATATGCATCATCACATGCAGAGATGCAGCTACAGCTGTGATCACAGAAAACACGACCAATTCTTAAAAGAATGAACATACTTTACATGGCATTTCTTTGTTCCTTTCCTCCAAATATAAACAATGGCAATACAGCTACATATTTTACTATCGAGACAGTAGCATAAGTGTTGTAATAGAAAAGTTGGAATTATACCCAATATACATCAACTGCTTCCTCATTTCTAACAAAGAACTGACAATGGCAGAGGCTAGTCCTACAGCTCTCACAGAATTGAGAAAGGGAAAACATGCAAACACATATTGATGAGACTGTAATTTGCTGTAGAAGAAACTGATAACCCTGCTTAGACCTGTAGATGAAAACTAGATAGCTTTTGAAAAGTTTACTATAATTGAAGAATTGGCTTTAGAGAGGCTGATTGCTTCCATTAAGATTCTTATATGTTTAAAAAGAAAATCTTTAGTGTCAAAAGTGTACCTTCAAAATAAGCAGAAGCAGCTGGTAAGTAGAAAAAGAAGACCACACCTAGTACAACTCTATTATAAGTACCTAAATACTTGCAAAGCCATCTCTCACCAAAAAAGGCCTTTTACAGGGAATATAAAATAGACCCAGACTAGAGTTTTCCATGTTATCTACCTACATCTGCAAGGCTGGAATTGCTGCTTTTTTTCTCTCTCATTCACTCATAGTTGTGGTTTCTGTTCCATGTAAAAACTCAGCAAAGCCCTTAAGAATACCAGTACTAAAGTGTTGTGCCAAATCATTTCTCTAAAAGCTGCAACTGAGGATGAAAGGTCAGGGGTACAATCCACACAACTTGCATAACTAACCATAAAACCAGACATCCTCAGATGTCAAGATTTGATGAAATATGATTGAGCCTGTAGGGAAGAAGAATTTGGTCTAAAATATGAGTGCTTCTGATAGTCTACAAAATTAAATACTTTGCGAACAAAACAAGGAGTGGGATGGGAAGGCATAGGGAAAAGAGACAAGAAGGAAGAAAAAAAAGAATTTAAAAAAGCAGTGAATAATGAATTGCTGGAGTAAGTAGAAAATTCTGAAGATAATTACCTTACAATGGCAGCAACTGGAGGCAGTGGGGATGAAAGAGGTACAGCCAGTGACTACTTCTTACAGGTCTTTTCTTAATTTTTGGTTGGGTTCTTTCAGTTTTTATTTTAAACACTAAACATCAAAAGATGGGAGGGGGGGGCGGGGGTGGAGTGGGGTGGAGTTTAATACCCGATTTAAACTTATTGCCATAGCTGTTTTTTAGGATTGCTATTTAATCACTAAGGTTTCAATACATGGAGAATGACAGGGCACAAGTGTTAGTTTAAAGTTTTAATTTGTATTTTGCTCTTAATTTAGCATAGAAGAAGCTTCCTCTTTTAAATTCAAGTTCAAATTCCATGGACAGAGTGGGAAGCTCTAACAGGACCTTGTAGCAGAGTAGTCATTTACAGAATTTAGAGAACTCAATTCTAATTCTCTCAGATTTTCAGACAAGTGTGAACAATTATTTTAAAGAAAAAGCATCAGTAAGCAAGACAGAAAAACAATGCTAAATTATGTAGGATTCACTGTGTAGAACTAAACAGCAAGGTGAGGATTATTATTTCAACATTTTCTTCTTAAATTTTAGAAGAAAGCTGATAGAAGATCTAGATAACATCTTCAAAGGCTCTGTCAGCTTTCAAGCATCCTAGTAAGTTTCCTTTTTACAAAGTAATAGTGGCAAGGCCGCAGAGAGAAGAATGATCTCAGGCCTGGATTAACAGCTGTATCGCTTCTAGCACCAGCATGGATCTGGAAAATTTACTACCCACTCGGCCTATAAAGCTGAGCTAGTTTCACGCAGAACCAGCTCGGGTGTGTTAAGAACATAATCCTTGAATTCCAGCTGCTGTGGACTAGAGGCTGCAGAATGCCTGAGTTCTCAGGGTCAGTCCAAGCACAGCCGAGGCACGTGGGCACACAGGTTTCAGCAGAGCTTTGTTCGCCAGGACACCGTGACAGTACCTGCTGCACCCATGCAGGACCTGAGCGCTGCAGCAGCACTTGTTTGATCTGAAAACCACTTCAAGTCCTGGGTAGTTAATGGTGGTGAATAAATCCTGTTAAACATGAGGAAAATATTGCAGAGTCACTTAAGTGTTTCTGTGCTATGTTCCTAGCATTCCCTAGTTTCTTAGCTTCTTTAAATGGGGTACACCCATTTTACACAGGCCAGTTAAAATAAACAATTACAGAAACATTTTCAGACTGGAGATTTCATTTAAGGAGGAACAATAGTATTTCAGTGCAAGATCCAAGGTGAATCCAAGTGATCCAAGATCCAAGTGAAGATCCAAGGTGAATACCATCTTGAAGATGCCATCTTTCAGTTGAAGTCACAGCTAATTAGACATGTTTCATAGCCTGCCCTCAACATGCAACAATTACTGCTGTTTCCATGATCACTGGCTACAACATGCTACCTGCCTGAAGGACGAAGTAAAAGAAGTTTTAAGAACACACTTTAACATATTAAAAAATTGGGCTCGAGGTTTTTTAAATTGTTATTTACAATACACTGTCATTAACTTCTCACACTGAGAAAATGTCTTCATCATGACATGTCTGAGATTCATATTAGAAGTTTCAGCTAGAAAAAGAAAATTAATATGATTTGGTTTTTCATATCCAATATATTAGAAGTCTAAGAAAAGCTTTCCTTTTCAAGTCTTTCCTATCAGCTGTAGACATAAGCATTTAAAAGAATTAGTCTCCAAAGGGCCTAGGCAGAATTAGTTTCCATTAGTCTATATCTATATAAGCATACTACAACATCTGCTCCAGATTTACACACATCAGCAAAGATGATTATGCAAATAATTATACATATGCATTCAGGAAAATATTTCTCCAGTAATTTTTGCTCTTCCACTCAAGCTGTCTACTTCAGAAACACACTACCACGTAACAATAAAGTAAATACCAAAGTATTCATTATAATGCAGTACATATTTAAGCAGCTCAACAGTTAACCACACAAAATCGACAATCTGGATTCCAGAAAGCATAGACAGAGACAGCTTTGAGGAAAAAAAAAGGTGGATTTTCCATAATAAGTTTCTGCTTCTTGCATAATTCCAAATATTTATGAGGAAAAATAAACATTAATAATTTTTGAGATAGCTCAGAATGTAGACAGAGCACTCTAGAATATTTGAGGCTAACAGATCCACCAAGTCCTACATTAATATTTCAAAGAAGGGGAAGGGACATCATGTACCTACATTGCTGGAAAGCTGATTCAGACTGAAATGTAAATAGCCGCAGTTGCATAGTCTTTCTTTTAGTGCTCTGCATTTTAAAGTACCTACCACAAATTATATTTTACTCTAAAAGGTAAAAAAAAATATCCTTTTTTTTTACATGCTTTGCAAAAGACACTCAGCAGAGCCACTCAAGCCCAAGCACTTGCTTCACAATTGTGTTGTGTGTGGGCTGCCCACAGACCTTTTCCTAACAGGAAATCTGCCCCTGAATTAATGTCATTTTTGATCAGCAAGAGTCCAGATTTAATGACTCTGTAGACAAAAGTCTCTCCAAAGTCCAAATCCCATTTTGGGTGAAGATAATAATTTGACAGGTTTTTAAGCTGGTGACAGAGGGTGATGAATTCCACTCCTTTTGGTGTTCAAAGTCTTCCTTATGTCTCAATAGGAAGACACACACAGCTGCAGTCTGCTTGGGAAGGCTGAGTTAAAAGCTCAGAGATGTTTATATCGACACGAAACCAAGTATGGTCATAAATATTTCACACTTCTTCAAGGCAAGGTCTCTCTAAAATTATTACTTATTAAATCACATTAAGCAAGTTTTTTCATAAAAATTGAAAAAGTTAATGAGGAACACTAAGCACTCAGTTTTAAATCCATGTACATGCACTGACAGGTTCCATGACCAGATTTCACTACACTCCTTAATCCAGAGCTGCCCCATCTGCCCACCAAGGTGCCCTAAAAAGCCCCAACAGGGAATCTGTAGGATTTGCTAAACATGGTTTCACATACCAGAGCTAGTTGCTTATTTTGGGTTTCTCCCAAGCAATATGACAGTAGTTTTTGAGACTTCTAACAGCCCCAAGGGTGCCCAAGGCGAGGGCTGGTTGTTGGTGAGGGAGGGCCTGGGCTGCACAGACATGGAAAGCTCCAACACACCCGGGCAGGGTGTGACCAAGGTGGTGGTGCCTCAGGGAAACCATCTCAGAAAGGACCAAATGCCTGACAGAGAGAGGAGAGGGCAACAAAGAGGAGGAAAGAAGCACCCCAGTCAGTGAAGGAAGAGGAGGAGGTGCTCCAGACACCAGAGCAGATATTGCCCTGCAGAAGACCATGGTAAGGCAGGCTGTACCTCTGCAGCCCACGGAGAATCCCCACACTGGAGCAGGCAGACGTGTCCTGAATGCAGCTTCTACCCATGGAGAAGCCACACAGCAGTAGTGCCTGTAGTCAGGGGCAAGGGTCCACACTGGAGCAGCTCTTGAAGGACTGTACCCTGGGGGGAACCCGTAATGGAGCAGAGAAAAAGTGGAAGGAGCTGATACGGACTTATTTAGATCCTCAGTTAGCAACTGCCCTGCACTGCTTGGGTAGATACAGGAGTTGGGAATGAAGGAATGCAGCTGAGCCTGGGAAGAAAAGAGGGATGACTGACAAGAGGTGGTACCTCTTTTACCTTTGTTTCTCACTAGCATACTCTGTTTTCAATAAGCAATAAAGTACCTTTCTCCAAGTCAACCCTGTTTTGCCTGTAACAGTAATTCTGAAGTGATCTCTGTCTTCACCTGAAAGCTTTTGCATCTTACATTCCTCAAGGCCTGCTTGAAGGAAAGACTGAGAGCAGTGTGTAGGCATCCAGCACCCATCCATGGTCAATCCATCACACCAATATATCATTAGTACCCCTTTTCTTTAAATAATTCCTCTGTATGACCTACCTCAACCAGTTTTTAGCTGTTTTCATCTGCTATATACATAGAACAACTAAGATTTTTTTTTTACTATTTGCCTACTGCAGAGAATAACACTTCTGAATTGTAATGGACATCTGACATAATATGATAGCAAGCATTCTTCAGGGTTACAGGCTAAATTTTTATTTCATGTAAGTGTGTCAACACACCCACAATTTAACCTTTTTATAGAACTTGATGAATGCCTAATATACTTGGAGAAGCTATTTACTTCAAATTATCTTTTCATATTTCTTTATTATGGAAATTATGTTGAACAGTCAGTTTAGACAAGTTAGCCATGACTAAATATTCATTTAAATCCTTTTAGCTCAAAGTGGTACAGAATTTTATCATAAGGACCAAATCTTTTCTTATACATCCCCCCCCCCCATACAGTTAGAGACTAATTTCTTCTCTGTAGTTACCATTTTCAATATCTCACTAATCCATTACACCAAGCCATTTTTTGGCCTTTACCCTGCAGTAATCCAGCCAGAACCTTTCTCTGGGCATCCCTTGTGCTTGCAGACATACAAGACAATCACACTCTCAGACAAAGGCAGAAGAGACAGGGAAATGGATTTTGGGTGCCTGTGCATTCACACACACATCAAACAACAGAAAACACTTGTGCAGGAGATTATTTAATTTAGAAAGTTAAACTGCAGAAGGCAGAAGAACAGTAAATAATGTATAAAATTTGCAGAAGAAAAGGTGTGTGGTTCAGTGTTTCCTTTATTTATTAAATTTCTGCTTTGAAATTCTAATTCATTCAGGCTTCATTCTAATGCATTCCTAAAAACTTTATTCCTCAATCTAGCTGGACAGCAGGAAGAAGGTTTTTCCCAGTTTTAATAAAAGAAATTTGTTTAGAATGAATGCATTAAAAGGTATTTAGTTCTCTCAATGTCAGTACTGTGACAGAATAGAGGAGGTGCTTTTGGATAGCCATATATCAAGTATAACAACACTTAGTTCACATTTATAACCAAGTAGACATTTTCTGCCAATCGCTGCTTACATTTCCAAAACAACCTTTTTAGTTTTAAAAGAGCTTCCAGTGAGGATCAAAATCACTACTTACTGAAGAAATTTTAATATATTGAGACAATTCCTTAATAACCTTTCGGAAGTAACTGTGTATTTATGATTGTTTCTGATGCAAACACACACTCTCCCCCCATGCAGGCAAAGAAAGATCAGCATGAGGCCCTACAATCTATTGCTAATGCAAGATTCTAGAAACATTGGAAACAACTGAAACACATTGGAAACAACTGAAAAACAGTGAATTGCAAGAAGTATGCATCATAGGAAATGTTTCATAGTTGGTCTTTTTGTTTGTTCCTCCTTTTCTACAAGAATAGTAGTTTCTGTTTAGGGTGTCTTGACACTTGATGTCATCAAGTGTGCAGTAGTGTGGAATATGTATCCTAATTCTCAAATGAAGCTTTAAGCCAAGGAAAGTCTTTCTCGTATTTTTCAACCTTAAAAAGTCATCTTTTAATTTCTAGATCATAACTGATAACTTTGACATTTCTTCATAAAAGCAGTAGATGTTTCACATACATTTCATTGCACACTTTGATATTTGCAAAGAAACTAATTCCAGAAGTTTATGGGACTTTTTCTTTCCAAAATATTTATTCAATTATCTTCCCACAACAGATGAACTATCTTTCCTTTGCATTTTTATTTAGCTCAAGTGTAGTAAGAAATACTTGGCTTCAAGCCAAAGTTCTGTCTATAGCTCATCAATTCTTTGAATCAATTTCTTTAATTCTTCTCAAGAGCAATTTTTATTAATATGTTCATCTCCAAGTCTTATGTGCCCAGTTAGCCACATCAGATATTTTAACTTAATTTACATTTGCCAATAATTAGTTTGGCCTTTCCCCCGTTCCTGAATAAGCAGTAACTGGTCAGAAGGAATTAAGTTCTGAAATACTTGGAATGGAATTAGTACTCAAGTAGAAAAACAAAACTTTGAGACTGAAACCAAGTATGTCAGAGAACACTCAACCAGATTTCTCAATTATGTCACTGTTGCCCCTTGCACAATGTTCAGAGCTACTTTGAACTGCACACATTGTTGACTGCTCACCAACTGGCACATCAACAAGGCCACTGACACTCAAATACACAGCTCATCACCAACATATCTCAGAAAATACAGAAAAAAATTGTTTCATGAATGAGACTGGTAGATTCTAGACAGACAAGGGAGAAAGTGCACAGACATTCCGTATTTTAAACCTCACTAGCATTTGTTTAGTGAACACTATTACCACTTTGGTAACTGTAACTCCAAAAGTGAGAAAATTAACATTAAAAGGGACAGAGACGCGGTATCATAGGTATAATGAACTTGGACAATCTTGTTATTTCCTGTTCTTCCATGTTAACTGCATGGAAGGAGTAAACAATAGCATTTTTCTGAGATTTTTCTTTAGACTGTAGCCACTGACTCAACTGTGGACCGATTTAGTACTTATCTAAACACTCTACATCTTGCCTTGTTTCTTGTTTCATATGCACATTTATTCTGAATTTGCATATTCGTGGAAACATTATTGCAAAAAGCAGCCCTGGTAGTGGGAGAATGAGTTCTGTCCCAACAGCTTCAGCTTTTTCAGATTTCAGAGCCTGTCTTCTGCAGGAAATAAAATGAAGGCAGTAAAAAAATGTTTACAGAAATTAAAGTGATCCACTTTTTTTCTACTTTCTCCCCCTTAAAAGTTCATTTTCCATAGCTCTTTCAAATAAACTAAGGACTCCAGTGCATATGAACATGGTTACATGCTCCAAAAGGGATAGGTTATGTTGACGAAGAAAAAAAGAGAAAAAATGTTTCTAAAAATACTTTGGTTTCAAAATGTGCCATTATGGGAAAAAAGGAACCAGCACTGTCAGTATCACTCCCTGTGAGGGAGTTAGGAAGACAGAAGAAGTATTTCATAATCATTACAGAAGCTCATTACAGCTGGGGGATTGAGCTGCATCCCCAACCTCCCTGCTCTCCCATGGAACTACATTGAAATGACAGCCCTACAGATGCATTTTCTATAGCATGAAATTCACATTTTACCTGATTTCAAACTAGATTTCTTCAATATGACATCCCACTTCTGCGCTCCCCATCATGATTACTGGGCAAATCACTTATACTGCCTTGCAATCTTTCATATCATGATAGGGCTTTATTATGTCTCTCTTCCTAAGGTGAGATGCTCATCATAACCATTTGGTAGAAGCCCAAGACACAAAACATCTTACTGAACCTAGTAACACACAGACCAATATAAGAACTGGGACAAGGAACATGACTGCTATTCAGAGGCTATCAGTAGCTGCTGTTTGGAAGATAGTTTTTCAGGGCTTGCAATTACTGTGTTGATAAAGCAAGTCCAAACAGCTGCTTCCAGGTCATTTTTTCCAGACAGTCACACAAGTGCAGCACCACCAGGCAGGAAAGGTTACAAGGGTCCTATGGCCCCTTGTCTCCATAGCTATGGCTGTGACTATCCAAACCAGGCAGCCAACATTAACACAGACAGACATGCAGTGGGCACTGCTGGGCCCCTCTCCCTGCCGTGCTGCACTGTCTCATGCCCTGCTGACTTCCAAGTAATGCAGCAGCTGCTGCACTCTACTTACAGACATGTTGCCATCTCAGAATATCTGTTCCAGGCAGCAATTTTGAATAGCATAATATTCTTCTTGATCCCAGACATTGATTTTAGAAAAATAAAACTACCTGATAATTGACAGGAAGCCATTACTCCATGGTTTCCCAGAAGGAATTCTAGAGAGATGGTAGTTTTGAAGTATTTCATTGTCTATTTTCTTGAGCATCTCTTTTGATTTTATTTCACATATGCAGCCAGCCAGAAAATAATTAAGCAGTTAAACTAAGGTATAGTGTGTAAATTCCTGCCTCTCTTCTCTAAACATTTTCTGAATAGGAAGTTAAACATATTTTTTCCCTGTTATGGACTGTCTTTTGAAAAGCAAGTAGCTTGCTTTCATATTTAAATTTCATTCTTGAATTTTTAACCTAATCTAACATCTATAATCTCTTATATATTGCGATTTTGAGAGATGAGCAGGTCCAATCCATTATCAGGAAAAGATTGCCCACATGATTAGTTTATAGTTTCCCAATAGACAGAAACACACAGAGAAGTCCCTTTTCCTAATTGTAACCTTGCCTATTCCTGTGACCATAAGTTTTCTCCTGAACAGCAAATTTACACAAAAGCCAAAAGAAATCCCACACTGCACTGCCAGTAAAGCATTATTGCCCGTACCACACTAAACCACATGTGGCAAAGAGTAACTACTGTCTACCACAAAGAAGTAACAGCAGAAAACCAAGTCATGTGAATTTGAGATACCTACCCAACATCCACTGAATTGGTGCCCTGAATTAGAGTGAGTCAGTAAATGAGTAAGATCCACATATTCTAATGCATCAGCAGGAAAGAGAAAGCCGCCATCAGAAAAGAGTTTGTCTAGAGAACTGAAGTAGTACCTGAAATAGCACACTAAATAGTTGCTCCAGAAGAACCCCCAAATTCAACACCAGTCAATGCTTAGGACCAACCCGAGTGCCAGCTTTCCTAGTTGTGAGCAAAGTCTTTGAAGAGGCAGAAAAAAGTTCACACTTCCATAAATCTACTGAAGTGAACTCATGAAATAAGGTAAACAGTCATAAAGTCATAGCATGCTGTGATTTTTAGCTATGACTGATCTTACCTCGAGGGCAGAAGGAAAATTGCACACATGTAACTCAGTATCTAAATACAGGAAATCTCATTCCTCCATCCTGGAAAAAATCTTTATCTTGCCAGAGGGTAAGAGAAATAGTGGTAAGGAGAATCCACCTACAGCAAGGTATTCCCACTCATAACACCACCATGTTTTATCAGTGAAATATAAAAAAAAAAAGAGAAGAGAATATTTCCCTGGAGAAAATATCTCCTTCCAAAAGCTTTTTTACCAATAGGTAAAAGGGAAAATAATGTTCTCTGAGGACTGACAATATGGAGACCACAGCTTCTTAGTTTAGCCACAGCAAATTTTAGATTAGAGCAGTAGAAATGTATTCCAATGAAGGAGTAGAGAAGGAGTTGTTCCCATCAAAAAATAAAGTCCCTAAAGAGGCAACATGGTACAGATATACAGTATAATGAACAGCACAGAAAAAGTAGGTCAGGAACATCTATTCAACATTTCTCATTAAATTAGTAGTAGACAATGCAACTAAATTAATACTGGTAACAGGAAAAAAAACATCTTTATATAGAAATACTTGTTTATACAATAATAAGTCTAATTACAAGAAACAGAAGGCAAGCGCTCAAGCAAAACTGCCCAAAAAAAAAGGACATTTGCAAGGGTACTCAACAGCATAAGATATCATATTCAAAATTAGAAGTATTTTGAAAGAACACAAACCCCCAGGCTCTAGGTGATAACCATCACCCTTCACAAGCGAGGAGCCTTTCCCCACTGGCAGGTTCTGTGTCTCCTCCCAAGGAGCTCATTGCTTATTGGAAATTAATCACTCTTTCAACTAAAAATGCAGTTTACATATTCTTACAAGAAAAGTCTACATGACCCATCTCTAAGAAATAATTTTCCATGTTAAAATTTTCTTGTGTGCAGAAAAGAAAAAAGCTCATTTGTTTTTTAGCATGTCAGAAACAGAGGTAGTTTTCTTCCAGTCCAATTTTATTTACAGTCGATAACAGTATTAACAATGACAAAGAATTTTGTAATATACATTCTACCTCAAGTTTTCAATTTCCATTTCTTGTCAGCACCCAGGTTGAGAATTTTGTTTTATTTTTTGTGGTGACTTAGTAGGTTTTTTTCTAATTATAGATTAGTAAATTGGTGGTGGTGGTCACAATTTTAAAAAATTGCCAGCTATTCCATTTATCTTCATTTAATAAAAAGTGAACGTTACCATATCTATGTAATTTATTAATTTAATTTCAATGTGATTTCATTAATAGCTTTACAAACTTCCAGGAAGACTGAGAAACAGAATAAACACAGCTGAACAAATCAATCTAAGTTTTCAGTCTTATACTCTTGATGTTTATGTCACAAATGGAGGCATTTCGACTTTTGTACATGTTAACGTGTAGAAGTGAAGCAGTCTGTAAAACTCTGATGGATACTGTCCTGAGGTCGTACTACACCCTACTTGAACATTCCTGATTTTGGTTAATTTAAAGCAATTCATTGCTGTTCCAATAGCCAGATCTCTAGCCCAAGAACAGCACAGAAAGCAGGTATGGGGAACAGTTCAAAGTGACCACACACAACACTTAGGAGCAGGAAAATAAGGGGAAGGGATTGTTGCATATGGTAAGGTTAAGATCCTTGTATCAAAGAGAAAAACTGAACAGCTGAAAGATATTCAATTGAACAGCAGGAATATTAAAATAAGAGATTACTTTGGGAGAGTTATGTGCAGAGATTCATTTATAATGCATTACACTAAGCTATCATTTTCATAAAACAGAATTGCATATTTCAAGTGACACAACTCAAACTGTTCAGTAGCAAAATTTGAAGTAACCCCCCAGAAAACTACCTCCTCAATACATTTTACCATACATTATATTTCAGTCCAGTCTGTATTAGCCACCATTGTCATGGCTATCAGTTCCATCAGAATTCATAACATGAATTTTTTACTTCCTATATCCTATCCCCACACACCATAAATAATACCAGCTATCTATTCCACAGATTTAATTCCTTACATTTTTATTGCCTGGCTTGGTCTTTGTCATCTTGTAAACTGCTTTTTTAATGTTTGTTTTTATAAATTAAACACACACAATTGTCAAAAGAAATAATGAGTATTAGAAGAGCTGCATTCACAAACAGACACTCAAGAAAAACTGTAAAGAAAGTGAAAAGTAAACTCTGCCCTTACTCAAAAGTTTCATGCTCATGGACACCAACTCTGTAGTTTCTACAGCATAAATAGTGAAAATAGACCCATAATTCCCAGGTCACCTAATGATTTTGCCATCTTGAGAAGAGTAATTGAGAATATTTCATTTTTGCAGAATTCAGAGTTTGAATTTGTTACGTTTCACATGGAGACTCTGTAATTGATAAGAGAACACTTACGACTTTTAAAACTTGAGAACCAGTATTCTAGATGGCAACAATTTAAGTAATTCATCATTCAACAGTAGCTTTCTGCTACTGTTTATAGTCTTTGATATTTGCTTTCTTTTCCTCTGGTGAAGAGTATGTGAATGCAAAAGCAAACCTACATTAAAGAAGTTGTATGCAAAGTGATTGCTTAATCACGGAAACATAAATATAATGGGAACAAAAGAGTGACGTTTCACCCAGAAGAGTCACACCAAAAAAGCAGCAGATAACATGATGTGTTGTTTCCCAGGGGCCTTAGTCTACCAAGTTACTTCTAATTAAGTTTGACAGCTTTTGAAAAAGCACATCCTAGTTCAGATACTTTGCATGAAATCACATATTTAACTCTCTTTTTAGTATTTTCTTCTATTCTGGCATTGTTTTTCTTTGCATTATAACATGTCAAAAGATTGAATATTTCCTTTTACTCTTACTCAATATCCTGGAAATTGCTCAATGACAAAATCTGAAAAATCTTCCTTCCAAGATCTTCCAAGAAATTCTTAAAAGGAAAAACAACAAAAGAAAAACCAAGGAGCAATACTTCCCTCCATACACATGTTCAACTCATTATCACCACCAGATATTTGATGTTACAAGGAGGACAATAGATCTTTAAGACCAGACCATAAAACACATACACACACAATTACTACAATTCTTAAGGAAGTTTTAATGTTCTACATTAGTTCAGTATATGTTAAAAACCCAAGCAAATTTATTTAAATTTTCCACATTTGAAATTAAGGCCTCCTTAGGAAAAAGCATTTCTCATTTTCAAAGGACAAAATGAAACCTAAATGGCTAGGTAAGGCACTGTTTAGTTGTACCCAAGTACCACACAGAAATCTTTAAAGTACAAAGCATAGGAAAATAATGTCAGGTACTTCTTTCTAAATTAATTAAAAATTTAGGTACAGAAGCCATATTAGGAATTCCACTGATATCAAACTACTGACATCCTGACATACTGAAACGCACTTGAAAAAACAGAATTCTGTTGAATATCATAAATTCATAACAAAAAAAAAAAAAAAAAAAAAAAAGGAAATAGCTTCCAACACAGCTAAATTAGGGTAAATTTAATTGTGTACTTTCCTGCACTGTTCTTACCATTTGACAGTTACTGCTGTTCTTTTCAGACAGGACTAGCACAGGTATCCAAATTTAGTCAAAACCCTTGACTTTTTTTTTTCCAAAAAGTATTACAAAAGGATTTAAGAATTGCTTTGTTCAAAGAATAAAACTAGGCACAATAGAAATAGAATTGGTAAGTTTATTAAATGGTTTAAATATTATTACCTGAAGTTATATTTATAAAGTTTTAAAGACTCTATAATTCTGTCCTTCATCCCATTCTCCTTTGCTAGCAGAAGCAAATATAGAGTGGAGATACACCTTTAAACAGTATGTTTATAACTTTTACATGCTGACTTATCAGACCTAGTGAACTTTTTAAATATTTAATGGCATACCATTCAATAAAAATGTAAGATTTATTCTCTTCTCCCTCCCTGTTTTATTCTAGTACAAATGTCTGATTTCTTACTCTGCATAAAATGTATTTGTTTTAAGATTAATAAATACTCAGTCACTGTTCAGGACTCAGTCACCAACACCAACTGAAAAAGCTGGTTTGCCTTTGTGGAGCCAAGGAAGTATTGCCCAGCCTGTGAGGAGGCACAGATCTGCCACTCAGTCAAATCACAGCACTATTAGTTCAAATTCAGAGATGCATGTTCCCCTCAACCCTACTTCTTGTGGAGGACTCAGGAAATACAAAAAAGCTATTGAGCAGTGAGAAAATGGTCTAATTCTTCCTCACATTTAAGGGTACGCCACAGAAAAATGGAGGCTGGCTAGGTCAGGCAGAATGTATTCAGCTAATAAATTTAAATGCGTTTTACCTGTGACGCAAGTGACCACATTAAGAATTCTCCCCACCACTCCATTCATCAAGCAATGACCAAACAGCTCTAAATAAGAAAGGAAATTCCCTGTTCTATGCAAAGAAGCATATATCAATGTCCATGCTCAATCCTTTTAAAAAACAAAGCCTTAGGGCCATAAATTTTTATCATACAAGGGTAAATTTACCACAGGAAAAGCTCAAGTTAATGGAACTGTGACTATATACAGCAGCCAAGCAGTTGACCTCCATTAACTCTGCTACATCAAAATATGCCTTCAGAAAAAACAATTGCCATGTAAATGCAATGGCTCCTTGCTATCCACATACAGCTGGGGTTTGTTCATGGCAATCATTTCAAAATAATAGATTCTCTGGGTAAATAATATGGTGCATCTTACGCAGTGATCAAGTACCTTTGACAGAAGGGAGCTCATCCCCGTGAGTCAGGTTCCATGGCATCACAAATCTTCTCCTGTTGTTCTGACCAAAATAATTCACTTTCTTCTGAGCAAAAGCCAAATTAAAGCCTTGCACTGAAAGTGACTAAGCACATTTAAAATAGGACTGAATAACCAAGAATCGCTCTTTTTTCCTCCTTCCATTTTGTCCAAGTATCCTATACTCTAAAGTTAATAAAAAATAGAGAAAGCTTTAGATTTAGCAGTTTGTCTCAAAATAATTACAACTGATCTTGGGAATACAACATATTTTGTCAAAAATATAGTTCTTTATTAATTATAATTTAACAAGCTATCACATTTCTTTTTTTTTTTTTGGAGGCATGTTGTTTCTAGACATTCCAAAAATATGGATGTAAGTGCATACAGTTACACAAGCTTAATACCAGGATAAACCTTTTCAACATACACATTGTAAAAAGGGTAGAGTAGAACACAACTAAAATATACAAAAATATACCAAATGTTTACTGTGTTGATTATTTAGCAAGTAGATACTTTTACACGTAATTGTATTTCAAAACTCCATACAACATATTATTTATACTTTATCTCAACCATGACATCCAGAAACTCCCTTTCATACAAAAATATAAAAATTAGGAGTTTAATTTATTACTTTCCACTGAAACAAAGTTTGCTTAATAGAAAAAGATATTTGGAAGGAGTAAAAAAAATACATACAGTACATATCAATTAACTGTCTGAAGTAATTTTAATATTTCACAAATGTAAGGACAGAATTTTTTCCCTTGGCTTACAAATGAGTATACAAAGAGATCTGGTGATACAGATAGAAATAGAACACAGTTCCTTATTCTTACCCCAGGCCTTGTACATTATGGCATAATTACTGTGGCTAAAACTATACTGCAAGCAATTTGTGGCTGACAGCAGCAAGATAGTAATTAAAGGACATAAATGAACAATGCAAATCCCACAGAGGAAGTCCCTAAAATACCTTTTTTTAGTCCCTAAAGAAATTTATTTGGGTTTTATCAAAATTGAAAAGGGCAACTAGAGGTTTTGTCTCTATTAAATATTGAAACAAGAAGCCTGTGATAAAGACTTTAAGGTTTACATATTAATCATAAACAATCTGATTCTATACTTGGTCTACAGTTATCAGGTGTCCCAAAGCAACTCTAAGAATCTCCCCCAAATCAATTCTATACAAACATTTCATTTGTAGAGGGGAAATACTTCTAACCCCTGAAAAGCCTGCACATGAAATATTATACCAATACTTAGACACAAGCATACCCACCCTCACCATTCCTGGACCTTTATTTCAGCTACAATAACATCTGACAGGGTCCTGCCCAAAGTCTTTTCCTCAGACCTGTCCTTTAGGAGCTCTGGCAATGGGTATATAATGAAGTCATGCTCTCAGCCCAGCACCCAGCACAGATGTGAGCACTCCAGAAGGAGCAAGCTGTCCAGGGCACTCCTGAAAGCCACCTAACGTCAGCTAAAGCAGAACTGAAGAAAGCAGCTGTCCCATCACATCTGCACCATGACTGCTGGGCAGCAGCATCTACTGAAAACATTATGTCAGAGATAAAAAGAGATGCTTCCCCCACTTTAAAGTAATCTTTAAATCACTGTTTATAAATATGAACATTTTTTGATCCCTTCTTCATCTGATGTTACAAAGGACAGTTTCTTTACTCAGTTTGTACTATTTGCTGAGTGTGCCAACAGATAAAAAGGCATTGAAATTTGTCAGTGACTGAGGTAAAAATCTGGTCTTTATTTCCTTGTGTGCAATCAGGAGTATCAGATGTTCCGTGATGCATGCATCACCTTCCACGAACACACTCAAAGCCTGGGAACAAATGTGGGGAGAGGTTTCCCCACCTGATATCCCATGTGCCTGACAGCCACCTCTAAGATCCAGGATCAGACAAGCAGGACTTTAGGGAGGTTCTGTATCTCTGCTGTGGAAGATGTAACCCTGTGCCATAGACCATCAGCTACAGTTTGGCAAACCCTGCTACAATTGTAAAGGGCATTAATTTCTACACAGTAATACAAATATTCCAGATTACCTTATTGTTCAGTCACATCTTACATACTTCAACTTATTTATAAATTCTGTAGCTCATTACTGTGGCAAAGTGAAGATACCTTACCTAAAATGCTTTAAACTAAAAGTACTTGACAAAGTTTTCCTTACTTTTACTCCTACAAATTCAGTGAAGAGACACACAAATGCTCTCAAATAAAGCCCATAACATGAAAGGACCCAAGAAAATTCAGTGAAAACACTACTGAATAACAAAGTCAAAAGTGAGCTAAATGGCAGCAAAAGAGGAGATTGTAAGATACTTAATTGCTTCAAACACTGTCAAGGGCCACAGAAGAAACAGGAGGACAATCTCACCCACAGTGACTTCATTTTGTCATTCATTTCTATAACTTCAGAAAAAAACAGGTAGCCAGTCACCAGAGCAGAAACCCTTGCTCGATATGACAAGTACAACAGAAATGCATACAATGCATATAATGTACAATATTATTGCACAACTCTTTCATTGTAAAGACTTACACAAAAAGTACATAAGCAAGAGGTTTAAGGTTATCTTCACACAGTATATTTACCATTACTTTTGCTGCAGTTAAATCAGTTCAAGTGTGTACATAAAACACATCAATTTCTGAAACCCTGCAGTAAGAAGTTAGTTTCCATGGCAACATAGCAACTGTGGGATGCTTTGGGGGGAGGTTATTTGTTTTTAACAGATGGGGGAAAATATAATGCTGTTCTCAAGCTTTGGTTTCATTTCAGATTTGCTAATATTAAGCCTTTAGGCAGAAATCTGTGGTAGGACTTTTTAAAATTTTATATTTTAATTGAACAGTGTAAGGCTTGTTAAAATCAGCTTAATCATGTATGATGAGACTAAGCAAGACTAGCTATGGCAGATCACTCCTTACATACTTCTCATGATTTTTTTAAAAAATCATTTTAAATAGTTGAAGATGTTCCAAAGTGTGAAATTTATTATTAAGGCATTCCACATTTAATAAAATATATTTATTCCCATTTAGCATAGCATTAGTCACTTATCTCACCTAGTAGAGTTAATAGCTTCAGATGCAGAAGACTAGGAAGTGATTTATGGTCTATACAGTGCAGATTCTGAAACAAACCTAGTGAGAGCAATGCTTCAACAGATATAAGTTAAACAAACACACACATGTACAGGCACATTCCTAGACAACATCCTGCTACAACACAGTGACTTGCCTGCTAGTCAAGAGTACAGCAGTGGGTAGTGTCTACCTGGACTCCAATAAGGTCTTTGATACTATGTCTTCTAAGACTGGCCCAGAGAAATTGATAAAGTGCAAGATGAGCCAATGGCAAGGTGGATGAACGCCCTCCACCTGGGAGAGAACCAACCCAGGGACCAGAGTATACAGGGAGTGGGGGCAACTATCTGGAAAGCAGCTTGAAGCATCTGGGAGTCACAGGGGACAAGTTGAACGTGTGCCAGCAGTGTGCCCTTGTGGGCACAATGTATCCTGAGCTGCAAAGTATTGCCAGCAAGAGTGGTGATATTTTCCCTCTATTCAGCACTGGGGGTGGCCACACATGAAACAGAAGGAACTGTACTCATTTCTGAGCCCCACAGGGCAACAGACATGAACATATTGAAAAGCATCCAACAAAAGGTCACAGAGGTGATGAAGTGACTGCAATGAAGAGTTGAAGAAAACTTGCTGCAAAAATGCTGGTAAGCAAGGTGTAGTAACAGCATGTTTTAACAGCTCTGCATAATTACATGCTCATAAATATTCATTGAGTATAAAACTGCTTATGACACGCAACAAAGGAAAGAAAAGAGAGTCTGATGGAGTCCAACCTATGGTGGCACTTCTTTGCAGAAAGTGGCAGGGGGAAAAATAAGATAATCTAAGCAGAATCACCAATGACCTTGGGTTGCAAGGGACCTTAAAGATCATATAGTTCCAAGCCCAAGAGCATAGGTAGGCATGCCACCCACTAGACCAGGTTGCAAAGTCCCTTCCAACTGGGCCTTGAACACTTTCAGTAAAAAAAAAAAATATTTTAAACATTTAATCTAAATCTCTTACCACTTTAGGCCATTCCCCCTTGGCCTATCACTACCTGCTTGTGTAAAATGTCACACTCCCTTTTTTTTTTTAAGCCCCCTTTAGGTAATGGAAGTGACCCCAAACCTGAAGTGACTCCAAAGCCTTGTCTTCTCCAGGCTGAACAACCCCAGCTCTCTCTCTCTTTGTAGGAGAGGTGGTCCAGCCCTGTATCCATATTCATGGTCCTCCTCTGGACCCACTCTAAGAGCTCTGCCTGTTAGACTCCAGAGCTGGCTGCAGCACTTCAGGTGGGGTCTCAGCAGAGCAGAGAAGAACATCTGAATCCCCTCCCTTGACCTGCTGCCCACCATGCTTTTGATGCAGCCTAGGATGCATTTGGCCTTTTGGGCTCTGAGCACACACTGCTGGCTCATCTCAGATTTTTAGCCATGAGAATCCCAAGTGCTTCTCTTTTGTGCCACTCTGAATATGTTCTCTCAATCTGTACAGGGTGGTAATTTTTCTTAAATTATATCCAATATATTTGCCGAGGTAAATGGTTACTTTAAACATTTAAGCTCTACTATGATTCTGGAATAAAGGAAAGCAAACATCACTTTGCTTCTAGAGTAGATCAAAAATTTAAGACCACTTCCACCCGTCATAAGAAGAGTTTTAGATTATTACATTAAGCACTGTCAATTCTAAGAGAACAATTTTTCCCTGCAAAGAATTTGTAGAAAGAGAGACTGGCATTTATTCCTCCATAAGATAAAGGCACACTTATATCTTACAGAAATATTGGCACAGATTAATAAATCCAGACAGGACAGATCTTTAACAAGGCTCATCTCTATCACAATTCCTCTTTTTAAAATACAAAGGCCCTATTTCATTTTATCAATCATTTGAATCATCATGAGCACAAACAAGTCCAGTACAAAAAAAAATAATGACTGTACTATATGTACATTGACACAGCAAGAAATGCTAGACACTTTGGAAAAAAATTCACTACAACTGGTTTTGAAAACTATCACATAGCTGTTTATTCTCTATGGAGAGAAATGGAGACAGTTTAATGATAAAAAAAGATCTCCAAGCTCTTCTTCCAGGAGTTTTAGAAGCAGTCATTAAAATTAACTGAGAAGCCTGAGTCTTTGTAGCTTGCAGTAATTATTTCTTTTCACTAGCTTGCTTTTATGAGTTAAAGAGTTTTTGATTAACATTACATTCATTAATACTAAAAAAAAATCTATTTAGGCAGGAATGACATTGTCAGCTAATTACAAGAAGCTGCCAATTAAATTATAACATTTCATCAAAACTACTTGTTAAAATAATTTATCTACTTGAAATTACACCAGTAATTTTTTTCCAAGGACTGGTTTTTACTATACATTTATATCTATGAATTATTAAAAATAATCAATTGCTTATGAAAATAAAAGTACTTGGGATTGCATCTATGGAAAAAAGACAAGTTCTCTCTTTTTCTCTGGTTTAGGTAAGGTCAAGTATCTTCACTATTATTACTTCAGGCTGACATTAAAGAACAATATTCACTCCACTATTTCCACACCCAAATGCATTGCGAGTAGCTGAAAATTGTCACAGTCTGGTGTTACGTGAAACATGGAAAGATGACCACTTCTCACAAGGGTGAGAGAGCCCATTGGGAGTCTTTTTTGTCCTCATGTGCTAGACAGCCTTGAGGCTTGACTGAGGCACTAAGCTACCAAACTCCCACTAGCCCAGGACAGCAGTCTTCCATCGTTTACACTGCATGACACAAAAAAAACCCAGCCCACATACGTGTGTATTGTCTAGTCAAGTATGCAGCAAATGTTAATCTAAAATTAATTATTTGGAGTTTATACAAGTGCTTCGATGACACATCCACAGTGTTCTCAAGTTCAAGTCTAGAGTTCTCACATCATGACTTGGGAGGGTTATATTTTTGAACTTATTCTCAGCAATTACCTGGTGCAGCCTCAGGTTATCCACTACTCAACAGAGCTCAGATAGCTCTCAAAGTACACTTTACAGCAATACACTAATGTTTTGTGACTGCAGGTAAAAGGAATTCATACTGAAAACAAGTGTGGTCATTTTAAGGCATAAAAACTGGGTATGAATGAGGGTGGAAACCTCAAAACCACAATAAAGGCCATTACTTATATCACAATGGTGCCTGAAGTCCCTGGGACTTCAGCATGCTAGGTACTAAATATATTTCATGATAACTTTTAAGCCACCACTATTGATGTCCTCTCGGAACTCTAAAAACTATTACATGAAAATAATATGCTATACTTAATAATTTGAAACCTTCTCCGTTTTTGCATCAAATGATATTGCAAACACTTTCCTTAGTACATGCAGGTATTAGGAAAAACTGTCTTTCCACCACCTTCCAAGCTGGTACTGAGAGGGCTTGAGGGATGAGAGGCACATGTATGTCTCAGCACTTGCTGGGCAATCAGAAACTTAAGAGAAGCAACAGGAGTCTGTCTCCATCAGACCTGGGCTCCTGTACATGCACTAGAGGGATGAGAGTATATGGATGAAAAATAACCAGACAGGTTAGAACAAGGAGTCCTGGACAGGCGTCTGTCCATCAGTCTGTTCTCACTTCCCCTCCTGAAGATCTGGCCAGAGATGGTTCTGCTTTTGTAATTCCAAGCTTTGACTTCCTCAAATCAGTCTCATTGTCTTGTCACCAGCTCTCTCTACAGCAACCTGCTGCAAGGCATGCAGGAAGAGCTTGAAGAGGAGAGCTGGAAACAAGGATGTAAGTTGGGAATCAACCGATGAAGATGTCAAAAAAAGAGCTGAGCACACCTGCTTAGCTCAGGCTGCAAAAGGCAGTAGCAATCCAGGACATCAGCAGAACACAACATGCCTGCACAGAGCACAAACCAGAGCACCCACATTCTCAGCCTGGCAGTGCCAGCAGCACATAATCTCATCCCCACTGTCCCCACTGTCCCCTACTTCAAAATAGCTAATAATGAAGCTTCTGATAAACCACAAAGAGGTGACATTCCTAATT
Source organism: Chloebia gouldiae (assembly GCA_003676055.1). Classification (NCBI taxonomy): domain Eukaryota; kingdom Metazoa; phylum Chordata; class Aves; order Passeriformes; family Passeridae; genus Chloebia; species Chloebia gouldiae. Next base: position 10,885,401 of record QUSF01000009.1, on the reverse strand, counting down.
CAATTATCATCCCACATCCATGGGCTTAAGCAGAGTTAGAAAACAGCCAAAGGTAGAAAGCTCCTCTATAGTCAGTCCTTCCCCACAAATCCTACTTCTTTTGCTCCCAAGTCTTCTCTCTCAAATACTTTTCCTGACAGTTTCGAGCTCCCATTCTTACATGTCTGTGCTCTGGCCTCATCCTACCAAATTCAGGTTTTTTCCACCATTTTTTCTCTTCTGTCTGTTGCTGCTTTGTATGTCCAAACTATGTGCAAAGTATAACAAAGTAATGGATGTAGCTAACAAAAAAGTCTCAAGGAGGTGAAACGCCTGAACTTCAACAGGACTTCAAGGGCTCCTTTTATCTATCACTTTCAGAAATAACTGTTTCATGTTAGAAATAACTGTTGAGTGTTGCTCAAAACCAATAGACTTTTTGGGTTCCTGTAATTACAGGGAAAAAATCTCTAATTTCCAAGTCAAATGGAAGAACTAACAGGTTTTTCATACAAATGCTTAAGAACACACAATCTCAGTGCTATCTGAAACACAGGGTAGTGTTAGCACCTTAAAAAACAACAAGGAAAACACGCAATTTAAAAAAAAATATTCAAAGTAAACTATTACTCTTACAAAAGCGGGTACTTCTGCAGGGGATATATACCTCATTGAACCTATAAAGGATTTCTAAAATTACTGTAACAAATCTAGAAGTATATGGAAGTCCTGTCAGGAAATAATTCTGGTCTTGCTGAAAATGTTAATCCCAATCCTGCATTACTGATACAATCAAAATCTTCATATCAAGCAGAAATATCATTAGGATATAAACACATTTTAAAAACACCTTAGAATAATTAGACATTTTTGAAGACATTCTGATTTTACCATGTCCATTTTTCCTTACCATCTTCTTGCTCCCCTCCCAGAAGTTGACAAGCTTCTAGTCTGACTGACAGCAATGGGGAATCAAAGTTTAGTTCCTTTTAGGAACTACAGATCTGTCTGACATCAAGCCTGCCTTTGTTAACAAAGCCTTTCTAGGTCCACATGTAATAGAAGCTTAAATACTGACCCAAAATCAATGCTCTGACAAGACTATTTCTTTTGCAGTAAGTATTTCCAAACACATCAGCCCCTCTTTCCCTCTGAGATGGGTTGACCCTGGCTGAAGGCCAAGTGACCACCTAAGCCACTCTGTCATTCCTTCTCAGCTGGACAGTGCAAAGAAAACAGAACAAAAGGCCAGGGTAAGGACAGGGAGAGATCACTCACCAATTACCATCATGGGCAAAACAGACTTGACTAGGGGAAAAATTCATTTATTACCAATCAAATCAGAGTAAGATAATGAGAAACAAAACTAAATCTTAAACATCTTCCTCCTCACTCTTCCCAGGCTCAATTTCACTCTCAATTTTCTCTATCCATTCCCCCAGCAGCTTATGAGGACTGGGAAAGGAGGCTGCAGTCAGTTCACCACATGTTGTCTCTGCTGTTCCTTCCTCCTTGGGGAGAAGACCCTCACACACTTCCCCTGTTCCAGCATGGGGGTCCCTTCCATAGGAGACAGCCCTTCAGAAACTTCTGCTGCAAGAGGCTACAACTCTTCACCACTTGCTCCAGTGTGGGTCCCTTCCATAGGGTGCAGTCCTTCAGGAACACACTGCTTCAGCATGGGGCCCCCACAGGGTCTTAAGTCCTGCCAGCAAACGTGCTCCAGCACAGAGCTCCAGCTCCTCTCTCCACAGGGTCACAAGTTATGCCAGGAGACTTGTGGAGCCATGCTCCCACATGGGCTTCCCACAGGGTCACAGCCACCTTTGGTCATCCCACTGCTCTGGCATGGGCTCTTCCATGGGCTGCAGGTGGATCTCTGCTCTACCGTGGACCTCCATGGGCTGCAGGAGGACAGCCTGACTCACCAGGGTGTGCAGCACGGTCTGCATGCTGTGGCACCTGGGGCAGCCCTCCTTCCCTGCCCCTGGAGGCTGCAGAGCTTTCTCTGTAATCGCTCTCCTCTCTCTGGCTACAGCTGCTGCCATGTAGCAGCTCTTCCAGTGCTAAATACATGACCCCAGCAGCACTACCACCATCACTGGCAGGCTCAGCCTCGGCCAGCAGTGGGTCTGTCTTGGAGCTGCCTGGCATTGGCTCTATCAGACATGGCAGGAGATCTGGCAGCATGTCAAAGATCCACCTCTGTACCACAAGGAAAACCTGACCATGCAAACTCAATCCACCCCACCCTCAACAAAATGTTGACTGAAGACAATCTGTCACACCAAAACTAATTCACTGATGATTTATTAATGCACTGAAGACTCTTCTGGGTCTTGAGAACAGCTTGAGAACCAAGACCACTCTTTCTCCAGACTACCCAAAAATTATCAGTAGCTCATGTATAGCACAGTTACATCATAGTTTATGTGGCATAACAAAGTCAGCCATCAAATCTTTAAGCCAGGATAAGTCTCAGTCTCTTTCTCCAGTGGCACTGTCTGGAGAACAGCAAAGAGAACATTGACCCTGTTTCTTTTTTCAATAACCTAACAAGGTAGGGCATAAAAATGGTCACATCTCAAACCCAAATATTACTACACCTAACTGCTTTTGATATTGATAGCGTCTCTTACCCAAATACCTGACTGAAATGGTTAAAAGAAAAGATGAAACAGACATTGCATCACAGAATTTCCAGATCTGTGCATTTATTTTGAGAAACAAGGCCTTAAATTTAGCCACCAAAACATAACTTGCCTTTATGTTGATCACTTACAATTACAAATTGAAAACAAAATGTTAAGTTTTTCCTCTTTACCTTTTTAAACTCTTCCTACCAGATATATATTGAAGTCTATCCAGGACAAAGCCCAAGTATGGTGAACACACAGCCAGTTGAAAAAGAGAGAGAGCTAGAGAGATCTCTAGAGAGCTTGGATGCTCTACCAACAGTCTCTAAGATATACCAAGAAAAGCTGTTAGTCATTATCTTAAGCCAGGTACTACTACTTCAGACCTGCAGTGGCACATTGCTGGCATATAGCAATCCACTACTTGGTCTGGACACCACTGCGAACAGAAAAATAATCTATGTTTGACACAAAAATGGTTTTCCTTAACCCATCTTTATAATATACAGTGTTTTACCATTTCGGAAGCAAAAACTCTATAAACAGGATGCACAAAAATCTTCCCCTGTATCAGATGACACCAAGCCAGACATTTATCCCTATACTGAATGCTCACAAATAACTAAAGAAAATTGCTTATATGTGTATTGTTTAATTGTGCTGTCTTTCTCATATGCTGAAAGCAGAAAACTAGCTACTAATTGGTAGATGTTGAACTGGTTTCTATTTTGTTGTAGGAATCTTTTGTGGAGTTTTGGTTTGGATTTGCTTTTGATTTAGGTGGTCTTTTTGTTTGTTTGGGGTTTATTTGTTAGGTTTTTTTTACAAAGCTTTATCATGTTGCTTTTTTTTTTTTTTTTTTTTGTTCCATGGTAGATTCTTTTACAAAGAAGGGCAGGAAAGCAAAGAAATGAATGAACACTGTCTCTGACATTCATCTTTGGTACCCAAGAGATAAAAAACCAAAAGAGAATATAAATATTTACTGTAGAAAGCTTAAGAGTGGGAGCTCAATTATTCAATTTTGGTTAAATAAATTATCAAAATCAGTAAGATATGCTCAAAGAACTCTTAATATTTCTGTTGAAGCCTGTATAGCATGACAGCTTAGAGGAAGTTAAATTTCTTGACAACAGTGACTCAACTGGGACCCTCACAACAATCCTCTAGGACATCAGAGGGACCTGCAGGCATTACAGAGGCAATCCAGCAGATTTATCAGCCCCAACACCTACACAGAGCTCACACAGACCCTCGACATCTCACAGTAGATTCTGCAGAACCACATCCTAATGCCTGATCCCCTGATCCTAACACACCAGGTACCTTCTCAAGTGGTAGAACATGTAGGCTTTCCAACCCAGGCTCTGTGCCTCCCAGACCAAAGTTCCCGCTTCAGCATTGCCAAGTGACTAATTTGTCTAACCAGTAATACTGCCAGATTACAAAAATCACACTCATCCAGACAATGCTGCAAGTATGTGCATAGCTGACTATATTTAGATCAGATTCACAGCCAGTGCCTGCTCAGTCCATTCTTTTCTGCCTAAACCACCAGCAAAAGACAGTCCAGGTAGTCAAGCCATCTTTTGAAAAATTACTTCTATTGTAGGTATTACAGGATGCAATGGAAACAAACACCAAAATAAAAGTGAGAGTTCATAAAGCATTTTCACAGCTTCTGCAGTACCTTCCTATTTCACCCTATCCACTCCACTAGACCAAGCCTGTGGGAACACCAAATGCAGCCTTCAGATGCAACAGAAAAAAAAAACAGGAGACAACCTTTTTTCCATGACTGATGCATTTTTAAAATGCAAGATGAAAACAATCCACTGGCATTTATACTGAAACCAGAAGTAATTTATTATTTTTCTAGTTTAAAATTTATTCCACCCAAATCACTGCATCATGGTTATATCTCTTGAAAAAAAAAGGGACAAAAACTTTAGAAACCAACAGCAGCATTTAACACAGTGAGAAGCCACAGAACAGCCACCCATTTTTCCTCTAGTTTTCATCAACCAACCACAGACGTAACTCCTGAACTATCTCAGCTATGTCAGATGAAACAAGTACACAAGCTTTCAGTCAGCAGGCTAGCCTGCTTTTCAGTGTGCTGCCTTACTGAGGTCATGTAATTTGGATGTAGCCAATGAGCAGATCAGCAGATGTGGGAATGTAACTCATCACTGAAGATTCCCCATTCAGCACTCCAGTCATATTGGGCTATTAAGGAATTAGTTTCAAAAGCATTTACCATTAGATCTCAAAGATATATTTATGACCAGTGTTTCCTTTTTTTCAGTTTTGCATATTGAAAAGACATGAACAAAGACAAATAATTTAAGCTGCCTGTTTCAACAGTTGAAGGAATATCCAAACACTCCAACAGCACATCAGCACTATCTGGATGTTTTCCACTGAGGACAACCACCAAGCTCGTGCAGAGCAGGAGAGCTACAGTGAGACTGAGCACAACTACACGGCTGTCACTGAGTCTTGCAGCCCAAAGCACAGGAGCATGGTTGGGGAAAGCAAGCACGGAGGTGCAGAAGGCATCATCCTCTGTTCTTTTCCAACGAGCCCATGCTTGAATGGCTGATGAAAATTCAAATGACTACAAGAGTCACAAAGACAGTGGTCTACAGTACAGACCTTACCCACACGGTTTGATTTCTTTTTATGAAAGGCAACCATGACATGCCAAAAAATGAACAAAACCTACATTTGCAAAGGGAATGGAAAAACAGAAGCAGGTGGTCAAGTAGCTAAGCTGGCAGAGTATTTGGATGGTAGCCGAATGGCCTGAATTCAGTCTTCAGTAAGGTCACCAGGGTCTTCCATTACACACACAGCTGCATTACTTGAAAATTTTAATCATATTTGTGATAAGAAAAGAGAAAGCATTTTCAAACACATATTTAGGATTTCAGAAGCGAACTATGTAAGAACAGACTTTTAAAACATTCAACTACAATTATTTATTATGAAACATTTATTATGTTCAATAAAAAGGCCATCAGACAAACACTATAGGCATTTATCACACTTCTGCTGTACAGTTCATGATGACACAGACTCAACATCTATCACTCTCTGCCACAGCCCTTTGTGATGATATTTTGAGCAGTACTGGTACACATGTACTCACACATGCTTGCTGTGTTTCCTAACTAAGACTGCCTGCGAGCAGACTGAAGCCCCACTCTACACAGAAGCCTGTTAAAATAAATAAAAAATGAAAGAAAAAACAAATCCTGCAACCTTAGTTTAAAGAAAAAATAAATCAGTCATCCCTTTGTACACTTCTGAACAATAAATACTCTTAATTATATTTAATAAATAGTATTTTTTAGTACACAAGTTCTTCTAGTCTGTATTTTACCGAGGTAAAGTGAGGTGACACAAAACAGGGAATGCTCGTGTATTGTACAGCAAACAAAGCATTTCTTTTAAAGCCAAGTGAACATGTCATTTAATCAAGATAACTTTCAAGTGGTAAAACCATACTTACAAATGAATTCCAACTTGATTCCCAGCTGACACGGGACACTGACAGAATCCACTACCTTGGTAAAAAAGCATTAACATCTTACAGATAAGATCTGCAGTGCCTAATTCTTTCAACATCTACCTCTGTCCCACTGTCTCTGTCATTTGTAGGTCACACAGTGACTGAATCCTCAAGTTGCAGCTGAATGCCACCTATTCCTAGCAAATTCACCTCAGTGGCTAGAGCACATAACACAGCAAATTGCATTACCCCATGAGCTCTCAATTCAATTGCTTCTTTGGTCACAATTAAGTATTGAGTCAAAAGTTTCCAAGCAGCCTTCTGGAAATGAAAAACTGTATATTTTCAGGAACAGTTCATTCAGATAGCAGGGAGCCTGAGCCAGAGGATGAGGACTTTTGATTAGCCCAAAGCTCATTAGCAACATTCAAGAAGAATCTCTCAGAGTCATTATCTAGCAAACTAAAACCTGCATGACCTACAAATTAAGTACTACTACTAACTGATTACAGAAAGCTCAGATCTGAGGTCCTTACCTTACACCACACAGCTTCCATGATTCCATGAAAATTCAAACTGAATCAAGCCCTGCAAAATCTTGACAAGGTCTTGTTTCTGAAATGTACTTTAGTAAGACCCAATCAGCACCAGAAGTAATCTTTTGTATATGGTATCCAAACCATAATCCCTGACAGCACATTATCCAAAAACACTTCCCAGATCTGCTTCACCCACTGTCTTTATTCTGCAAGTTTTGCAACAAACCTTAATTACAACTTCCCTACTGGAAAGGCAGGCAGCAGATGCCACAAAACAGGCCATCATCATGGAGCATAAAAAAAGTTTCTTACAAACTTTCCCACACTCTCATATATTTTTCTGCCTTTCTCTGTAATCACAACTCCTCCTTACACTCTGTGCCTGACTACCAGCCTTTTCCTCTGTCAGTTCCTTAGTAAATCCTGATAAAACCACATGTCAGTTCTGACCTCTCTGCTCCTGCCTGTCATTTCACTTGCACTCTATAATCCCTCATCCAGTCTTCAGAAATCCAGTACCTTCAATTCTCTACTGAGTCTGCCAAGCCTAAATTTGCAGGCACATGTGTCCAAGTCTCCATTTCCAATTGACACTGCTACAATAACCTGCATCCATATTTACCAAAAAAAGCCCTTCTAAAAAATACAAATAAAATACATAATTAAGTGTTTTTAGGTCACATACGTCATTAATTATAGAAGTTCACCTTTGCAACGTTAACATGCAAAAGGTTTCTAGGCAAAAAACAGTTTTTGAGTAACCACAAAAGAATCAGCATTAGGTCTTTGTCATTATCTCCACACAGCTGTGCAGGTAAATTTCTTTTTTCATATTATGAGAAACTGAAGCTAATTTTGCCTGAAATTGACAGAATTGTACAGAAAGTAAAAAAAAAAAAAATATTTTGGAGAAGCACATGGGTAAATTAAGCAGGGGGAAGGGTAGGAGTTCTGCTTCCAAGTCATTATTGCAGGAGACGTTAAAAGAGCCAAGTGCCAGCAAAGCCTGCCAAATGCTATTCACCCACTCATGAGTGTATAATGCTGCCTTCAAGAGAGCTTGACATGAGATTACAAAGCAAATTCTATGAAATTCTGCTCCATCTCTAAGCTTGGGGAATTCGAGGTATTTAAATCAGGTATGCTACACTGTTTGTGTGCTGCAACATTTCACAGTAGCAGTGTCAGCGTTTCAGCGCCGAATCTGAAGCCCCAGCATTCCTCTCACCTCCCCAGGGCCCCCATGACATACCACAGGCTGCAGGAATGCCTCATATGTTCATTAAGTCAACATCCATACAGAACAAAAATTTCTTTGTAGCTAGTATATAAAATATCTAATACTAGGAAAAAGAAAAAGTATTTTATGAACTATGCACTGATGAATTTCTAGAGGTAAAGTCCTCTAGAGAGGAAGAAAAATGACTGCATCGTGGAATTACCCAGTATCCAACCTTTGTAACTAAAAAGAAGTAAAACCAGACTTGCCTAAACAGCTTTCCTATTAAATATAGATCTGAGGAGACAAAGCTATTCCTTTCAAAACCACTTTCATATTTCATCATGAAGTTGTCTTTGTTTCTAATCTTCCATAAAGATATCACCCACCAAACACTTCCTTTTGCAAACTGATAGGGCAGAGTTGTTTAAAAAAAACCATAAAAGTTACATGCATACAGATGAAAAGGGTTATCTAAACTGTCTTTGCAAAAAGCAATAGGAACAACCATGTCTGATAACAACTATTTGCCCTGAAAATTTTAAAGGTACTTCCAACAAATCAAGACTTCACAAGAAAAGTAAATATTGATATTTTCAGACAAGTTCCATATTTTAAGATCACAATATAGAACTCTTTATAAACAGAACCCTGGATATGAGCCAAACAACAATTATCAGACATATGATAGCTCCTTTTATCTCCTCCTCACTTCCCAGTTCATTGTGATAGGGCTGAACAGCAGGGACACATAAATTCAGAACCTTGTGACAACTGGTCAAAAACATACTTAGTAATTGAAATATCATAAGCAAGATAACTGACAATTTGAGGAAACTGAGAAAATAAATACATCCACAATTTATGTATCACATTCCAGTTCCTATTCTCATGTATTTCTGTACATTAAACACACCCACTCCTAGAGGATGTCTTTGATTTTAAAAATGTGTTGAACACAGTAAAAGTCAGTTCATAAGTAGACCAATTTATAAGGGAAGAAGATACCCAAGAAAATGCCTCCAGCATGATGTTACACATGTGATGCCCCAGCTTTATAGCTACCATACCAGAAAAGTCATAAGGATGCTGTTTCATATTTACAAGACACTGAGAATTCTGGTACCCAAAAGATCACAGCCAAATTAAACAATTCCTCCTGTGCTGAATGTATCCAAAACTTACTTTAGTTCAAAACAAGCAATGCAAAATTAACCAAAGAGTATTTTCTCTAAGCTTGAGTAGTAGTCTTCAGATCTAAAAAAGCAGACAGATAGAAGAGAAACAAAGGAGCTCGGTGACAGCGGATAAGAGCCAGAAGGGAACATGACTCTGGCAGTGCAGAATGCTTGGGCACTCCACTGACGGTGTCCAGGGGATCTAACTCAGAGATAGCCACAGGAAAGCAGAATGGGACTAGTACAGATAATTGAAGGAGAAACTGTTAAGATGTCTTCCTCAAATTTATTCCTAAATCTGTGCCGACTGAAGAGGCAATGGCAATGCTTAAGAGTCATCACTTTGGAGAAGCAGCAGTTGTCATTCAAGTTCTCATAACAACCACATTATTATTATATGTCATTACTATAAAATATTTTTATAAAGTATTTGTATAATATCAAATATTTTATTGTGAAATTGTCATATAAAGTATTTTAATATATCAGACAGAACTGTTCTCCGTGTTTTGATTTTGAAAGTACTTAATGTTTACCTGTTTAAGTTCTCAATGTGACAGTAGGACAAAGACCTCTCATTACGATGTTAGAAGTATGACATCTGTGCTCATTTAATTTTACTGTGTTATTTACATCTCACAGGACTCATGATGTACATTTACCAGTTCTCAGTTCTTTCACTTTCTATCTTTTTCTGTAAGTTTTGCTCCATGGCATAATATGACTAATTTTATATCCAGAAAATTGAAATTACACCTTTAGTTTTTATTTCTGATCTTGTGACACTCAAACTATTTTAGCAGCCTACTAAGGGCTCACAAAAATCAATCTCAGCTTCATGTCCAAAAAGTGTGCTTCGACAGTTCTGCTTGTTGCAAGGAAGACAAAACTTGGGATGTCCAAAATGGGCAATTGCTCACAAAGTAGCCTCCAGAATAAGAAAGCACTTACCATGCTTGGCAGTAACTTAAAACGTGTAAGAGTTTTATAACTACCAGTGGGTTGTGTAAAAAAACCCACACATGAATCAAGACCAAACAGCTGGATAAGATGACATACAGTTTATCTTTCAGTTTATTTGCTCCTGCCCCATGAAAAGTGTGATATATTCTTGATAGGCCAACTAAACATCTCATTAGGCTGTAGCTTTCTGACGTGCCTGCAGGCACAAGCAGAGCGCTGGGGTCCTGCCATCCTCTGTACTCCCAGCTTCACCCTCCCTCACTTCCCCCCACACTGGCACACTTATTTTGGCAGACAATCCAAACTCAGCTAGAGGTGCTGATGCAGTGTAAATACCTCCCTGCCAAAAAAGTGATCAGTTTTCAGCCAGATCAGCTCTCTGAATTGCTCAGCAGAGAAGCTATTACAAAGGCATAGGGGGAAGTACATGGCCACAGCTGGGTGAGCCCCAGAGCTGACCAGGCCATGGTCATGCTGGTCCCCAGACAATTACATTCTGCTCAAAGTCTTACCACACACATACAATCAAGACAATATGCTATTCTGAGTTCCCTGGATTACTTAAACACTTGGTAGGGTAGCTGTGGATATTCATATCCTACACAAAACCTGCTATTTCTAGTCTGCAGAGTGCTTTTTAAGGTTTTGCACAAGGTACATAAAAACATAATTGGTATTTGACAGAGGTCATTAACAAGCCACGCTTATGATGGCTCTGCAAACAAATCAATTTCATAGACTAAGTAAAAGATCCTAACTTGCTAGTTTAAGAGTCCATTCTTAAATAGGTTTATTCTAGACCTCTGTCTCTATGAAAAGAGGCATCTCATTAGTCCAGTCCCTTTACTCGGTCACTATTTTGCTGGGGAACTCAAAAAGAGGCAAAGCACACTGATGAAGACCACAGATTTCTATCAGCTGTACAACAATATTTGCATGTCAATTATGATGCTGCTAACTGGCTGCTCAAAAATAACTAGAGGCAATATTTATCAATATAAATCCAAATATATCTTTGTAAGAATCATGATGAAAACCAATGCAATTTTTCTAATGTTGCAGCTGCACTTTTCCTATTTACTATGTTACATTTTTCAGATTAGATTAGGAAATCAGGGACCAACATAATTTGTGCCTGCTCAACAGATACACTTTATCTCAGCCATTAAAACTGGTGCCATTTAATACATCTATTAAATATACATTTTTAGAGGCACTGCTATTCAAGGCCCAGCCAATTGGGCAGAACCAAGTCTTTGCAGAAGTGAAACCAAGAAATACTTTCCTTTGCATGCAAACACATTAAAGATCAACAATTTTCAGTCTTAAAGGCTTCCCCAGGAAATTTCTGAATGTAAACAAGCAAGACTACACTTAAGCTTGAAGATACAAAAGCAGTAGATTCAGTCCGGCACTGAACAACAGAGAGGTAGCAACAGCAAGACTGACACCACTCATCCTTCATGCCACCAGGAAGCCGAGGCTTTTCATCAAGAGAGCAAGTTCTATGTTTTGCTTCTTGAAGCACATTATAATTGCTCAGGTTGAGATAAAGCTATTATTTTTATTTTTTTAAACAAACAAATAAAACAATAATGTTTGCTAGAAGCAACCACTGACTGCAGTTTAAAAGAAGCAGCACTGCAGCAGTTATGGAATAAGTGATTTCTATGTCGTCATGTCTGGAGAATCCATTACCTCAGATTCCTCAGAATATTGCTTACCATGTTACATTTCCAAACACTATCTCCAAAGCACATTAAACTCTAAAACCAACAGCTGTTTCACATGCAAGAACATCACACATTTGCCTGGAAAAACACATAGCATTCTGTTACTTTACATATTTTCAGCATCTCTTACAATACTTTTTAAATTAATTGGTGGAAAGAAATTGTCACTGGATAATTAAATAATTACAAAAAGTCTAACTTGGCTGTTGTCTTTTTCACATACAAGTCTTTTGTCTTTCAATTCAATCTGAAAAAAAAATAATCAAAATTTAAGTGATTGAATTGAGCTTTCTAGTAATGGAAACAACCAGAGAATCTGTAATTTGACGTGCTTACTATTAGCACTGGCATATTTCACCATGACAATTCAAATGGCAAAATATGTGCAGGCAGATACGTCTGCCCTTATTTCACCTATTTAATCTGGCAAGCAATAGGAATAAGCCCGTTTGTTCAACACAGCTGAGAACTTAGAACTAATGGCCCAATGAGAAATAGCATTCAGGTCTTCTTATCCAGATGGAAAAGATGATATCAATATCATTTTGGCTTGACTGATAATCAGCTAGTACTTTTTTTTTCCTGCTAGAGGTAGGTGGACAAATAGAGGTTACAAACCCAATAGAGAACAGACATGTGTTTCTTACGCTGAAACAGAAGAATGGGGATCTTCTGTTTTCCACCTTAGGATTTCCTCTTTTTTTGTCCTAAGTTTTACAGACCAAAAAAAAGGAAGGAAGCTGGGGGCAGGGGGCAAATGAAGAGGAATAGGGAAGAAACAGATAAGTAAAGAATGTTTAAGAAGTTTCCACTATTAACCATGAATAACAGAGCAGCTCTGCTAACTGGTGTCCATGAAATTGTTTCAAAAATACAGACTCATATTTCTTCTGTATCAGAGTAAGAGGAAACAATCTTAACACCAGAAGGAGCACTTCTAAATCCCATGAAAAAACACAAACTGCATGTCAAGCCCTATATTCTCTCTGTAGCAACAGGCCTAGTACAGATGTGAAGAAAGGAACCACACAGCCTAGGAAAAGAGGCATGTTCCTTGGAGATACAAAGTATTATTCAACTTTATTTCTTATCAAAACTACCACTGTAATTTACCAAGAAAAAAAAACAACACACACCACATTTACAACCTGTGGCCCATCTCTATCCTGCTTAGTTTCAAGCAGTGCACCTCAGAGCTGCACCTAAAAGTCCGAGAGTGCTCTTCATAGTTGTACCTATGGATTCAGCGATTCATAGTGACACCTCTGCTGACATTTAAGCTACCCCATGCTGCATTTTTGTCCAAAAGATTAGATATGCACTTAAAACACAATAACCATCTTCACACAGGGCTTTTCTCATAGAAAAATTAATAGCCTTTATTTTATGGGTAATATCACCTACAGAAGTATGAATGCTACTTCAAGAAAGTACAACTACTGCATACGTATATAGTCTATAACATAACTCCTGCTTGATCAAGGATCAAGCTGTTACCCATTAGGTTTCTATAATAAAAATAATGAAATAATTGAAATTTGCACTTAGCCCATGGAAGACAACAAAGCATCAGAAATACTGGTGTATCCTGTCCATCTTGTACATACTCACCTCACTACACTACTAAGGAGAAAAGTTAAAATAAGACTTTATATGGAGTAATAATTTAATTTCTTCACTGTAACCTGTAATTAAGAGCTGCAAAAGAATGAAACATTACCCTATTATGTAGTAAATGATTGATGATAATAAAAGAAAATGCCTTGCTTTAAAAACAACGAAGGAGAATTCCATAATTTCTATTATGGAAGAGACCCTATTATGCAATTATGTCTTCCCCACAGTGTGTAAAGATTCCCACATACTCCATGATAAGAATTCATGAAAATGCAACAGTATACCCCCTTATAGTTAAGGACTCGTTTTGCATTTCTAAATAAAACTCAGAAATCACAAGTTCAGTACAAACAACAATAAAATTAAAACAAAGAAATCCCAAGCAATAGATTTCAAAGGGCACCACATTTATTCTCTGCTGCAGAAAGGACTGAACAAGCACATGATTTAGCATTACACCAGCCACCACCTACTTTCAGAGCCTTGAAAGCACAAAAACACATACTTGAAATCCAGTAACACAAAAAGCAGAACTGAAATAAATTTATTCCTCAAACACCTTGAGTCTTGCTAATTAACAGCTGCATTTTCACTTTTATTGCCTCATCTACTAGTGTAGTTTTCTATACGCAAACTATGAAGAAAACAATTCTTTGTGCTGAGTAAACACACCTTACTCACTTTTAGTTGAAATAACTTCAGCAGTTACTATTAAAGTAGATAAATAATTGCATGTGAATCCAAAAAAATAAGTTGACTTGGTTCTTTAACTGGAGAAAGATGAACGGTGCAATCAGTATCAGCAAGGGGTTTTTTCTTTCAGTAAGGCTTTTGATTTTTTTAATACTACAAAGCTAATTTTCATCCTACTTTCTTACTCAAAACAACAAAAATTAGCAAGCACAATACATGACAGACTGCAAAATCCAGCTTGTTTCTTTGTCCCTATAGCACAGGTGACTTTCACAGCTACACCGTTTGCAGCTCTCCTATTCACCCATGAGCATCTGGAAGTTAGATCAGCATTATTTTTAAAAAAAAACATTTCAGGTGCCCAAAAATGCAAAGTTGACAAGTTACCATATAATCTTTAAACTATATAACTGGGAACATATATTCTGAGTAACCAGAAGAATGCATTATGAAGAGAAACTGCAAGCAGGTGACTTTGGTCTCTTGTCATTGTAAAGATCTGAAAAACACATTCCTTTAAACATACAAATGCAAACTAATAGCAAATTATTGTGGCATCCAAGCATCTTTGGCTGCTTATCATGCACTGCTTCTCATCAAAAGATCTACTTCTGCTAGTGAGTACACTTCCTAAATTTCATCTCTCAAATCTGCCAAGCAGGGTGCTTCCAACAGGCATATGAGAGAAGGGAAATTTGGGAGTCAGCGTGGCTGACAAATGGAATAAATAGCATTGAAGAGAAGTGCCATTCAGTAAAGACATATAAACAGAAATCAGCTGACAAATACAGGATGGAAGAACGACTGTCTAGACAACCATAATCCGGAAAAGGATCTGAAGGATTGATTAGCAGTTCCCGACTGAACGTGACTCAGTGCAATGCTGTTGCAAAAGGAACAAATGTCACACCAGGAATGACAAGCAGACAAGACACATCACCTAAAGCACACACTAAGATGTCCATGCTTTAGCTGATAAAGTTTTTCTGCTCAGTTTTGAACATGGATCAAGTGGTCATAGATAAGAACATATCATCTACAAGGAAAGAATTAAATAACTGGAGCTACTTCATACAAGGAAAAGTCCTGGCAAGTTTTCATATATGCATAATGATACATTCAAGAGGAAAACTGGTCCAGTGCTAAACACTTAATAGGTAGTGAGATTGCTAAGCACTCACTACAGAAGTTTTAGATGCTCTGCTATCAGCATTAAAAAAAACCAAATTAGCAAATATGCTTCAGAAGTGACAGCTAGAGTTGACCCAACCTTGAGAAAGCAGTGCAGATTAAATCTCTCAAAACTCTTCCTAAACATTTTTCTAAATTTCTATTGATTGCCTTCGGGAAAAAAAAAAAATTAAAAGCAATCTTCTGTATTACTATAATGCTAGAGACATTTAAGACTGATTAAATGCATGTGACAAATAAATAAAAAGAGACATTTCCCACCAGGTTAGTCACCTGGCTTCCAAATCACTGGGAAGTGGATGATGGTCACCTCAAAGTCATTCTGCCCAGCTCCTCACAAACATAGCAAGAAAATTAAGAAAAGTAAAACAAAAGATTACTCAATGATGTACAGTTACACGCAAAAAAATCCCAGAGTAACAAAAGAAATTCCAGACTGAAAATGAAGCAAAAGTTTTGCATTTCAACCATTCTGTGAAGAACCAGGCTTTGACAAGTTACCAAGTTTGTTCCCCTGTACCTTCACAGAACCAACAAAACCACTTAAAAAAAAAAAAAAAACAACCCACAACACAAAGTCTCTAAAAACCAAAGAAATGAAGTAACACATTTCCCAGGGGTGCAAACTGTCTGCTCAAAGTGCCTTGTCTCTGTTGCTGAATACATTCAAGTGTCACAAATGATCCAAACAGCAAAATGCTCTCCTCGGGATTTTCCCCAGTCCCAAAACTCAGATTACACAGAACTTTATAGAACAAAATCTACACAGTGAAGTACACTCAGAAATGAGCTGGAAACTATGGAACATCATAGAAAACATTGTCACATGCAATGTTTTGCTGCTGCAAACACAAAGCTCAATTTTATTCTGAAGTTTCCTTTCTGGGGTACAGGTTAGGGAAGCAAAGAGATGAGTCAATGGCAGACACTCTTGCAGCAGTGCAAAAAGCTGCTGAGATCTGCATGGTAGGAGTTCAGTAACCAATTATAGCTTCCTTGATAGAGAAGTTAGTGACTCCATCTCATGCTGCCTGAGCGTGCAGAAACAATCACAGATTACATTAGCCTATGTTAGATTAAAAAAAAAAAAAATCTCCTTTTCCACGGAGAGAACACATTCTCACCTTCATGGCTTACATCATTTAATTCACCATTGTTCTGTCACATTTTGGATAAATCCAGCCCAGCTAGTAGCTTTAAAAGTCCAACAGTGAGAATGGTGGTAAAAAACCCTCAGTACAGCCAAAGAGGAAGAAAGAGTAACATCAGTATACAGCTAACCACGAAATAACCACCACCTTCAGAAATTTTTCTCAGTAGCCCCAGATATGTAGAAAATAGGAAAAATTTGGGTCTCTGAAAGGCACTACTTAACATGTTAATGAGCCAGCCAGCTCTGAGCTGTCCTTAGGAAATAGTGAAGATATTTAAAACATTGCAAACCCATAAGGAAGTCTACAGGTTTCTGGAGGCAGCTTTTTAAAATTAGTTTTTAAAATCTTGATTCAGCCTTATTTCAAAAAAATTTCACCACCTAATTTGTTTAGCCTAACACTATTCTTATGACCAAAAATTGCTAAGAATATCAAGTTCATGTTCTGTACTCCAAGAGAATATAGTCAGCAATTTTTTGTCCAAAAGCTGCAAGTTGAGATAATCCTAATTTTTAAAGACATTGAAAGTTACTGCTTATATAAAAGACTAGAAAAAATACCACCTTAATTTGACTGACATACTAAATTGATATAAAAGACTCCATGACAAATGTGTCATGTGTTAAAAATGTTCCTATAGAAAATACGTGGGTCTTTGCGACCTCAGATTTCTAGAACTCAGGAAATATTTCATAATGGACTCCCACTGTCCCAGTGAGGCAAAGGGAGCACTGGTATCCTGTCAGCCTCATTCTTGGAGCCTCCTGGTACCTCACCTCCACTTGCTTGCAGGTAACCAGCCCTACAAAGAGTTACAAGCTGTACTAGAAAGCAAAAATCACCCTTCAACTGCCCCTCAGTTAAATGAGCTCACAAATACATTATATTTTGCGCCGCCTCAACTCTCAACAGTTATTTAGACAGCTTGATAGAAATTTTGGATTGAGCTCATTTTTAGTGACAGTATTAGTCTAAGACAAAAATACAAAGTGAATTCCATATAGAAATGTGAGGCACAATTAATGGAGAGGGCTGGAGGAAATAAGTCTTGATTGAAGACTTTATTTGTACTGTTTGAAGAGGCACACAGGAAAACCAAATGAAGTGTTTATGTTTAACAACAGACATTATACCATGCTATTGACAGAGCTACTGTTGAGCTAAACAAACCAAGTTCATTTACAGTGAAGTAAGTTGCAGTTAAAAAAGGGTTTGCAGAATAGAGATAAGGATGTCTTTGCTATCTTTCAACAGGACTGCTAGCAAGACTAGTTTGGCTGCAACTCAGAAAGGACACAACCCAATTGACTTAGCTTTTGTCTATGTGCAAGTCAATACTGCTCCTGTGATCAGCTAATAGGCCCCTGTCTTTTTCCTCCTATGGACCTCAGCTTACAGTACAAAGCCATTTGAACATTTCACTTCTCCAGCTATAAACTAGGAGATGCCCAAACTTCATGCCCCCCCTCAGAAAGGCACATTTGTGGCTTAACTACACTAAAAATATCAATCACTATCTCAGCTTGGCAGAATTAAACTGGTATATTTTGCTGTACAGAATAACTTCAACATCTGGAATGTCATTCTGCTTATAAATTAGGTGATACATTCAGCAACTGTTTTTAATTATTCTCCTTAATTAATCTTTCCATCCTAATCCAAAAAATGCCTTCCAAAGAAATGCTCAGAAACTTTGTGCTCAGTGAAAAAGGGTAAATTACCTACTTTGCAGAAAACATAACTGCACTCTTACAGATTCAAGTAAATCAAAGGAATCAGATTATATGGCAATATGCAGATGTGGTGAGACAAAAAGAAAAACATATCCTGAATATAGAGGATGAAACAGAACTTGTATCTTTCCTACAAACAGCAGCTACAAGGTAATTATGTAGTACTGTGATTTATTTATTATAGTTAAAAGTTTCCAGTATGCACCAACCAGTAAGGGTCACTTTTGAAAGCTGCACTGACTGCTTTGCAGCCTGCAGAGGATCCTAAGCTAGGAAGTCTTAAATGATTCATTTTAACAAAGTGTTTTATTATTGTTCTAAACAATATTGGTCATTGGTTGGACTCTATGATATTGGAGGTCTTTTCCAACCTAAATGAATCTGTGATTCTCTTGGGTTCCGAATTCACATAGATCAGCATACAGTATTTAAATACATCAAGTCCATTTGACATCGACCAGATTTAAGCACTATTAACAGCAAGAAATAATTTTACCTCTCCTACCCTTTCATCAGCATACGTTGTGCTGAATACTCCACATAACTGGCCACAGGATCCTTTGTACAATGCCACCACAGCTGAAGGTGTTATTCAAAACATATGTAATTTCAAAGTGAAATATACAAGCTTAATCTTCTGTTCTGAAAATACAGATATCAAAACCCAGACAATGCATGTTCTCAGTATTGGAGAAATATTCCTATTCCACTTTAACTTCCTGAGGGATAATACAACATAACTGACAAAATCTGTAGCCTTGGAAATAAAAACACATAACTATAGTACAAAAGGTAGCACATAAAAGTGCAGTAGTGTTCTCATAGCAGCATGAGTGTCTACCATGAAATGAACAAGCAGTGTGTCTGCCTATCAGTAAATGAACTCGGACTTAAGCAATATGCTCAGTGAAAAAAAATCAACCAGATATTATCAATAGGTAGCAGGCAGAAGTTAAAAAATTTATAGAAGATTGTGACTTGAATTACCTACTCCTCAAGGTGGGATCAGTCAGGCTGTGCAAGTGAGCAATAGCCACCTGGTTACCAGCAACCCTTCAGTGCAACCAGGTGGCTGTTGTCTGGTTATTCATCCATTTTGGCATCACAGCAGAAATGTGCAGAACACAGCATGTGCTGCAGAATTCAGACTGAAAATGCAGATGAGGTCTGATGTTGATGCAAGTCCTGAGCTTTGCATAAAGGATTCTTATGCTTGGTACAACTAAGTGGGATTCTCAAAGGGGTTTCCTAATGCACCCATTTTATCAGAGCAGATAGGCATACAAGTATTAAAACAGCTGTTTGGAAATGTAATAATCCTACCAATAAAAAAAAAAGAAAACACAAAAGTTGGTCTATGGTGCAAAATGCAAGTTTGATTTATGAGGTTCACTTTACATAAAATTTAAATAATTATACAGCAAGATACAACCTTTTCTCCTGCCTCCCCTCCCACAGCTATGTAGTACAATAGCTTACAGGGTAATTGGGTGTGAAGATTTTGCAGACAGCACTCATCATGCAGGTGAGTGAGCACATAGCATAAAAAGCAGACCAAGAGAAATATTTAATTACTTTAGGTTAGTATTTCAACATTTTGCAATAGTCATATTGAAATATAATATCATTCCCATCCTAGGGGTACAGAGACACCAATTTGAACAGTGGCTTTTTGTTACTATCTTGAATAGCCTTTGGATGCCAAATCACAGAAAACCAGGAAATGAATTTAAATAAGAATACTCATCGTTTTGGTGATTATATTATATTTGAACAAATAAAGACAATCTTTGTAATGGACCACATTTTCTGGTTGATTCAAAGGAAGCTCTCTATTGAGAAATTGCAACTGTATCTCTTTAGCAGGAGTAAGATTTCAGTGACACCAGCTCTGGTAAGCTAGGCAGAGCTGAAGAGCAATTCACCACTAAGTACCTGGAAAGGGTTACTAAACGTAGAAAAGCTTACTTAAGAAATATGTCTTAATTGATTAGCAACGATGAGATAGTTATTCAAATAGGGGGAACAATTTTATCTGCTTGTTTTCAGTATAAGAAAGAGTGATTTTTAGCTCATATATCGGGAGTGGGGGGAGAATGCTTTCGGTTGTGAAATAGCACACTAGGATCAAAAATAAAAATAAACAACAAATAGACGGAGAGGAGGGCTGCAGCTTGAAATACTTGACTGCTAATATCCAGCATGCCATTCCAGGGAGTCCCAGAGTGGTTTTAAAGCCTCTTGCCCATCCTCGTAAAGAAAGGCGGGTGGCAGGACTAATCAATATCTTGCAACCCAGCTGTGACCTGACAAATAAAGAAGTCAAGAAAAAAAAAAAAATCCCATCGATGATCAGTGTCATTTAGCATTCGGAAGATGGCAACATCTGGGCTCAACTCCAGATGGGACGGAGCGGCCCCGCGCTCTCGGCTCGCCACAGCGCTGCTATACACACACACACACACACACACACACAAAGGAGGTCTCCGCGCTCCTCCCGCTTTTCTCCAGCGTGAACAACTCCACGTTCAAATGCGACGTAAACACACGGAGAGCTGCCTACTACGCCGGCAGGTCTGTACAACAGTTCAGCTACCTCCGTGTCAGAGGGGGCTATTGTCCGGGACAAGCGGCCGGCGCTCACCGGGTGTTGGCGTAGGCGGTGCCAAGAAAAATAAAATCACTGCGAGTCTCTCCGATCACTCCGCAAGTCAAACCCGCGGGCTTCAGAGCCCTGCGCTGGGCAGAAGAGAACAAACAGGCGAGGCAGCGCAGCTCCCACAAGCGACACTTTGTCTGCTTTCCCGTGAAGCAGTGACAAAACCCCCGACGCGCGAACAATGCCCGCGGCCCCATCGCCGCTCCTTGCCGGGCCGCCGGCGGACACCGTCTCCCACCGGGTCGCCGCTCCCAGGGATGCTTTTAGGTTGCTTTGTTCCCCGTGTAACGCCAGCCTTTTCACCCAGCGCCGGCAGGGAGAATAGAGCGCCCGCCTCGGAGACTGGGGACCGGCCCCTGCCCCATCCCCTGGCAGCAGCGGGAGACGCCGGAGCCGCGGCTTGGGCATCGGCCGCCCTTTGTTGTGCCCCCAGGGAAGGGGCCGCTCCCCCGCGCCCTGACGGGACCTCGGCTCCCACCGCAGCGCTCACACGCGCAGCGGGAAGCGGCAGCGGCGCCCCGCGGGGCGAGCCCGCTCTGCCCGGGATGCGCTCCCCGCCGGCAGCGCCGCTCCTCGCCCCCACGCTGCCCCGTTCGCCTTCTCTGTCACTCACCCACGCCGTACTTCTCGTGCTCCGTGGGTAACCACATGCTCGCGGCGTGCGAGCGCCCGTTCCCCCGCCAGCCCCTCCGCCGGGAGCGGCGGCGGCCGGCAAGCGCGTCCGCTGCCCGGGGCTCCCGCCGCGCTCAGCCGCGGCTGCCCAGCCCCAGCGGCGCAGGCATTGTTCGGGCGGGCGGACTGACTGAAGCGCGCTCGCCGCCAGCCACTTATATTCCCCGTCCCGCTGCACGCCGGGGAACGTAGTGCCTCGATGCGGCCGCGCCCCTCGTCGCCCGCGGCCGCGGGAGAGACTACGAGCCCCGTCTGGCCCCGCGCTGCCCGCCGGGGCGGAGCGGGGCGGAGCGCGGCTCCCGGGGCCGCCCCGCGGCGGGCGGAGCGGCGGCGGCATGGCCGCGGCCCGCGGGGCTGCGGGACCGGCGGCGCGGGGCGGTGAGTGCGCGGCGGGAGGCGTGGGGGTCGCGCACTGCTCTCCTCCACTCCCCTCCGTTCCGCGATCCCGGCGGGGACGGTGGGACGGGGCTGGCGCGGCCGTCCCTGGGACGGGGAGCGGCGGACACGTGTCGGGCAGCCGGGCGCGCCAGGGCCCGGCGCGGTGGGGCTCGCTTGTCGCCCGTCGGAGCGGGGTTCTGCGAAGAGCCGCGGACAGCCCTGTGCCCTCCTCCCGCTGGTTACGGGGACGTGGGTCGCTCTGGTCCTACTGATGCCAGTCCTTCCACGTTTGGTGCACGGAACTGCGGGGACAGGGAGAGTTTCCAACAGCAAGTCGAGGTGGAGAGGGAGTTCATGCCGGCAGCGCGCCGGAGCGGAGGGACGTGAGGCTGATGGTCCGGGGAGCATTTTGGCCTCTCACATAAATCTGTTTGTCAGCGCGCACAGACACAGCAATAGTGCAAAGCAGGCAGTGCACAGCGAGGAGCACAAATGGACCGTGGGGAAGTACTGCAGGATAAGCCAGGTACCGTAAGCAGCAAGAACCAGCAGGGTTTGTGTCCTTGTCGAGAAGTCTGTGTGTCTGCACCCTCCTGGAAGGAGCTTAGCTAGAGCTCACCGTAGATAAACTGCGAGAAATCCTCAGGCTACACTGGTCCTTTCACGAGAAAGCTGGGTATTTTGAGCTAAGGGTTATATCTTCTTTCTGGTCTTGTGGAAAGGCACAGTCAGAAAAAAGGGAGAAAACCAATGATAATGATGCTGCTTTGAAGGCCTTACCAGGTACAAGTTATTTGTAAAATGAATATGTCTCGTTTTAGAAAAGTGTACTCCAATGAAATCAATAATATTCTGAAGTGGTATCTAGAGATTTTGTGTGTTTCTTTGGTTTGGTCCAAATGAAAAAACTAGTTTAATGTTTTCACATTTAAGAGAAGAGAGTAGCTTTCAGTTCAGGTTGACTTTTAACTTCTACTGTCAAGTCATTAATAATGTGAAGGACACAATTAAAGGAAGTCATGTGCAAGCAGGCAGTTTCAAACCTAGAGCTAGAGCACTTTTATTCTGTGTTTGGGCCTTTGAAGTGAGTAGTCTTTAAAGTGACATTTGTGTTGTCTTGTATGTGCCCTTATTCTATTCATAAAAGCAATATCAATTTGTGCTAGTAGTTAGAGCAGTACCCTTGCCTTATTTCTGTGTTACAGTATGTTGGTATGAACCTCATACATGAAAAGCCAGACTTTTTTAGAGCATTTCCACACTGGTGTAATTGCACCCGGAGGCAAAGCTGTGCTGTTTTAACTATTGGAAAGAACATGTGCCTGACTCTGTGCAACTCTTCTGTGTATACATAGGTCTGTGGACTACTAGAGATGATGAGGTTACCCTGAGGTTTTTTCAGAGAACTCTTCTAAAAACATTGGCACCAGTTCAAAGGAAAAAAGGAAATTTTTTTTGAGGAAAATGGAAATTAAAAGGCTTATTCTGTTTTCCTTTTACTGAGCACAAACACTCATTGAAAAAACTAGTGGACTTTCTCTGTCTTTGCTCCCAAACTCACTTTTCATCCCCTGGCAGATAATTTGGAGTCTCTAGGTAATGAAATATGTAAAAATCAAAATAATAGATGTCAGGCTAAGTTAACATTTATGTTAACCTATAGACTTTGATGTACATCCATGTGCTTCATCTTCCCATTAGACAGGTCTGCCAGCATGCTGGCTGGGAGTCATAAAATTTTGCCCCAGCCTTGCAACTGCTGTCTCATGTTAACTATGACTGACTTCAGCATTAACGGTCTTCCTTTGGACAAAGGGAAGGGTGGCAAGAGTGCCCAATAGCTCAAACAGCCTTTTCAAAATTATTTGATTATAACACAGTCACTTAGGATCAAGAGATCTTAAGAGTATAAATCACATTGTCTATGGGTAAATAAATATCCCACCCTAATATTTATTATTTCTCTGCCTCTGAACAAAATCTTTATTCATTCAGAGGTTTAACTTCTACAGAAGTGTTCTCTCTAGCACCATCTTGTACTTGCATGTGCACTTGAGGTGTATCACTTACTTGGAGGCAGCATATAGGAAAATATGGTTTGCTGTTTCTATTTACAGGAAAGCCTGTGATTTTATATTCTAATCCAGGACAGTGTTGTTTTCTAGTTAGTTCCTTCCAGCAGCCTTCACCAAGTGGCTTTTAATAAATATATCACTGTCCACAGTAAAGTTTGTTCAGTCTGCATATCAACACTTCTTACAGCATCTGTCAAAGGATTTTAAAATGATTATTTTTTGGAAGTGTGTCTTTCATTGTTTCATCATAGTTACAGCTTCCTACTCAAGGTCTTGTGATCAAGTCCTTTTGAACACATGCTGCTGGGGAGCACCATGTCCAAGCACAACAGGTTACTCTGATTCCTTCCATGTCTCTCTCTCATACCCCATTTTTAAGCACATTCATTTTACTCTGGAAAACAAAAAGTTTAACTGGTCTTGCACACAGCTACTTTTTTTTTTTTTTGTTCTACCTAGAGATACTCCAGTGAAAGCTGGTTTGTTCCTGACAGTACAGCCATTTCTTCTTTTGCTCAACTCTTTAAGTTCTGTTAAGGATGCTATTTAAGTTCTGTTAAGGATGCTCAGCGCAGTGGGCTCTGGAATGCAAGGTTTTCTCTTTCCTGGTCACTGAAAGGCAGTCCCACGTACTCTCAGACCCAAAAGATTTCTCCATATGGGTTAATGGATACATTCCTCATCAGCTTCACAAGCACTCCCATTGAACAGGCCACTTTGTGTATCAGTGTGGATTCTTAAGTCTGTTTAAGTCCATTTCATAAAGTATACAAAATTCCACTAGCACCCTCTGATCCCATCCACAAACATCCTCAAAAATACCATAGTACATATGATAGTCATGCATTTCCCCTTTCCTGTCAGTGACAGAAGTTCATCTTGACCCTGTTCAAGTATGTCTGAGTAGTTCCTTTAATGCCATTATTTCGCGTATTGGCAGAGACAACTTACTGTCTCTGTTTTCACCTGCTCATTAACATTTGTGTGCAATCTACCAATTTCCTTGTTATTTGTTGTTTCTTCTATACTGAATAGTCCTTAATAACTGGTAGACTAGATACCTTCCCAGACCCTGCTTCTTATACTACCACTCATGTTCAGATCAGACTGAGTGCTTTACTTCTTTCCTCTCTAAAATATCCACAGCATGTATGGTCGTGAACTGGGAGCTGCTGGCTGCTCGTGTCTGTGGGTGAAAACTCTGGCAAGGTGACAGAGCAGCCATTGCCCTGAGCACACAGCTGCCTCTGCTCATCTCTTCATTCTCCAGAGATCCTCAGACCTTACCCTGATAAGCAGCCCACGTGTCTCTGCCCATTTCTGTTTCATGGTTTTAGAGGTTGATATCCTCTCAGTACCCTTCCTTAAAAACCCCCACCTGTTCCAAATGATCATACATGTGGTTGCATCCTCAGTTGTTTTCCCACAGGACACTTTCAAGAATCCGGAATACCACCAATGATCTGTTTCTCAGGTTAAATCTTTGTGTGCAGTAGGGTATTTCAGGACCTGAGGCTTCCACCATACTACAGATTTTGGACAGAGAACAGATTCCTTTTACTAGTAGGCATTATAAGCTCTGTTAAGGATGCAGATTAATCATTGTAAACTGAACAATTAGCAATTACACCTGGAGGACAGGTTCATTAATTAATTCTCGAAGTGCAACATAATTTATTTTAATATGATTACCAGAATGGATCTCCTAAAGCAGCATTATTTAAAAATATTTAAAGAGCCTTTTTTGTGATTTTTAATTAAAAATCCAATCTCAAAGTAATTTTAAACATTTACAGGATAAGCAAGTGGATCTTTTGGAGGACTGGAAATTACTAAATTATTATTGTAAAATCGCCTTTTATGTGCTTCTCTGTTTGAAAATTGAAAAGGCAGAATCCTTTCATGTAACTGTTGCAGTAATATTTTAGTGGTTTTAGCCTTCACATCACATTTCTTAAATAACTGACAATGGGAGAATATACAAGTGAAACTAAATATTTCATTAAACAGGTCATAGTGGTGTAATAAAATAAGTGATGGATTGTATTGGTTGGTAATAGTGATCTGAAGTGCTCACGATTCCTGCCATAATTTTACAAATAATTGTGTTGTAAATGTGCAGTGTATTTTATCTGAAGACAAGGGGCATCCTCACACCTCCACCTCGGTCTGAATGCATAATTTCTGTTAGCACAAGGCATAGGATATGTTGGATTCCCCACAAATACCCAATAAAGACTTCCTATTTGGTTTTCTCTGAATTAAAAAAAAAAACTTTCATAGCTTAAAAGCAAAGATGGTGGCCTTTATCTTTGTATTTCATTCCAGTGTACTGAGCCAGCTCTTGTCCTCTCAGTAGCAAGTAAAGGCTTTGATACATGAACAAGCTACGTTGTATCACTCCTCTGTTCTCTAACCAGAGTTTATTTGGAGGTGAGCTGCTTCGGCGTGCCTGGTGAGCAGCTGCTCGGCTTTAGCATGGTAATTTGTTTGAGTGTTAAACCTTCAAGTTCTTTGAAACCTCTGCTCAGTCTTTCTGTTACCTGTAGTGGAGCAAGAATGAGTGGTGTTTCATCAGTCCTCACACTGATGAAGACCTTTAAACTGTTTCTGAATTGGCAAATATCTGATTCTTACCCCAAAAAACCTTTCTCATCACTTGAACAAATAATAGATGTGAACATTCTTTTTATTTACATGTAGAAGTATAGGCTAGAGAGGTACTTCAAGTATTTTGAATGTTCTGAGTGTAACACAGATGCCCAGATAATTTGTTATGCCTCTTGAATCACCTTGTTCACTGCTTTTGTTTTTACTGGGGAGTACTGGTTTTCTGGAAGAGCACCGAAGTTGTAGATTCTTGTCAGCAATGATGACTGCCACAGGGTATGCCTGTCACATAAGCAGGTCTTAGAGTTCACCCTTTGAGACTTTAGCCAGCTTTCTTGATGAAGGGATGTAGGGTTTAAACTAGCATATGGTTGTGTATATGAACAGTAGGAAAGGAAGAAGAAAACTTAAGTATTATGAAATTACAAGCATTAAGTATTTTAACTCAGTATAGGGTAAATTTGGCTATCCAAAGAGCCTTCATAACCTTTCCCAGCTCTCTGTGCTTCCTTCCACCATGTCCTGCCTTGAAACCTCTGCTAGAACTCTGCGACTTTGTGCAACCATTTATATCCTAAAACTGCGGTTGTTCCCAGTCTCTCTCTGAGGTTTTTGCTTCACATTCTCATCCACAAACTCCCAGCAGGCTGAGTCTGGGAGAAAAGCCTGAAAGCATTTGAATGTCTTTCTGTGGGCTTTTTAAAGTAGCTTTAAATATTGCATCAATAAAAGCCTCACACAATGCAGGAAAGAACATGACATTCAAGAAGCAGGAGAAAAAAAACGTGGTGAGTTTTGTGCAACTTTAAAGCAGGTCTGTACCTCTGAAGAGCTGAGCACATCATCCTGATCAGTGTCTCACTGAAATCAGGGAAATGTGTTTGTAGAAGTCTGGGTTCTTTGCAGAGTTGTTGTCTACAGTACTTAATTACAGTCACTTGAATAGAAAAAGTCTAGTGTTCAATGATCTGATAATTGTTGTGTTAAATAATGCATTAGTCAGCACCACTAAAACCACATAACTAGACTGAAATTACACGGTAGCATCTCTGCCTATGGCAGGGAGCAGGTTGGAACTAGGTGCTCTCTTTTAGGTCCCTTCCAACCCAAACAATAGCAGTCCATGTTAACTTTTAATGTTAGGAAATTATATAGCTATACTTCCTATACTTTTAATGTATAGGAAATTATATAGCTGCAGTAGTCCAGCCATTGATCCCAAGACCTGATTTTCCAGCAGGTGTTTCCATGATCACTGCTTGTTTGCCATTCTGTCCTAATATTCTGCTGTAGTAGACCTTTAAGTGAGAAATTGTAGTAGGTGTTTTGTCAGTAGCTTCAGTGGTCCACAGAGACCTGTGTTCTTTGCAATACATTTCAACTATGTTTCTTGAAACTTTCCTCTTGGTTCTTTTGCCTCTTTATGTCCTTTCACTGGACTCTGTATTCCAGTTGGTCTTTTTTTTTTAATTTTGTGTATTTTTCTCTGATTTTTATGCATCACAGGCAGTGACTACTGTGAAATGGCCCAGCTGTTTTTGTTTGATTCTTGTTCATTGAGATGTTATCCTCCTGTTTGTCTTTGGAGACTGTACCCAAAGAGCAGCCACTTGCCTGTGTGCTTGTAGCAGGTTAAACACCTTCTCTTTATCCCTCTGGTATAGAAGCTGTATAACTTGACACGCCGTCTGTTTAAACTTCAGGATTTTTTGTCTTATGTTGTGGCTCTGTTCACCTGAACAAATAATGAGGCACAGTAGATAAAGGTGCCACAGTCCCTGCAACTTTACTGCACGGTTTGACATTTTGGCTCACATGAAGTGAGTGTTCCCACACTGAACAGCCCCTTGGTTTAGACCTAGGAATTTTTGTTAAGGCTTGGGATGCATTTTTCATATATCTGGACTCTAAACAGATTCTGCTCACATGCTTCGAAATGGATCTAAACCCAGCCAATGCACAAAGCAGCTGGAGAGTTCCAGGGGGCTGTAAGACTCCTGTGTGGGTCAGAGCTGTGCTGAGATGCAAGAGGAGAGGCAGGGCTGGTGGGCAGCACAGGGAAGCTTGGCACAGCACCCTCCCATCCAGCACCTCACGCCAGGTTCGTGGCACGTGCCCCAGGGTAGCCTGTGTGTCCCGTGGTGGAAGTGCACAAGGCTCACAATATAGAAACAGCAATGGTTGTGGAACAAACGTGTGCAGTTGGAAGTGCTGCTGCTGTCAGAGGGGCATTTTGCTAGCATTTGTCCTGACCAGTGTGCCAGCACCAAATTTTATTATGACTCTGTAATGCATAAATAAATGTAAAAAAAAACCATCCTGCTGAAGATTTTAATTTTATTTTGTCTTATATGGGATGAAAATATGCGGTCTATGCTGTATTTTTGTTATTTATTATTACTGTACTAATTCAATGTTCAGGAGCCTGCATGTATTTATGCAGTTAGTAAAATGTTGCCTGAAAAAGATAAACAACTTGTATTGGTAATTCAAACATTCTAATTCTGTTTCTCGATGAAGTTAATTTCAATTAATGTATCATCCATGTCCACGAGCTACATCAGTAGTATCAGTAAGTATATATCACACTTAAGAAGTCAATATCTGTGTTATATGTTTAATGAATGCACAGAGGACAGTATCACAAAAATATTTATTTCAAACTCTGGTACAAAGTCAGAATACACTCATAGGAATTTTATATAGCTTGCTGTGAGATGTCTCTGGAATCTATAAAACATAATTATTTGTGCCTTGACTTAAAAATACTTTCCTCTCAAAATAATTTTCAAAAATGTCTGTGTAAAGAGTATAAATAGTGGATTATTTGAAGTACAATCAAAGCTTTGTTTTCCTGAATCATATCAGGCTGAAGTATGTTGATTCACATCACTGCACACTATAATGAACTTTCCCTTTGAGCCACTGTTTTTCCAGTTTGAATACCAGTTTATGGAGGTTTGATTCTAAAAGTAGAAATAACTTATTTTGCTATTTTCCATGTGGAAAAGCTCCAGTTCACTGAGAAAGCAGCAACAGACCACAGAGATTCTAATATCTCAGGGCCTCTTCTTCATACAGATTCTTCATTAAGTACAAAATTCACTTAATTCAGCCTTGAAGGCTCTCTGTATGTCAGGAAGCTCAATCACAATATCTGAGAGAGATTTCAGCCTGTTCTGTCAGTATGACACCCACACACACAAGGGATGCCAGAAACAAGACCTTTCAGGATGCATTTTGAGGTTAGTTCTCTCTTAACTTTTTTCTAGAGTCTGAAGAAAATTTAAGTGCTATTTAAAATAAAAGTTTCACACTATCTACAGTTGTTTTTTTTTCACATAGTTGCCTTTTTCAAGGAAAGTCTACCAGTGGAAAAATTGTAAACCTTGCAATGCAAATGTTTTAGTTAGAAGCATGGTAGAGATTCCCATCATAATGATGTGGGGGTGTCAGGAAATGCTAAAGCAGGCTTTATGTTTTTAAGGCAAATCACACAGTCTTTCCTTTGGTTACAGAGAGTAAAGCAATTGTTTAAAAAGACCACGAGGCAATTCTTTTAAGATCAAAAGGATAAACGTGCTTGGAAATTGAATCCTTTTAGAGGAAAAGAACATGTGACAAGAAAAGGAAAATCCTTGTAATAAAGCATTATTGATCACTACTAAATGATCATGATAAAAAGTAAAGTAATTAACCTGCTTTACATAGCAGTGCTGGCATAGAAGTTACTAGGCTCAGTACAGTACTTGTTAAAGACACTGCAAAGATAAATTATAGAAATGAAGTATTACTGTCATTATTAAACACATTAAGACCCTCCTTTCTGGGAGAGCTAAGGTCACAGACACAGAAAATGTAAAGACATGCCTTTTTCCAGCTTGCTGCTCTTTGCAGAGGGTTAAGCAGAACAGTGGCAGTGGTAACATACACAAATACTGTATTTACATATACATTTTTTTACCTGTGATGCCTTTCAGTATGTATTTTTAAATGTTTTTAAATGATGGTCTGGATCACCTTGACACAAAATTGTAGCCTGTTTTTTTCCTCTTCTTTTTTTTCCCCAGGAGTTTTCATATGAAAATAGCAGAAATTCAGTCTTTATGCCTTAAATTTAAACAGCATTGTTTATGCTTTATTATGATGTCTTTTGTATGTCTTTTTACCAAATAGCAAGTTTAACAGAAAAAAGCTGCTAATTTTTGTTAGATAGATTTGAGTGATAAGTACAAAAGAAGAACCTGGATGGTGACTTTTGTCCTTCCATTTCAAATTCTTCTGTTGGATATTTTCTTCCTCTTCCTTGTAACTCAACATTCTGGGTTTCAGGCTACATAATTACTTCGTTAATCTTTCCAGATAATAATCTAGGGTTTAATCATTGCTTCTAATCCCTTATTTTAGTGGATAATATGGATCTCTATGTCTACCAAGTCATACGATCACACTAAACAAGGAAAGGTAAACAGAAATTTTCTTTAACAATAGCCATAGGAAATCACAGAAACTGTAAAAAGTATAATAAAATTATTCAGTATATAATGCTGAAATAGATAAATATTGTTTCATATTTGTGACCAAAATATCAAACCCTGAATTTAGTTGCCCTAATGTAAGTCTGTGTCCAGACTTTTTTACCCAGGAATGAGGCATTATACAGCTCTGAGCTTATGCAGCAATAGAACTTGCTGTAATACGTTAAATATTTATAACAGCATATTAACATCATACTTAAATGTTGTTATGAATACTTACTAGGGTCACTTTCATTAGTGTGTGTGTGGGCATGCGTGTCCCTCTGTGTGAGAACAGTAGGTTTGCTCTGGTCTTTGTGGGGGTTTGTCTGGACCCCAGCAGAAAGACAACAAGCAGTTGCATGTATCTGCTGCTGAACTGGGCAATAATCTAGTCTATTATTTAAACATGATCTTATTGGCAAGCTCATTGGTTTTGTTTTATTAAAATTCCAGCACTTCACATTTTTATTAATCACTTTCCCAGTCCTATTCAGTTGTGTTCTGATGCCTGTGCTGCGGTACCATAGCAACACTTGTTAATGCTAATGAAACTGCAACATCCTAAGCTCCCCGACAGAGCAGCCCTGTTAAATATGGCTATTAAGCACAGTTGTATTTCTGTTAGTTCCAGCTCCCAGCAGACACCTGCTCTATAGAAACTCTGTTCTGAATTATTAGGATTCGGTAACTTACAGCTTTTCTTAAAGCTGTCATTTAACTGGAATAAAATTCTCATATTCCTAGACAGCAAATGCTACAAAATATGTACAGTGTCTGTACAAAGTGACAAGCTTTAGCTGTAGGATTAAGTGTTCTTTTGAAGTGCTCATTTGCATTCAATGAAAAAACAGGCAGGGTTGAGACTGATTGATATTGGGGGAAGCTACAGGATGTGTTGTCCCCTAGAGCACATAGACATTTTAACTAAATATCATTCATAGTGTGTTAACAAGCAGAAGTAATCGGTAAATAATTCCTCATGAACTCAGACTTAATTCAACTTAATAGAAGTACTTGAGGGCTTTAATATATCGAGGTAGGAGATGATTATGTGCATTGATTCTTCTTTCACTGGGAAGAATATTTACATGTAGTATTGGTGAGGACCATGACAGGGTGTTTTATTTTCATTATTCTAAGTTTTGGTTTTGAATTCTGTTTATTTGGCAAGTCATTAGTCATCCATCTTTTGTGCTCTGGAAAACAAAGGAAAAATCCTGTAATCAGTATAAAATTGCTTCCAAGAATATGACCACAAATTAGGGAATGCTGCTGTGCCAACAAATAGATGCTGTAGCGCCAAGGCTGCAAAACAGGGACGCTGTCATGTATGAATTTCGAGTGTCAAGCTGATCCTTCTTGATACTCTTGCATCATCTCAAAAACACTTGATTTCAAGACAAAGCTTTAAAACTGCTCATTTCCTAAAGAGTTTTAAATGCAGCACTCCTTTGTGCTGAATTAGCTATAGGAATACTGGTGGCTCCCTAATGTACTCTCCAGAGGGGTTTGGTCATTTCAGCAACTAAATGGTTTTGCCATGTAATCAGTGAGAACTTGAGGGAGGGTGCTCAGCCTTTTTGTTTTCCATTCAGCATCTGTTGGGTTTCTAGTGTGGAATGCCAGGTTTGCTAGGTGTCTTTTGTTTTCCTGTCATTCTTTCTTCCCTTTGTTCTTTGTACATCTAAAAACCTGTCTTTTGCTCATTATTTGGACTCCTATATTCACCAGTATGTCTTTGTTGTGTTCATTTTTGTTTTAGGATCATTTCAAGTTCATGTGCTAATCTCACAATATTAACCAGCTGTATTAATGAGATAATAAACCAGATTTGTAGGTAATTAATTGATCCATTCAACTATTGGATTTAATTAGAAAGACACTTAACATTCCAGCAGATGTTCTTACTTTGTTTCATTGTCCTTGTGTTAACCAACAGTGGGATATTTACATCATAAAGTCCTCAGCCTAAGGCCTTGTTGCCATGCCATAGACTACAAAAATGACAGGAAACCCATAAATATGTCTTAAGCAAATTTGTATTAATTCCTTTGTCATCATTTCAATTTTCAGACTTTGCAATGCCTTGAATTTTCAAAGTATTCTTCATTAGGAATAAATCGATTCATCTCTTTTAAAATAGTTTGATTTCTTCTTCCCTACTTAAAAAGCCTTGTCTTTGGACTTACCTCCTTTTCCTCTGGTCTTGGGACTGTCATTCCTTTTTATCTAGTGGCAAAGCTACAAAAAAGGATGTGAGTGCCCCTGTCCTCAGCATTCCTGCAGACCAGTTTATGGAGTTCCTCCCTCAGCTTGCTGGTTGCCTGCTGGAAGGGTCTGCTGCTCCCTGAGCTCTGCTTGAGGCACGGCTTCAGGTTGCATCTCGGGGCCGAGCTGTGTGAGTGAAGAGTTCTTTTCCTGTGTGTAATGCCTTTGAAGAAACCTCACACACTGTGGCAGGCTTATGCTAAAATTGTATGAGATAGCTGAGGCTGTAAAGCTGAGAAGGAGGAGGCTGAGAGGAAGGTTCTGTTTCACCTTACTGCTTCTCATCGTGCACTTCTTAGGTTGCTCTTGCCCTTGGTGGACTCTTGTGTTGGCATTTTCAATATTCTTGAGCAAAAAGAAAGGAAGGAATGGTTCTTAATGGTAAAGAGTTGGATTGACTCATCAAAGGATTTGGCAAGCCTGGGAGCCAGCACAAGCAGAAGGGCAATGGTAGATGGTTAAGAGTGGTGGGATAAGGTGGAGAAAGTCAGGATAATGAGACATCCCTGTGCTTCTTGGTGGCAGCAAGTGGTTACGCTGGCTAAACCATCTCTGGGGACCTTGCCTTTGAAAACTCCCATTCAAATGGTGAATCTTTCCTTCCTTTTCTTTCTGATAATAATATCTGTTGTATTGGCCATAACACTGCATGGCATATTGCTTTGTGATAATTGCATGTGTGATTGTGCAGGTGGAGTGCATTGCCCATTCTGCTGTAGGCTGTGTTATCACTTTGTGGGTGGAACATTTACTTAATTGTCCAAATGAGCATTGGTTTGGAGCTTAGAATAATTGTATTCAAAAGTAAAAATGTTCCAGTAAGGAAAATGAATACATTTTCATCTTGTTGCTTCATTAGCTGTAATAGTCTATATTATAACAATTCTTAAAATAAAATAAAGCCATATAATTTCGATAACAGGCAGACTTATTTAATTTACTTTTTTTCCCCCACTGTTGTGATGGTGTGCACAGTCCCTGTGCAGGGATCAGAAATCCATTGTAGTGGGTATCCTGTGGATGCCTATTAAAAAAAACAGCGCTTATTCTTGTTTTGAAAGTAAATTGTTTTCTATACCATCTCATTCTCAAGCATTTATCTTCAAAGTATTTAGTTTCCCCTGAAGAACTTGGTATACGTCTTAGTTTTAGTTTTCAAAGATGTATTCCTCTTCTCTCTCCATTCTACTAATCTACATTTTTTTAGCTCTGAATTAGCTGTTAAAGACCATAGTTTTATCTGTCCTGCTAAAGGTTGAACAACATGGTGTCAGCTGCCAGTTCTGTGACTGAGAAAGGCATTTTCTTATTTTCCAAGTTCAGAGGGCTTTCTGTGAAGCCTTTGGGATATTCTTTGCATTACAGTCATGCTGTTTTTCTGTTAGGCAGTGAAGAAAAACTCAGGGGCAACAACATGATTCATCCAAAACTTAACGGATGGGTTTTATAAGGCTCTCTTCTCATAGGGAGTATCATGAGTCCTGTGCTGTTCATCACAGATGCAACAAGGCAGGGTGATGTCTTTTGCTGATGATATACTTGTGTATCACTTTCGGGTGATGGACTTTTTTTTCCTAAGTGGTAAGCAGGAGGGCCAGCTGAAGCATTGCATGAAATCTCATGTTATTTGAGCAAATTGCACCCAAAAAAAGTGCTATTCAATGTCAACAAATGCAGAGTAACACACAGGAGTGAACACACAAAGAATATGACCACTGTCTTGTGCATTAACACCTGATTCACAGGTGACTTTGAATCATTGAAGAGGATTCAATGACCCTAAAAGCAAGTGAAATTCCAGAAATAAAAAGTAAATAGAAGAGAGATTGAAAAAGAAAAACATCTGTGCTGATTTTGAAACATATTTCCTTCCACTCTTGGACATTTTCAAGCTACCTCTTACCACATTACATGAAAGGTAGAGTAAAACTAGCCTCAAGTTGAACCAGAACATCAAGGAATAAAGGACCATTACAAAAACATGAAAAGTTGATGCAAGTTTTTGTAGGTGTTAAAAGACCAAGAATTTCAAATAGTGCAGGAATAAGGCAATGGAGAGAAAAAAAATAAAAGCTGTTTATCTGAGGGCCTCATACAGCCTTTGACTTAAGCTCTCCATACTCAGACTTCTGGAAGACTATTCTATTTGTGTGATTACTGTTTGTTTGCCCTATTTTTATACCATTCCTAGGCAATTGCTTCTCACCCTTGTCACCCAGGGCACATGCACCAGAGGGGTGTTTAACCTGTCTCTGTGAAGTTATTCTTGTTGCAGTAGATTCTAAGAGAAAAGCTTGCTACTTTTCCCTCATTTTCAAGTCTCTCTGCATGTAGGAATCTTGGAGTCTGAGAATACATCTGAGAGTTTTTATTTCCCTGTTAGCCCTGAGCTGTGCTGTAGTTAACAGCTTTTATTCAGTACCTGTAGCCACTCTGCTCCAAATATAGAAACAAAATTAGCTGCTTTTATAGAGATTTCAATATTATGCTTGGATTTATTTGTACTACATTTGTCCAGTAAGTGCTATGCTAAAGGCTGTGCATTTGTTCAACTCTGTGCATTTATTCTCTTGTTCAGTGTTTTCTGTAGCAGATAAGTAAAAAGATATTTACATGGATTCCTTTTTCCATTGCCTCTTCCTTTAAGTGCCTTCGAAAGAAATTGCATAAGCTGCTGCATTTGCCAAGCTGCTCCGATAGCCTAAAGTTATTCTCTTAGTATTAGCTACTCTGTTTGGGCAGCAAAAAAAATGTTCACCCCACTTTATTCCTTTCAGCAGCTCATGATTACAGTTAAAGACTTAGCAGTTCTGTTTTTCTAGCCCAAGCGGTTGCTAGTCACAAATACAGTTACTAAATAACTGTATTGGCTCCTTGTCTGTTTCGTACCAGTTCCTGCTGTACACATCTATCTGTTGAAAGTTGATTTCTTGAGGCAGATAGGTGGATTTCTAAAGATTTAAATACATCATTGCAAGAGACCTTTACCAAAAATTAACAAAAAGCAGTGGTGCTGTTTACTGGGTCAAGTTGAACTGGCAGATAAAGTATCTTCTTAGTTCACTTGGTCTCGGCAATTGCAAAGGAAATTAAGTTCTGCTTTTCTCCATAAGCATGGTTTAATTCTTCTTCAGGCAACAGAACCGACTGAGAATGGACAAAGCTGGACTCTTGCAGGTACCACCAATTTTTCTTGGGAGATTTGATCCTTTCATGAGGATTGCACTAGCACATAGGGTAGCCACTGCTGTTCTTAAAATAGGACAAAATTGAGCAATTTCTGCAATGCTAGTTTAATAAAGAAATTTCTAAGGGAAGGGAATGGGCTGAAGTGTAGATAAAATTATGAGAAGAAAAGTGTTAGATTGTGCACAGCAGCTGTGTTGCTCCAGGTAATACCATGCTCTGTTTTCTGCCATCTTTCCACAGTGCTTAGTTTTATGTGATAAATTGAATTCAGTGTAACCCAGCCATCAGTCTTCAGTCAAGTCAATGCCTTTCCAGGAAGTTCTATTTTTCAGAAGTCCTAAGTAGAAGCCAGTCATGCAGGGCATATATATTGTTCCAGGAGCAGCACAGAGCTGATAAAGCTGTGTTTCCTGTGGTTTTATACCCTTTACCACCTATGGCTTCCAGCAGCTCCAGCTGACCCTCAGTCCCCTGGAGCACCCCCATCGGGGAGCCATTGCCTGTGCTGTGGCTGCTTTGGAGCACTGTGTCCACGCTGGCAGGGCAGACACTCTGGGCACCATGTGTGATGGAAGACAAAGTCTCATTCCTCTCTCCACGCCTGTTCCTCTGCCTGAACACAGATTTGTCACAGAACTTGTGGGGCTACCCAGGTCTGCCTCTGAATGGGATTCTCCAGCCCTTCTTTGGTTATTTCAGAGTCTTGGTAGAAGGCAGCATGGAGCACTGATACATTAACATATTCTCCTAGGAAAAAAAGCTAAATTACTGTGATTTTTAAAAATTATTTTTCACATTTTCCACGTGAGCAAGTTACCAGGCTGTCAGATTTAGTATGCTTGCCAATGTATAACATATATATGTGATTTTTGTAAGGTGAAAGTTATCTGGTAAATATTAATTAAGGTTCCTTTAACCGTGTGTATTTTAAAATTCATGTGTGACAAAATAATAGACTTGAGAGAAGGTCTTTTTCTTAATTCTTCAGGTATCTTCAGAAACTGATACCCAGGAGGTTCCCTGAGAATATCAGGAGATGGTTTTGCACTGTGAGGGTATCTGATCCCTGGCAGAGGTTGCTCAGGGAGCTTGTAGAATCAAAGCCATTTGCTTATGGTCCTGTGCAACCAGTCCTAGGTGCTCCTGCGTGAGAGTCATCCTTGACCAGATGACCTCCAGAGGTCCCCTCTAATCTCATCCATTCTGTCATTCTGTGAAATTTCATTTCTCTACAGAGGTGTTCATGTCACTGCAGGAATCCAAAGACACAGAGTTTATTCTCCTGCTGCACAAGAAAACTTCATAATAAGTCCAGGACACCCATGTTTTCAGTTGTCAACTTCAAGAGGGCAGGAATATGAAGAGCTTTTTTCTGTTTACTTTTTGCTATCCAAAATTGACATATCTAAAATTGAAGATATGTGTTGAAATTGGCATCTGCTTCCAAGATAAACCCTAACCCAAGACTGAGGTGTAATTCATTTGGAAAATGAACACCACAGTTTACTTCTGGACAGCTGGAATTTGGTTAGGCTAATGGGACCAGCTGTTTAACTTTCTTGATCAGTGTTTCTTAATGAATTATACTAATTTATGCCAATGGAAGAGCTTATGAATTTAGGCCAATGTTGTTTAAATGGGGAACACACTCATATAACCCAGGACAGCGTGTGGCAATGACTCACCTCTGTGTGGTGTCACTTGGGGAACCTGTGTCTGGCTGGTACAGTATGGCACAAACATGGGCCATTCACCTTTCCACATGGAGCATGGCTGTCCCCTCCTCAACATCTGTACAGTTAGAAAGTGTTCCAGTGGGCATAAGCATCCGTGTGGCAGTAATCTTTATCAAGAATAGTCTTTTGTCATAGAACACTAAATAAGATGTTAATGGGAAAAAATGGCAAGACCCAAATACATATCTTCAAGAGTCAGTCAGAAAAGTGTAGAAGTATTCTGCAATAAATAAAAGTGTAATTAGGAAAATTAACATGCAATACAGTTTGTGCTATCCAGTCTAAATCCTTCCTCATACTCTGAGCAATGTGGCTCAGGGAGCCACAGAGTAGCTTCATTCATATCAACAGGTAGATCAGATAGTGAGAAGAAGAAAAGTAGGTTTACCATCATAAAATTTCTTTAGTAGTAAGGAGAGTACTTGTGTGTGAGTGACTTGGTGTCAGCTGGGAGTTTCATTTGGGAAAGACCTGAGAACTGTCCTATGCTGACCTCCCAGTGTCCTTCTTGGAATTAGTGCAGTCAGCCTGATTACAAGCATCTTGCTCCTCAAGTGATCCATGCAAGAAAACTGAGATTCAAACAGGTTTTACATGTACTACCTAAAAGTACTCAAAGAGATGTACATTTATTTACGTTGTCAAAATTAATTATTATTATTTTTATTTTTATTCTTATTTTAGATACTGAGTGTATTTTGGAGCCTCTGTCTCTGCCAGAAAGTCCAGGTGGTGTTGATGCAGTAGAAAGTTCTCCCTATGTGCCTTGTATTTTCTGCAAAGAATGCTATGTCTTAGCAGAACAAAACCAGCTCCTGAAGCACATGATTATTGAACACAAGCTCGTCATAGCAGATGTGAAACTGGTTGCAGATTTTAGAAGGTAAGGGTTACGTCATTTAAAGTGAGTGTGTATGTGTGCAGATGTTATTGAAAGCTTTGGAAAAGTAGATATCATCTTTTTAAAAAGACATTGTGGGAGGATTTCTGCTAACTTTTTTTATGAGCAATTTGCGGCTGGGCTGTAAAGTTGTTTTCCTATTTCCTTTGCTCTCCCTAGTGCCTAGATGTTACTGGGACTAGGGAGCTCAGTTTTAGAACACACAGCAATTCCTGTGTTTGACATTTTTGTATATATCCTAGGGTCTTCTCAGATCCTGTCACTAATCAACAAGTTGTGTGCAAACTAGAAAGCTGGTTTTTAGTAAAGCCCATTCCAGACAATCAGCTTTCCTAATGTGGGGTTTTATTTGTGTAGGGCAAGACTATTTCTGTCCCCATATGATGTCCTAAGGCTGTGTATTGTACACAGAAGCTGCACAGTAGAGGATCTCTCACATTCTGGGATGAAATTTGTTTGTGCTACTTTAAGGACAGTATTCCCCCATGAAAATCACATTTAATCCTTAACTATGCTTTACAGTACTGTGATCTACATACAACTGTGACTCCTTCTACAGCTGTGTCATTGATCATCTCACCAGGGTCACATTTGGCTTTCTCTCTTTTAACTTCCTCCAGTAGCTGGCGTGGCCCTAGCTGGCTTGTAACTTCAGAGACAAGGTACTTGCTTGTCTTTTTGCTTTCCACAGTAATATATGGGCCAGGAGGAAGGCTTGACAGTACCTGCCAGTCTGTAGATAGTTCTGCTGTAGTATTTAAGTGTTAGATGGATAATTTCTCAACTAATATCAGTTTTCTAGTAGGTCTTCTGTCACTAGTTACTCGGACAAAGTTAAGACCTTGTGTCTATCAAGATTCAAAAAAAAATACAATATAATTTAGGAAGAGAAATGTAAGCCACATAAATCCTTAATCAAATGTATGAGCTTAACGTTGCTGAAAATTGAAAACTGATGGTAGTTTTTGTTTGTTTTTCTGCTGAAGGCAGTCAGAAGGAGAATGTACTGTTCTTTGGAGATAGTACTTGTATCTTTGGTTAAGTAAAGGAATTGAAGCTGCTCAGTCATGGACCGCCAGTCTCAGCATGCTTGGGGGAATTATTTTGCATTAATAGAAATGTATTTTAAAATCACCCCTTCAAAAAGGGCCCATTTGGATTCTTTTTGCTGCTAATGCAATTGGAAGGTAGTCAAATCTTACAGAAAGTGGCCCCAGGACATGAAATCATGGAATTGTTGCTCTGAAGTGTGCTTTTTCTGATTTGCTGTATTAGTAAAATAGTTTAATACTGCACACAAAAAAGATAATATATTCTGAAGTGTTGAACTGAGGTGTGGAAAATACAAGGATCAGTTCTGTAAAGATAGTATTATTTTTATATTTAGCTATGAGTTGCAGCCAGTCTTAGGAATACATTTCTTGACAGAACTGGAAGAAGTGGATAATCCAGAAAAGACCAATGCTATGGAAAATTTTTTCTTTTCTTTTTAACTTTGAAGAATAAAGATAAGTTGGCATAAGGGCAGAGGGAAGAGATAAGGGGAATAAGCTTCTGTTTCATGACTCAACATGATCATTCATTCTGTATCCCTGGAAGTATCACAAGGCATTGGTTTTATCTGGTCATTGATTATTTGGGTTAAGTCTTATGATATAAAATCCCTTAACTGCAATTTCTGTGACCCAGACAGTTATGAGCAGGTGAGTTTGTACCAGTGTTCATTTCTTTCAGTGCAAGGGAGAGACATTTATTAAATGAGCTCTTGAAATGTTTTCATTTGCACATTTATGTCCTAAAAGCTCAACGATTACTTAGTCTGGAAGAACTATAGTTCTGTTTAGCAACTCTTTCAATGTGCATTACAAACAGTGGAGTAGGCAGGGGCAGAACTAAAGACTCACCTGTCCCTTACTGACATCTGATGATGCTGCTGAAAGGGCCTCAGCCACATGTGCTGGCTTCACTGTGCTCAGCTGTCTGCTACACCAGAGGTTAGTCCTCTCCATTTCAGAGTTAGCAGAAAGAAAGATGTGCTGATTCCTTGGCTGCTGTAGTTGAAGTCCTCAAATATATTAGGTGAGAATGGTAGAGGCAGTGTGAGCCACTATGAGATGTGATAGCTGTGGCAAGTACACTTACAGATTGCACAAGTATTAAAAGCTGCAGCTATTTAAAAATGCTGTCATAATAATGATATGTCATTTTTTATCTTTTTCCTAATTTAGTGGCACAAAATAAGGAGCAGTAATTGAATAGCCTTTACCTTACCAACTCTCACATTATTTATATCATACATGAGTATAAATTTAAGCGAGCACTTTAAGTATTTTCAGATTATTTTTTATAGTAAAATTCTGAATAATTAGTGCAAGAGTTGCTTGGTTCATTTCATCATATAAATGAAGTTATGATCTCTTCTTGGTTAGACAGTAGCTGCCTATTTCAGTGGAAATTTAATCTCAGTTGTGTTGTGTTGATGCAGCTGTAATACCAACCAAGATAGTACAGAATGGTTTTAAACTGTAGTTGATGGATTAAACTTTCAAGATGTGTTTAAATATTTTCTTATTCTGTCTGCTGTCTTACCCCCAGGTGTTCAGGGGCTTAATTTTTCAGTCTTTCTAGTTGTCTGCCAAGCTACAGCTTTCAGTGTAATTCCACATGACACGTGCCAAAACCTCACTTTTGTCAAGTTGGTGTTTTTATTGAGTTTCAGCTTCCTGACTGCATCTTGCAGAACACAGAGTACAATATTATGGGAATTTGAGAATGCTCTGTAATAAATCTTTTCAGTAAAGTTGCATCTGAGTGGCACTTCTGTCTGTAGATGTGAATAGGTCACAGTGTTTATGCAAAGCTTGGTGCAAATCTGCTTATTGAGTTCTTCACTTTGACAGCATGGTTAAACCCAGTTTAAGTGAAACTGAATTAATTTCATAAAATTGAAAACTAATATGAAGGAACAAAAAAGGGACATAGGAGTTAAAAAAAGAAACAAAAACACTTAAGAATTTAGACCATGAAAAAAACAAGGGCTAATCAAATTTTAATCAAAAGTTTTTCAATGTTTCTTTTTTCGGATCATCTCTCCCTTATTTTTAAAGCTACATCCTGTACTGGAAGAGGAGATTTGCAGAACAGCCTATCACAGACTTTTGTAGTGTGATAAGAACAAATTCAAAAGCTCCATTAGGTAAGTATGCCTCTTGCTTACTCTCTGCTGGGCAGATCATGTGATAATTTCTGGCATATACTGCTACTTTGATCAGCCAAATGTGTCTAACACTAGGTCAGAAAACCACAGAAGTAATGTTTAATTCTTAAGCACATATCTAACCTTACCTTCTCCAAGGATTGCAACACGTGCTTCAGCACTGTGCTGAGTGAGGATGAGATCAATACATGCTTAAATATGCTGTGAACTGGGGCCTGTTGCAAATCAAGGCCTGGGAGCAGAGCTGCTCACATGGTGCCTAGGGAGATGTTGGTACCCATTGCATAAAAAATCAGTGACCATCTTTCCAAAATGATAAGAAACATTCCCAGTGAGCTGCCTTTTCTGACTTCACCCTGCCCACCCCCTGCACTGCTGCTGCTAATTCTTCTTGGGCATCAGGGCCACAATCCTCCTTCCTTTCCCCTGCCACTGTACTCCCTGCCCCAAGAGTATCAGGAGATGTCCTCTTCGCAGAAGCCATACAATTGTGCAGTTTTCTGGGCCCCAACACAAGTCTGAAACCGCAGTTCACTGTTCTGCTGCATTGGTGTGGTGGCACATTCCATCATAGGGACAGTGTTGACTCTGTGAAGGAAGTGTTTTTCTCAGAAGCAGCTGATGGCTTTCCTTTTCTAACAGAAACACACAGTTTACCTAAAATAGATAAGAACTTTAGGGCTTTTCTGCATCTTTAATTCTCAATGGAGACCTTAAAGAGAGGAAACAATGCATACATCTGGTGTCAGAGATGGTTAGAAAGTGGAAACTGAGTACGAAATGGATGAAAGGATTTTTTTTAATTATTCTAAATAATTTAAGAAAAGTAGCTCTGGAAAACATGTAAATCATTCCAAAAATCATAATTCTGTTTCTCTTACAAACACCACTCAGTTTGAAAACTGCAAATCAAGCACCTCAATAGCAGAATTATACCCATGAGCCTTCTCCCTCTGTCTCTTTCTCTCTCTCCTTCCCCCCCCCTCCCCCTCCAGAAAATTGTTCTTATCTCAACCCATTATCTTTTGTATTTTCCTACATGCTGAGTAATTGTAATTTCTTTGAATAAAATTTGTTGCTTTCTTCAGTTGGATATGACCATAAATAGTAAAACAGTTACTAAAGATAAAATATGTGTAAAACATAAAAGTAGAAATATAAATTAGGGAAGTCTCAATGTATGGTACTGAACAGTTGTGTATATCCACAGGTAGAAAAATATTTGATGGTAAAAGGTAATGTGATAGGTCAGAGCAAGGGGAAGATAAATCAAATTATGATAGCTACTGAAAACTGACAGTTACTTGGGGAAATAATTGATAAGATAAAATTAAAGGTGATTTCATATGTCTTTTATGCTGACTTTAATCTGTAACCAGTGTAAATGCTAATTGTTTTATGTATCCAGAAGAACCATCACAAAAATGAATAAAGCTGGTAGTGGAGAAAAGCTATGCAAGATTTTTGCCTTCATACTCCAATATAAATATGCATAAATATTTAAACATGTCTCATTAAATTATGAAATTCAAGTAACTGACTTCTATAGGTTAAAAATCACATTCTTGTATTGTTAATATATACTGAAGTCTTAGCAAATTATCTGCCAGTAATATTCAAAGCAGCTGCAACTTTCCATTCCTTACTCACACTTTTTAATCTCTTAACAGAGGAACAGGACAATTATTTTCTTTTATGTGATGTTTTACCAGAAGACAGATTACTTAGAGAACAGCTTC
Source organism: Chloebia gouldiae (assembly GCA_003676055.1). Lineage (NCBI taxonomy): Eukaryota > Metazoa > Chordata > Aves > Passeriformes > Passeridae > Chloebia > Chloebia gouldiae. The sequence continues at coordinate 10,841,285 of QUSF01000009.1, read as the reverse complement.
AGCAAAAGAAACTGGTAAGAAATTATTGTTGTTTCATTTTTTAAGGTAAACACTCCAATAGAATAATATATAGTAACTAAGCAAGCATTTTAAAGTGAAAGCATTTTTTGTGAGATGGCAAAATTCTGAATTTTTTAAGCTTATTTCCCTAGCTGCTGCACAACCATACCCTGTTTATAGATTTTTCTGTGGGATAAATTTACAGGTTGTATGTCAGTGTTCCACACAAGTGGAGAATACACCCAGAACACTGAAGAAGATTGAGTGTGCTGAACATTTTTCTTCTTGCAAGGCTCTGCAATGCATTGACACAATATCTTTTGTGTAATAATACACATCTAGGGAAGCTGGCAAACTACAACTTGGTGTGTGATCCTGTGAGCAGAGAAGGTGATCCCTACCTACAGAATCCTTGAGCAAGCTGGTTTTGTGCATTTGCACTCCCTTTCCCAGATTTCATTAATTCACAGTCTCATCCTCACAAGCACCATGGTATGTGAGTGGAGGAAGTCTGGCCAGTATTGTTTCTGTGAGATGCAAAGGAGATGAAATGCCAGCTCTTGAGTCCACATGAGCCATTCTGGTTCTTCTTGCCTGATGGCAGCCTAGTACTGTGGACAGATGTTGCTGAACTGCTGAACTTTTAGGCATTGTCAGTTCTGAATGGATGGTCCTTCAAGTTCAACTCATGCTGACTGGCTTCCAGGAGTCTAAGTCCAGATTGTTGGCCAGTGGGTTTTTTTCTGGTTTCTTGTTTAAAATACACATCTGGAGTCTGGTTTTGCTGTTGGGCTAATTTAGAAATGAATGTTACATGGTACACAGCAGCCTTGTTGACAATCCCCTCATGTTAGGATGCAGGGTATGCCTCTGGAGATGCACAATACCCTGTGTCTGTACTGTGAGATGTTAGAGTGCAGGCCTTAGGGTCCTTATATAAATACATTTCTCAGTTTAGTGCTGGCAGCCTTGTCCTGAGAATTGTCAACACAGGGCTTTTAACCCTTTGTAATGCTGTTTCTACTGGTATGTTTGTATTACAAGTTTGTTCATACGCAGCATGCAAATAAAGACACGGTTAGTGATGTGCATTCAGAATGAAGGAGAACCTTACAAAACCCAAACTCTAGTCCTAGGGAAATTGGGATTGGCAGGCAAGATCCAAGTTGGTTCAGCTATTCAGTTTGCTGGCAACAGTAATATTCTTCAGCTTGAAGTACATGACTAGTGAATCCACAGAACTGGAGGAATATGTACAAGTCTTACACAACTTTCCATAGGATCCCAGTTGCTGCAAAGGGGAAATGTGGTAGTTCTTCCACTGGGGATTTCCCATGGAGTTTAATTTGCCTGAGCACAAACCTGCATTCCTATATAGGCCCATTGGATTGGGATGGACTCATAAAAATAGCTGATGCACTCATGCCTAGCATACTTCCCTTCCAAAGCTATCTGGGTTCAGTAAAAAAGGTTTGTATAGATCAGTATCTCACCCTTGACAGCAGCTAAGTATCCCTGGTATTTGCATCTTCTGATCTAGTGGTGATCCTTTCCCAAAATACTCACTTTGTCTCCTGGGATTGGCAGCTCAAACATTTCTGAATACAGTAATATGAGCCTCCTCCAACTCTGAACCCACAACAACTTCCAGGATCCCCACTACCTGCAGGAGTGAGTTGCACAGCTGGCCCAGACACAGTGGGAGAGAGCCATCTATTTGGTCTTTTTGAACCTGTCATATCACACTTGGCAGGTTTTTCTATTAGAAGAGATAGTGAAGAATTTGTCCTTAGTATTATCCAAGTAATTCATGATTTGTCTCATGATTTATCTGCCTTACATTATGTCTTTGATTAGTCCTATGCTGGAGTGCACACTCATGGCAAAGGACAGCAACATCATGGGCAGGTCAAGGGAGATTATCCTTCCCCTCTACTCAGCACTGCTGAGACCACATGGGGAGTGCTGGGTTCAGCTCAGGGCTCCCCAGTACAAGAAAGATATGGACTTCCTTGAGTAACTCTGGTGCACGGTCACAAAGATGCTTAAAGGACTGCAACATCCTACATATGAGGAGAGGCTGAGACAGCTTGGACTGTTAAGTCTGGAAGACAAGGCTTGTGGGGGAACTTAGTGATGTATATAAATACTTGATGAATGAAAAAGGAGTCAGATTGTTCTCAGCTGAGCCCACCAACAGGACAAAAGGTAATGGGCATGAATTAAAAATCAGGAAATTCCCTCTGAAAACAAAGAAACACTTTTTTTTTTTACTATGAGGTTGGTCAAACACTAGAGGAAGCTACCCAAAGAGGTTGTAAAATCTTCCTTTGTGCAGGCAGTCACAGTACATCATTACTGCACTTCACTGTATCTTTTATGGTTTTCAACAATCCTTTTGGGTTTGTGAAAGACACCCTGAATTTTGCATGTGGGCATGCAGTGTCATAATGATATTTGTTTCCCAAGTGTATATCATGTTTTTGGCTTTGAGGGAGGAAAAAGGGTTGTGATGGAACATGCAGCTGATGTTTTCATAGAACCATCTTATTACAAATAATACCTCCTGGCTGCTATAAATTGGACTGTACTTTTTTGTTTTATAAAGGGCATTTGTTTCTGATTTTGTGGTGTTTTTTACTATGCAGTTCTGTACCAGCTAAGCCTTTTCTCCACTATAGTGCCAAGCCTGTGAGGAGTCTGTTAGCAGGTGAGCAACCTCATCTGCTCTGCAAGTAGACATTTTCTCAAACTCTGGAATGAGTGGAAAATTTAACCCAAAGGAAGTGCTGGTTTTGTTTACAGAGTAATGAAATTAGGAAAGAAAGAAATATGCATTTTTATTTTGGTGTGAAATAGTTTTCAGTGCAAAATAGTTTTGAATATCAGAATTGCATCATCAGTTTTTACAGAAGGATTTTGTGAAATCGAGTTGCAGCTGTAGCTGGGGCTAATGGAGTCACTGCTTTAGTTACAGCAATAAAGTCTGTTTATTTTTTCATTTCCTTTTGCTGCAATCTGAGTGTTGACTTGCAAGTTAAATAGATATTTTGCTTTGTAAAGTCTTTTACCTCCAGACAAGTCCAGCAATTAAGAGTGAGTTGGCAAATGGGCTCATGTGAGTTGCGTAGAATAAAGACCAGAACTATACAACTTCTGGTGATTTTTCTGCATCCTTTGAATCCTAAATGCTGTCTCCAAAAGCAAGCCCAAACAATGACAAATGCTGTCTTTAAAATGTGCTGCCTGAAGCATTTCATTCTGCAGTTTTGAAACTCAGTTTAGGAATATTTCATGCTGTATTGCAGCAGGGAGCTAGCCAAGGTGGATGTCATGCAGAGACATAATGGTGATTGTGATGTATTGAGAGAGGCCAAGCAATGAGCCTGAAGTAGGTTAGAGAGCACAGCTTGCTGAAATAGCTGACAAGGCTGTGAAATGTAAAACAGATACAGTCTTTTGGAAAAACACAGTCTTGACAAAGATTTCGTAGTTGTGAAGCACTACCAGGCAAGGAAGTCCTGACAGCAAAAGCAGAGAAACATGGAGGGGCAGTGTCAGTATAAGGCACCTGGGTGTTTTCTTTAAATAAAAAAGTAACATCCCCAGACTTATTTTTTTGAAAATACATACTTCCTACAGCAGCACTGACTTTGTCTTGCTGTCATGCATACAGCTATTCACCCATCATCTGACTCGTAGCTTTAGGTAAAAGGACTTCTCTTTCTCCAATTAAGTAAAGACCCCGAAGAGGAGTCATCGCTAAGACTGCAAGCTGTACCAGCTTCCCAGGAAGAACTGTTTGTATGATCCCAAGTTTGTCACAATCTTAAGCTGAGACAAGGTTCAGGAGGTTGAAGATATACACTAGAAGGGATGGAGATGTTAGTGCAGTTTAGTGTAATGCAACATCAGAAGTGCTTGTGCTATGTGCCACAGCTTCTTACAGAAACTGCCAGGGCTGTGTACTGTATTAGGAAAAAGCCCTCTAGGTTACTTGCAATTAGCCATGTAGGATTGAGTTTGCCTTTCCACAGGGAGTTAGGTGGTTACCCATAAACCTGCTCACTGATACCAGATGTAAAGCTGAATCACAGGTAGAAATATTAAACTGATACATTTTATACAAAATTATTTAAATAGTTGCATAAGATCTCACTGTGGATTGTATTTATTTCTATGCAGCATGTGTATAAAGTTAAGAGAATTTTACCAGAATTTAACTGGGACACATACTGCCTTTGGAAAAACTTGGAATTTCTGTGAGAACCCATACTCAAAAAACACTAACATCTGGTTTGTGCCAGAAGCACATTTGAATTTTATAGGTTCATTGTTACAAGTAAGGATAAATATGTATAATAAACTTATGTGATGGAATGATTTTATGATTATGGTTTTGTCTGAATAACTATATCTGTTCCTCTTCATAGAGAGAAATTCTAGAACAGCAACAACAAGAGCGATATGACACAAGTTTTCATAGTATGTGTATGTTCTGTGATCAAGAATTCACAGGAAACAGGTTTGTTTCTTGCCCTGTTTGCTTTTGTTTTATTTTTTGATGCCTACTCAGCAACTTTGTTTATGTTTTCAATGTTATTGAACCAGTTAATGCATAATGGTAGGACTCAGAAGGTAGAATTAACTTTAAGGTATAGTTCACATATTTCTTTCAACTGAAGTGCCATTTTAAATAGCTCCTGTCCTACTTCTCAAACTTTTTATTTATTCCAGTGCAATTATTTCTACTACATGGTATGCTGGAGTTGAGTGAACCATTTTAAAGAGAAATTTTTTTTTAGCAGCTGTTTTAATGACTAGGACTGCTGTGTAAGCCAGTGTGATGGTTATTATTTTTTTTTATCCAATTGTACATTTTCTTATTTAAAGCTCTGCTAACGAGTGTGAATTTGAATATCCAATGAAAAAGAGGAGAGGAAAATTAGAGTGAGAACAGAGGGCTTTACAGCATCAGTCAAGTGCGAGCAAGAATTGCATTGAAGTGCATGCTCCAAAGAAACTTTGTTTATTCATGGCAAATCAGTTTCAATTGGAGAGGCTAAGTCTGTTTGCATGGGTAGTTCTGGTAATCTGGAAGGGTAGAAGCACCAGGGGTCATATTCCTGCAGGTCATCCCAATGTTCTATGAGTGTCCCTCTCTACTGCTTGGTGACAGTAGAGGAACTTCATGCTCTGCTTCCTCTTGAGTCTGACAGATAGAGAGCATGTTTGAAAATCATGCCTGGACAATGGTAAAAGCAAGTGTCAACATTCAGATATTTCTTTAGTCCCCAAAAGCAGAAGCTGAGGCAGATAGAGAGGCTGGGCACCTAAGGAATTAACTGGTATCTCTCTATCAGAATAATCTATTTTTTGAACGTCCATTATGTTTATTTGTGTACACTTTTGAGTGCTGTTCACGTTGCTAGTGCTGTGTGAAGCAATATTGATGTAAAAGCATATTGCATCCAAGAATTTCTGCTCTGCTAACCAGCATAGAGAAGTCTGACAAATGGCTGTTTAGAATGTTTCTCAAGAGGGTTGTGTGAAATGTGATTTACTTATACAAGGTAATGAATGATCTTTGCTAACAGTGAGGGTCAAAATAAACTATACTATAATTTTCATTTAAAGGATTATATTTCATGCATGTGGATAGAGTTGAAATGTTACTGAACATTCAGCAGAGCTGAAAATTAAAAACTTCCTGTTTCAATTAAATTGTTTTTTTTTCCTAGCAGTGGCAGCAAGACTATTACTGTTTATTTGACTTTGGCTTTTATACAGTTTCAGTACCATTGTTGTCTTTTAAATCAGTAATTGAATAATTCTTATATATATCCAAAAATATGTAACACTCTACTTGAATGTCTTTTGTAGATCTGTTCTTCTTAATCATATGGCAAGAGAGCATGCCTTTAACATTGGGCTGCCAGATAACATTGTGAACTGCTATGAGTTTTTGGCTGTATTACAGGGGAAGCTTGACAAGTAAGTAGAGTTTTGTTTGTTTGTTTTCAATAAACTTGGGTTATATTTCTTTTAACTTGGAAATAGTAGGTAAAAATGAATTCCACCTTTGTAGCTAGTTAAGAAGAAGAAAAGAGAGCAAAGAATTTCTTGTGAGTCCTCTTAGAGGTCTTTTTGTTGACTTATTGAAAACTAATTCCTAACAGTTAATAGTATGAAGTCAAGTGCCCTGTTTCAGTTATGTGTTACACAGGTTGACATCAATAATAGCACATGCCTTCTTCTCATAGCTGTTAGCATTAATGCTCTTTCTCATCCTGACAAACTTTTTGCTAAACATCTCGTTAATCACTGAGTACAGAGACCTTGTTCCAGTCTTCGTTTGCCTCATATACCATTACTGTGGGATGTTCTGTCTCCCTTTTGTACTGCTTAGAGAGTAAACCCAGAGCAGAAGGGGATAGATACATGTTAATTTTTCCCACAAATTAAGACATTTTAAAAATGCCTTTTATTGTTGGTATTGCCTAATGCTCTGAATTACCATGCTCACTGATAATTTGCAGCTTTACTGTTTATCAGTAGGACCTGAGGCTTTCAGATAGAGGGAGTTTTCTCAAAGCTCATCCTTTCTGTAGTTAATGCATATGCTGAAATTGTGTCCCGAGTAGTGAAAGGCCATTCCCACTATGGCTAAGGATTGACATAATAGCTATGGTAGTAGGATAGTACCTGAGAATAAATTACTAGAGTAGAAAAATCTTGTTTCAGGCAAATAAGACTACATTATGTATGCTGACAGAAAGCCTTCTGTACTCTTCGTGTGAATGCCCTTCTCAAGTAGAGCGAACACTTTGCTGTTAGCAGGTGGAACAAAGCAGATATGAAAATTCATAGATGTATGCTGGCATCTGACCTATGGTTCACCAGCAAGGCAATCTTGATTTGACGTCTGCAGGCATAGGGAGAACTCAAAACTTCTTAAATGTCTTGAAAGGCAGAATGATACTGAGAATCCTGAATTCCTCCAAACAAAATATCAGAGGGTAATCTGGAACCAAAACAGTTTTATGGTGCTGATTTAAGGCAGTGTATGTACTTCTGTTTTGTTTGAATTGCTCTGGAAGACATACTGTGGTAAAATTCTTATTTGTTAATGAATGTTTTCACCTTCTTGAGTAATGTGTATATACACCTAAATAATACTTTCCTGTCTATGTACAAATATGCATGTACCTATGGCTGTGTATGTCTATTTATGAATTATATATATTTCTGTCTGTGTGTGGATATGAATTTACTTACAGAATTTTACTTCTTAGGATTTCAAAACCCATTGACCACCCTGGCAAACTTTCATTTACCCTCTCTGTTGATGTAAAAACTTTCTGTTTAGCTACTTTAAATTGTTTCAATAGAAAAGTAGTATGTTCACAGTTTAGTTTTTTTCAATCTGCATTACAAAGAAACAATTACAGATGGATTGGATGTCAGTGTAAGTCCATGCTGAGTTACAGAGCTCACACAGTGAGCAATCAGCAGCCTTTCTGTGCCTACTTTTGGTACTCAGACTTTTCTCCCACTTTGCATATGGGGAAAACATTAAATTTTTTTGTTATCTATATTTTTCATTTTTTGTCATTGTTATTTCTGTTTGATTGACTGTACTGTGATCTAAGATTATCTTGTTTGTTTTATTTCAAATAAGTTTTCTGTTTCTATTAATTTGCTCTGACATGCTTAGGTTAATCTTATTATATGCAACTCCTGCTTATTTAAGTTTATTATTTTTTACTATTTTCAGTTTAACATGTTGACCTGTTTACCTTTATATCTTAGCTTGCAGTGTTTATACTGTGAAAAAGTCTTCAGAGACAAAAACACACTTAAAGATCACATGAGAAAGAAGCAGCATCGCAGAATCAATGCCAAAAATAAAGAATATGACAAATTTTATATCATTAATTACTTGGTAAGTAGTTCTATGAATAATTAGCAAATTGACTAAAGAGATACAGACATTATCTAGTTAAAAGTGAATAAATCCAAACTAGCAATTAGTATAAAGGTCAAAAATCAAGTGAAGAATTCTTAAGAAGTATGCTCATTTACGGTGTGATATTCTGGATAATTGTCAAACTAAGCACTAGTAAACATTTTTTGTTGAGATTTGATTTTGAGAGATGCTAGAATGTAGCTTGAAGAGACACTAATCATCATGTCATTAGTGCTCAGTCTCTGCTTTAAAAACAGAAGGGAAAGTGAGATAGAGCAATTAAGTAAATGGAGGTCTAACTTAAAACAAGTTGGCTTTGAGCTCATTTTCTACAAACCTTAAGCTGGAAGTGCTCTTCAGAGGGTAAATGAAATGCAAAGAGGAGGAAAATGAAAGACACAGAGATGAAAGAAAAACAGTTAGTTTTTAGCTTCCAGGTAGGTGTATGTTGCTAAATATTTTTTTATCTCAGACCTCTGAGAGTGTGCATGTGTATGTACCAGATTTTCATTTGCTGCCTTCAACTTACGAATATAGGAGCTGCTTCAAAAGCTGTCCCAGAAATAACTACAGTTCACCTGAAGTAGTTTTTGTGCCTGCTACATGTGCTAATATCCAGGTTATAAATAGGCATTCTTGACTGTTTTGCCTACTCTTTCCTTTTAATTTCTCTCCATGTGTGTTACTTTAATACTGAGAACAAAAATCTGTATGTTTAATGCTCTGCCTTTCTACCCAAGACAGAATGAGTTCTCTTGGTGATATTTTATATTTTTCTTCCAAAGATCAATGATCTGAGATCTGGAGGTTTTTTTCCTAGATATTCAAATTTCACAGTTTTGAAAACTGACCTGTATTTGCTGGACAGTGAGGAAAAAGTTGTGAAGCTGTGTAGGGTAGATGTTTTTAGATCCTCAGAAGAACTGAGCAGTTACTTCTCCTTTGGAAGTTAACAGATTTTACTTTAATGTAATTGTTTTAAGTGATTTTAATAGTTTCTTTCTTCTCTGCTTGTCCTGCACATAATATGTTTTCAGAACTTGGTATCTTTGAAATTATCTTTTGTCTCTCATTTGCATTAATTGTTGACGTTTTAATCTGTCCCATCTTAGATCACAAAATTGAGCTAGATGACTACCCAGAATCTCTTGAGAACCATGAAGTACTACTTGAGAAATTTGAGACATGCAGGAAGGTCATAACATGAATACAGACACAATGGCTGTGTCATGATAATAAGCAGAATATGCCAATGTAAATATAACAGCAAGGCTAATATTCACATACTTAACCTCTTTTCTCCAGTTGCTCCAAAACTGGAGGCCTTGCCCATGCCTGTCACCTGAGAATGGTCAGTGGTCTGTGGTCTGTGTGCTTCCTGACCCACAACAGACGTGGTCTGAGTGATGCTGTTTGCGTGGCCACAGACCATGCAAATGTTTCACAGTCAGGGCCCTGCTCCCCTTGGCCTGCAGCTGGGATTCTGGCCAGGTCTTGGCAGGGTGCCTTCACCTACCAGCCTGAACCAGCTCAGGTATTGGTCACTGAGTAGCATTACTCAGACATGTATTCTTTCATGTTCTTGAAATTACAGACAATAGTAAATAAAACTCAAATAAGCTACATCAAACCACCAAAATGTTTAAAATTGGGCAGTGGGTACTGCGTATGCAAGATCCGTGCCAGTACATCTTCTGGGACATCTTGAATGATCACAATTCCTTCTTGCTCTACATGCTCTGATACTACTATGTTGTCTTTCCATGTCTTTCCATGTCTTTCCATTTTCGGTTGTCCACACTACAGTCTACTCAGGGGACTGTTTCTCTCAGCCTTTCTGATCCTTGAGGCTATACCCACAGAATTTCTGACATTTCTTCTTTTAAAGAAATAATTAAAAAAAAAAAAAGCAGACTAAAAATCTCCATTTTAAACACTTATAACATAGTTCACTATAAAATGTCTGTTTGTCCACAGGAAATTTTTAGGAATCTTCCTACATAATGGAAAGAGTTTGCTTTCCAAACAGCCCTTGACAACCCCTTTTTTTCTGCACAGATACAAGACTAAAAGGAAGAACCTCAGTTTCTTCACTAGGAGTGCACTAGATTTGCCTTTACAGTTTAAGGAGGAAATATTGTGTAGAGCACATACATGCTCTAGAGTAGATTATATTAAAAGTGATAGGATGGATTTTTTCAAGCTGCATCTATATTCAGTAAATTCTAGATGTAATACAAGATCTGCTTTTTGTAATGGCTCAATGTAGTGATTTTGCTTCCTCTCCCATAACACCTTTACAACTTACCAGAAATTTTTTTTTAATGTGTACTATCAAGGTTTACTCATTCTTACCAATGAGTGTTAGAGGTCTGTGCTTCACATTGCTCTGAATGTCCAGAGCTTATACAGTTTCAAAGATATGAATGTGTTTTACATATCATATCTGAAATGACTCTCCAGTGGATTTGGAGGTCATTTATCTGTATTGTGTAAGTGTGGAAGATTATACTAATCCTACAGAATGGCTTGAAGTGTTAATTCAGAAAGATGAACTGGTACTGGAGTGCAAAGAACTCAGCAACAATGTATCCATGATATAGAGATGTAGAATTCCTTTTTTTTCTTTTCTTCAAAAAACATCTTCAAACCTAATTTCCTTGTTCCTCAGTGTATATTATCCTGTGGCCCCATGGCTCACCTTGCACAAAGAGGCAAGTAAAAATAGAGAGGGAAGAACTTTATAATCTGTGATGCCTGCTGGAGTCCATAAAAGAACAGAAGGCAGTATTAAAACTTTCTTATTCCCAGAGGAACTGAGGCAAACCCAGACTGACAAAGCCTTCCTTTCTGTATTTACCTGATTGTTACCAGCAGCACTTTTAGGTATAGAATATCCTTTGTACGAAGTCCAGATGTCTATTTTCAAATTGACTAATAGCATGTGTCTAAAGTAGGTAGCATCAGTGAATTAATACACTTATAACTAAACTAGGCAGCTGAGAAATGGTACCTGCTACGTACTAGAAAACTTGTTTCTTAAAGCCTTTATTTTCCTCAAAAATAAAAATATGTTTTCTCCTTATTGCCAGGCTCTAGGTTGTCACTATTATCTGTTGGGGTGCAGGGGAAGAATGTTTTATTATGGGAGTCATTTCTTATATTTAGCCTATTTTGATTTACATGGTGTGTATTTTGTAAAATAGTAAAGGGAAAATCCTTCATAAGTTGGTGACGATTCAAGATTTAATAAAATCCCCCAGTTGGGGAATGCTTCGTATTGAAATTCATCCAATGTGGAGTAGCTAGTTGGGGTAAGGCTATCTCGTCTTCCTGTTAGACCATCTCAAGTTCTGCAGCAATATAAACCAGATTACATAACTCAGATGATCAGAGCAAAACAGGTGAGAAGAAGGGCAAAAGAAAATTTGCAGAGGAAATCAAAATATGTTTGGAGTTTGTGAGCTGCTCAGGTTTGGATGTCCATTTGCACGTAGTTTGGGAACTGCTCTTTAGGGAACACTGTTTGAGATACCAACTGCTGTTTCTAGTTTCTCCCATCTCTGCACTTTTTTCAACTGTTGCCTCAGTGAGGCACACAGTCTTTCTTCCTGTAGAACTGGACTCAGGTTGCAAAGGTAAATTGCCAGTGGGACATTTCATCTCTGTGCAATTAGACTACATTTTAGAAGAGGAAATAATCAAACCACACACATTTGCATGTTCTCACTTTTCTATAGCATCATCCTCTCTGTGAGGTACAGAGAAAGTGTTTAAAATAAAAAGTTGTTTTTTCTTGAATATATAGCAAGGCCTTCAGAGTTTTTTTAATTATGCATTTTCTAGTGTTTGAACTATTAACAATGTCAAGTCTCATTTTTTTCTCTGGTTTTGCTGAGAATTTCTTGGGAATCTCTAGAGATCATTCCTGGCAGCTCTTGCATCTTGGATGAAAAAGCAAAAAAAATTGAATACTTATCAAAGGCATCCTTGGTCCCAGATGCCCATCAAGCTGGAGAACTGAAAAAGTGTTAAAAAAAACCAGAACAGACAAATAAAAAAAAAAACCACCTGAAGGATTTTTAAGAATGTTTCAAAGAGCTCTTTTCCAACCAATTACTCAGATTCAGTCTCTTGGCACTTTCATCACCAGTGTTCCTAGTTATCCATTCACCATGCAATTTTCCAGTAATACAAGACCTGGTTAACTTTTTGCTTTTTCCTTTTTCATTTCTCCTCTGAATATAAATAGATGAGGGAAACAGAGACATCTTACAAGCTCCCTCTCTGCCTTCACAGAAACACCATAAAAAACATCAGCAATAACAAAGCTCAGGCATGTTTTTTCCCTTTCACCTTCAATTAAAAGGTGAAGCTTAAGGCTGCTGTGTTGAACATACTCTCTTATGCTGATATACCTTGAGCTGGTAAGGGGAAAAATGGTGAGCATTTGTCTTCATTTTGCAGTGGTCGTGAGCCACTATCTGCTCCTTAAGGTGTTAACATTAGCAGACATAGGAAACTGTTGTGCAGCTGGGAGAACATGTGGTGAGAGGTGTTAATGGCTTCATGATATCTCACAGTAATGCTGACATTAACAAGCCTCCCCTCTCACTCAGAGAGCTTACACACTACCATGTAGTACCACTGGATTAATTACAGAATTTTCATTCTGTAATATATGATGACATTATGTTTACAGCTGTCTAGGGACAATTGTTTATCATTTTGCTGATAGACTCTAACAACTTCAAAAATTCTCATTAAATTGTTAAATGATGGATATCTTTTCTTTCTTTTTCCAAACACCCATAAAGGCAATAATCACATATATTAGTAAGTATGTTATTAAATATATTTATTACTAGGAATATTTTAATAAAATCAATTAAAATATTATCTTTTTATTAGCTGTCTTTTTTTTTATGGGGATAAGATCATCAACTATAATCTTTGTGAATCCTCCACAACCATCAAATATATGGGTTCAAAAATACTCCTCTGGTTACTGGTTAGTTTGCTTGGGTTTATTTTTAAAGACAAGAAGAATCCCAGGAAAGGAAAACACTAGCTAAAGATCACTGCTGGTATTTCAGTAGAGCCCTTCAGCTTTTTATTGCCTGTTATTTATATCTCAGCCATGCTGAGAGTGCTTGCCATTGTGCTGAACACTGCACAAATGTATTGTGATATACTTCATGCTGAAGGTCTTTAAGGTATAAATAAACAACACAAAAAGTAAAAGTAGGAACAGAGCCCTGGCTCTCACTGCCTTTCTGGAGCACTCTGTAGTTAAGTTGACACCGTGTTTTCGCTGGCACAGCCTTGAACAAGGCACAGGCACTGAGTGGTGCAGCTGTGCCTGCTGAAGCCTCAGGTGGGACAGCTGCATTAAGCTGCACGTGCTGCTTGAAAAGCAAGGTAGGCAGACTGGATTGAGCAAGTGTGGGGGCAAACTTGAGATAGTCATAACACACCCACCTCAGGAACACTTTGGAAGTGTTGCAACACTGGTTTTCATGACAACTCTGTTCCAAATCATCTTCCTCTCAGCTACAGTATGGGAAGTGCCCTGTTAAAAGATGAAAATAATTGTTTAAAAATTCATACTAAAGCAGTGCTGTATGACTACCTTTTACTCACAGCAATACTGAAGTGATCTAAAATAAAATATTGATTGTGACTTCTGAGATATTCATTCAGTTCAGTGACAATGTGTGATGAGAATCAGGAAATGTTTTTTTTATTATCTTTTCTTTTTTTCCCCCCAGGAATTTGGAAAGTCCTGGGAGGAAGTGCAGTCAGAGGATGACCGGGAATTACTAGATAACCTAGAAGAGTAAGAGTTACTTATGTACCCATTACACAGACTTGCAAGACCATTATTTTTTTGAAGAAGTTGCAAGGAAAATGTTGTGCACAGTTAGCACACAGTTTAAATTAATTTAAGCCAATCAAATCAACTCTAAATTGTCCTCATTAAAAACACTTCTTAGCAATGAGAGCTGTAAACTTCATATTTCAACCACAAGCCTGTTTTTTGTTTTCCTAGAGCTCAAACAAGAGCCTTCTGGGTTTGTACTGATGTAGATAAAATGCATTATTATTTACTTTTGCACCAGAAAACAGTCAAACAGCTTTTGCTCAAATTTAAAAATTAAAAGTAAGCATCAAGAGTGTCAGTATGAAGAAGAAATTGTGTGAAAAAAAATTGATAAAAAGGTAATAAATAGAGATTAAAAAAGGATTTCAAAGGAAGCTTCTCAGCAGTGCTGACTGAGGGCAACATCCACCTCTTCTGCATTCTTCTGTGGTCCAGGCCCCTCAGATCACTGCAGAGGTGATTTCCTTGGCCATAGAAATTGAATAAGCAGGAAGAAATTTATGGGTATCAAGGTCCCTGATCTTCCTGGTTCTCTCTGTGACTTGAGGTTAATTTTACTTGACTCTACCTGGTTGCAGTAATAGTTCAGTCTCTCAGCAGTACTAGGATTGAAATGGATGCTTTGGTAAACATCAGTGTACTTGTCTAAATGTAGTATAAGTGAGTAATAAATATTTCATAAGTAAATAACACTTAGAGTTAGCTCTGCCTGATGATTATGACTTTGTCTGGTGTATTGAAAGATTAGAAATGTATACAAGAATTTTAAAAGACCTTAGAAAAATAAATACTGAAAGCAATATTTAATGACTTGCCAAACTGGATAGAAATTGAAGTTAGTATTCTGTATATTAGTGCAGACAGTTTCAAGTAGGATTAAATGCCTGTCTGCATAGAAATTACCTAGTATTAACTGCTCAGTTTTTATCAAATTTGTAATTTTTTTAGACTCTACAGCAGATTGTAATAATGTATCCAGCTATAAATCCACACTGTCTTTTCCAACCCTTTAAAATATTCAGTTTCTCTGGATTTATTTCTAGTGTTTTGAAAGCAGAATCTGAATTGCCCTTTCTCAAAAAGTCTCTTTCCATATCTAAATGAATCTTTTTGACTTTTATTCATAAGAGATTGGTCTGACTGGGAAGAGTATCCTGTATGTGCAGTTTGCCTGTTTTGTGAACAACAAGCAGACACCACAGAAAAACTGTATCTTCACATGCAGGTAAGTCTTCTTTTAAATAACAGTTTTTTCATCACATGGATTAAAAACTGTGTTTGTAACACCTTTAGTAAGGTCAAATCAGCTGCTGCATTAAAATGTTGTCTTCAGCACAGAACTAAAGTGCTACATGCATCTCCAGCATCTATTCTTGAAAACATGCAGAGAAGTCAGGCTTTACATTAAGAGTATGACTAGCTATTACTTGTGAGTGTACAGACTGCTACAGGCAGTAAAGAAATAGTATCTTTGATATCATAGTGGTTTCATGATTTAATATATTGTATTATGGTTAGCATCTGTGCTTCAGTTTTAATAAACTATTTAACAATATTAAATATGAATGCGGAAGTTTCTGATTAACCAAAACTTCTGGGTTTTTTTCATGCATTAATTTTTGTGTGTCTATATGTATATGTCTGTGTCAGCCCATGAAAATCTGATCTGTTTTTAACTTGGAGTAGTAGTAGAAGTAGTGGAAATAAAATCTTTTTACTTCGCTTTTTTTTTTCTCCAGAAATCACATGGATTTCACTTTCCTAAAATAAAGTCAGAGCATGGTGAGTAAGAGGGGCTGTAATTTTCAGTATTTGCCACTAGTGTGGAGAAAACCACATCATAAGAATAGTGGAAAACAAGTTTATCTGTTTTTTTTTTGTAGAGACATTTAACTTTTCCATTATGGAAACTGTTTCTGCCAGCTTACAAAAGCAAGCCAAGAACACTTTATTTTTATGGAACTGTTGCTACTGCCAAGGATGTGTGCTATTTTCTTTAGACCCATTGGATTGTTTTGCAGAGTAGCTTTTACAAATACCTGCTCTATGAGTTCCGGGTCTGGCTGCTGGAGACTTAGAAGTATTATTATTTTTGTTGTTATTATTGTTATACCTGTTAATGCTTGCTTTCCAGCTAGGAACTTTGTTTGGCCAATGTTTGCTTTCTGCTGTAGAGTAGAATCATTTAGGTTGTGGAAGACCTTGAAGATCATTGAGGCCAACTATTAACCCAGCACTGCCAAGTCCACCACTAAACCATGTCCCTGAGTGCCACATCTACACGTATTTTAAATACCTCTAGCCATGGTGATTCAGATGTTTCTCTGAGCAGCCTGTACCAAGGCTTCACAAGCCTTTTGGTGAAGAAATTTTTCTTAATATCCAACTTAAATCTTCCCCTGTCACTTGTTACTGGGAAGAAGAGACGGACCCCTACCTGGCCACGGCCTCCTTTCAGGTAGCTGTAGAGCGTGATTGAGTCAGTCTGGAGCCTCCTCTTCTCCAGGCTAAACAGGGGGAAATCCCTGCTCTGGTCCTGCTGGCCACAGGATTGCGGATACAGGCCAGGATACCATTGGCCTTTTGGCCCTGGGCACTGCTGGCTCATGTTCAGCTGCTGTCACCAGCACCCCCTCGTCCTTTTCTACTATGCAGCTTCCCCCAGCCTGCAACACTGCATGGGGTTGTGTGGCCAGTTGCAGGACCCAGAACTTCTCTTTGTCAGACATAATACACTGACATCCTGACCCAGGCTCATCTCTAACGGGCCTGGTTTTATCCCTTACCCCCTTCAAATCTCATTTGAAACTCTCAGTGAGTCCTGCTGACTCCTGTGCAAGGATCCCTTTCCCTCTCTGAGACAGGTGTACCCCATCTGTCACCAGCAGGCCTGGGGTCGTGTTGACACACCCATGATCCAAATACCCCAAATTCTTCCAGTGGCACCAGGCTCAGAACCAGGTATTGATCTGCTGGCTCTTCCTGTTTCTTCCCTCATTATTCCTTGCAACTGGAACACTGCTTGTGCTCCTGATCCCTTAAGCAGTCTTCCCAAGGCCCTGCAGTCTCTCTTGATTGGCCTAGGACTTCTTGTTTCAACTTCATCACTGCCCACCGGAAAAATCACTAACCATGAGGGTAGGAAGGTTTCTCATCACACGTTTAACCTGAGCCCCAAGGAGGCAGCAGACTTCCCCTAAAAGTGAATCTGGTTGGCATTTTGGCCTTCATTCCCTCGAGCAGGGAACCATCTGTGACAATGACCTGTCTTTTTATCTTTATGGGAGCAGCTGTTTTGCAGGGCACAGGCTTACTTAACCCCAGTGGCACCCTGTGCTGGGTGAACCATTGTCCTCATCACCCAACCTCATTGGGTTCCACTTGCAGGGGCTCTCACCTGTTATACCTGGGGAGGCAAGACAGTCACAGAGGAGACAGGTCTGCTGCACCAGAAAGGGACTTGTCACCACTGCCCCTGTCCCTTAAGTCACTGTGCTCAGACAGGTAGAGGGAGGGCAGGGAACCCTCCAAACCATGCATCCTGTCTACCTGCTGGGCCTGTCCCAGGGAAGCCAGGATGCAGTGCCAATAGTCAGTCTCTCTCATTCCCAATATTCTTCAACCTACTTGCCTCCTCCTGAAGCTCTGTAACTAAGCCTAAAGACAGACTGAGAGGAAGCAAAATGTTTGCAGTTTTTGCACTAAAAGAGGGGTTGGTTTCCCAGCAGCTAGGAATAACCACTTATTCAGTTAATTTGCTGAGGTACAGCATGCAGGCAGTGGCGTCTTCAGTAAACTCTTATCAATCCTTATGCTTAATCCAAGAAAGCGTTTTTAAATTAAGACTTATGTTGCCCAAGTGCTTGTTCACTAACATCTCTCCCAGGTCTGAACTTCTATCAGCAAGTAAAGCTAGTGAATTTCATCAGAAGAGAAATCCATCATTGTCGTTGTTACAACTGCCAGGAGAAATTTGAATCCAAAGGAGGATTGATAAGTCATATGGAAGAGACCAAACACATTGCATTCCTGCCAGCGAGGTCTACATGGGATCAACCACAGTAAGGGATTTGCTTCAGTATTTCTTCCAGCATTTATACTTTTACTTGATAATTTCTATAAAACAGTAAGTTGAAAGTTCTGTGGTTTGCAAATACAATAGTGCTCTGAGCTCCCTAACTCTAGTGGCCCAGATAAAATAATAAGTAATCTCAGAACTACTCAGAATTAGAAATCTCTGTATAGTCTGAAGATAAAATTATACTGCTCTTCTAGCTGCATGCAGGATGCAGTGTACCTATACATGGGATTTTCACTTTCAAGTCACTATCCTAGAGAAGTTTGTTCTTGGAAAATTGTTCTAGAACCAAGTCAAACCCCTTCTTTTGCATGTCTAATGTAGATATATGCATGATGTCTACCTAACTTTAGCATTAAAACAAGTTGGTTGTTTACCCATAGTTTTTTCCATGGAAAATAGAGAGACAGTGTAAAAAAACACTGGTTCAGTCTCTAAGTAAGCTGTATGGGTCCAGGAAATGATGCTCTCTACCAGGTGGTAGAGCACAGGGAGTGTTCTAACTCAAACACCTTGGTTCAGCATTTGTTGAGGGACAAACATGGATCTGTAGTCTCTTTTGTAATATCATATAGTTGAAGAAATAGGAGGAAGGGCTCATCTGTTGTCAGTTCTTCTCTATGACTCTTCTACACTGTGCATACCTGCACTGTGGAGAGATTTTTTTGGGTGTGCTGTTTCCTGTCATTCCAGACAACCAGACTTGCTCATGTTTCCTTTTTAAAATTCTTGTCTCAGCCTCTCAAACAAAATGTGTGACTGTCTAGTGATCATGTTCTGTTGCTTTCAGGTATTATTTTCCTACCTATGAAAATGATACACTCTTGTGTACACTGTCAGACAGTGAAGATGCAAAAGCTGAGGATCAAAGTGAAGAAGTGCCTGTTGTAAGCGAAGATATATCCAGTTTAAAAGCTCTCAAACAGAACAGTGTTTTAAACCAGCTTCTGTGTAAAGATAGAAAAAATCAGGAGAAATTTTGACCTGGGAGTACAATGGCTGACCTTTAATGCTTTTTCTACAAGAAAAAAAAATTATTTAAGTACTATTGGAATACAGTTAAACTCACAAATGTTATCATTATGGGATAAATATTAAAAAGTGAATGCTAAATAAAAATTTAAATGTTAACTTTGTTGGTACGTCTTCCTTTAAATTTTAGCTTCATTTTAAAATTGAATGCTCAATTTTCTTCTAGGATCTTTAAATACCCTTTGTGCATTAGTGTTATTTACAAATTTTTCCTATTTTTTTAATTTTTCCTGAATGATCAGAATATGAGTAGTATTTCAAGGCCACCTTGTGAAAGGTGAGAACAGCGGAGACAATGTATAAAGCCAGTGAGTAAATCTTCTGTGTCTTATTGCTGTTAGAGAGGAGTCAGAAAATGTAATTCTTGATCTAGTGTGTGAAGGAAATCTAGCTCATTTTTACCTTAGAACTTTGGAAAATAAAAATAAATCTGTATATCTCTATTATTAGTCATCAATATTTAAGACATATGGTGCCTATTCTCAAAACTAGCCCAGAAAAATTAATAAAGCTCTGCTTGCCCCATGAATATCTGACTCCATGAAAAGTTGCCAATCTAAGGTCTAATTATTATAGGAATAATTGCAATATTGGTTGCATGAAAAATCCAAATAATTTGAAGTCGATTTCTTGTATGGTTATGAACTGAGATGTTAAAGAATGATTTAAGGAATTGCAGACACATAATCCAAATGAAAGCTTAAAACTCTCAAGTCCATAAAAGCTGCCATATTTCCTTTTCAAGTTCTCAAAGTGGCAGAAGATCTTCAGCA
Organism: Chloebia gouldiae; assembly: GCA_003676055.1. NCBI lineage: Eukaryota > Metazoa > Chordata > Aves > Passeriformes > Passeridae > Chloebia > Chloebia gouldiae. The sequence goes on along the minus strand of QUSF01000009.1, from coordinate 10,821,549 downwards.
TGTCCAGAAAGAATCTCAGTCTTGATAGGGTAAAGCTGCTCAGAGCATAGGTCATGCTAGGATGATCCAAACTAAGTATTCCTGAAATGTTAAGTAGTCCCAGAATTCAGGTTTAGCTTTCCATAATATGTATAACCTCTTTCAAAAGTGTTAGTACATTATTTTTTCTTCTTCAGGTGAGTGTTAGAGCACTGGCTGAAAGAATTAAGTCTTGCCTCAGTGCCCTTCCCTGCCTGAGAAGATTCAAAGCTGCAGCTTTGCCTTTGCACAGCCCTCATTACCTGAAATTCCTTGCTATCAATAAGAGTTGTTGTTGTTGTTTGTCTTTATACAGTGATTGTGAATTATAAAGCAGTCCTGGGAGCAAGGTATAAAGTGCAAATCTTTAGCCATGTTCTGCTAAGCTTCAATGTCCCACCTAATTCACCCTGCAATCTTATTTGCATCAGTTTCTTTTCATTTGCATTGAACTGGTTTTCTCCTGCCATTAATTGTCACCCTCTAGCACCTCTCTTTGCTTTCTCTTTCATATTTTTCTTAGGCCTGGGTGCTCTGGACATAAGGTAGAGCAACAGGATACTGAAAATGCACTGAGTAAGATAGATCAACCACATAACTGCAGAGTGAAACAGAGACAGAAGCAGTATCTGACTCTGTCAAGAGGAAATGGGATAGAAGTGCAGCAGGTGCTGAGAATAGAGACAGAAAAAGGGGACAGTTGTAGTCATACATTTGCATTGGTACAAAAATCTAGGAGGAGCAAGCACAAGCCCTTTTAGTTCAATATTTTTGAACTAAAATATCCTGACCATCTTAAATTAGCTACAATCTGCACTTCTTGCATTTGTAAAAGTCTTAATTTCATACAGCAATTGCAATGGCTGTTGCTGATTTTTTTGCCCCCTAACTTTCTCCAAGCAGTTATTTTCTTCCTAACTCAGAAATTGATTTCAGTCTTTGCTTTTTAGTCAGATTCTTAGCTGAGGGAATAAGAGTTAATGGGGCTTACATTAGTGATGTGTGTTGAGCAATGGAAAAAATCAGCAAAAGAACTATGGCAGCAGCACACAAATGAGTTTTATGGCAAGCCATCTCAGGAGGGCACATTAAGGGAAACATAAAATTTTACTGATATATAATAAAGTGAAATTGCAAAACATTTCCTAGTCATAAGGAATGTGATGCTGAGTCATTCAAATACCTACAAAATAAAAACAATATGAAATGACTGCTGTTCTGGTTCTAAGAGAAATTCGAAAAAGCAAAGTTTCAGTGCAGAATTAAGAGACTATCTAAAGAGAAATTGTATAAATACCACAGACTGTATTTTGAGTAAAGAGAAAAAGGTAGTTAGGAAGAATTCATAAGCAGTGTATAACTGTTCCCTGGAAATAGCAGGAACATGAGTAATCAGATTAGGGTTGAGCTTGTTACATCGGTTATGAACAGGCAACAAAGTAGGTTAAAGTCTTTTGTAGGTTCACAGAGAGGGTTGGTTATGGTTTCTAGAGTAAAAATCAAGCATTTTCATTTAGCACAATGATGCTTGTCATTTTGCTGGAGCATACTTATTTCTTCATATAATGCTCACAATTTTCCTAGGCATTCTTGCCCTCTTATCTGTTTAAAAACTGAAGCTATTTTTTGTCACAAATAGAGGACCCAGTAATGGCTGCATACAGTTATTAGGGGCAAATATGGTCTTCTAAAAAAAGAGTATTTTTGGAAGCATTGCAACAAAAATAATATAATAATGCCTTAATTCTTGGAGTGGACAGAATTCAAGTTGGCAGATGCTCTTGAGAGAATCAGATGAGAAGAATGTGTACTTCTAGTTGGTATGAAAAAATCTATACTAATTTAACTCCAGTGAACATTTTTTACAATAATTCTTCTTAGCCTAGACCTGGACTCCTTATACATATTCACTTTTCTGTGTCTAAAGCCAAATTTAGAAGGACCTGGGTTAAAGGAAGAAAAATGCTAGTGTCAGGTAACTGGAAATCCTTCCTGCTCTTTTTACAAATATCTTAATTATGTCTTTGATGCTTCTCCATACTCAGTTTAGTCTCTCAAGTCTGTGCAGTCTTAATCTGATTTAAGGAGTTAATGGTTGTTGGCTTCCATTTAAGACACTGTTTTCTGTTTCTGTCTACATTTGCCTGGCGTGCTGTGAGAGCTGTCAGTGTCTTCTCTTGGCTGGCTAAATGGTGCCTAATGAGAGAAACACCAGACTAAATTTCTGAAAAGTCTCTCTGCTGCTGTCCTTCCTCAGTGTCATTGCTGCCTCTGATTTCCAGTCAGATCTCTACTAACAAGTGAGGTGTTTGTTACAGTCTCTCTCTCCTTCTTCCATTTAAGTGTTTGACCTAAATCTGAGGTGGGACACTGAACTTTGAGTGGAAGTAAACAAGGTTACCAGTGTCCATTCTCAAATTCAAGTCCAGAGCAGATAGTGGACAAAGGCCTTGGCATCATCTACTGTCTACTGCCAGTGAACAGCAGCAAATTTTCCTGGCTTTGCTCATGACTTGATGCTATATTAAATTATCTTCCATTATTTGCATTTTACTTAGATGTATACAGAGGACAAAGAGAATCAAAGATCCCCGGAGAAAAGCTGTATTTCACATTGGAAACATGAAAAATACTTTGTTTCCTTAGGAGGGAAACAAAGTCAGGATGCTTTCTGAGGCTTGGTTACAATACAACAACTGAAGCATCTGTTGATCAAATTATGCCTTCGTCTACTTCTGCCAGGTCAAACTTGGTTAGATAACAATTTTCACCTGCAAGAGGTAATTTGTAACCCTAGAAAGAATTACTGCTTCCATGCAGTAGTCATTAAAATCAGCTGCTGCAGAAATATATGCAGAAGTGGTTGCATGTAAAATTAATCCCTTTTTTTTTCATGAGCATTCAATGAGCTGTTCTTCTGTATACAGTTTTTTTTTTTCCTTTCTGTAGGAAGTTTTTTCCTACTAAGCTGTGCTCAATTTGATTTCTTCCACCAGGAAGAAAGTTTTAGTTGCTTCTTGAATTGGATTTTACATCTTTTGCTAAACTCTTGCTCATGAAGATGCAGACAAAATAATTATTTTAGTGATTAACATGTAACCATTTAGTTGAATTCACATTTGATATTTTACATCCCTGATAAATTCACTCCATAAGAAGAGCAGGGGAATTAAGGATATTTACAACTAAAAATACATCTGTTGTGTTTCCATAAATTTAGATAGAAATAAAAGTGTTTTTCTTCCACAATCTTTGAACACAATTCTCTCTGTCTGGTGTACAGTCTTGTGACTGAAAAGCTGGCTCTGTGTAGATTACATATGGGTCTAATGTTTAACCTTGCATTATAATAAATGTAGTCTGTGGGTCCTAGAGTCATTCAGCTCACCCTAAAGAAGTGTGTTACTGCTAGAGTGCTGATATGCTGCAGTTGTAATTCCCAATATAAACAAATGCTTCAAAATTTCACATTTTGACAGTCACACAACGCATTTGTCACATCACATCTCATGAGTGTGTAGTGAAATCCCTCAGAATAACTACAGGCAGACTTGGTATCACCTCAAGCCACAGCTTCATTGAATGTCAGGAGATTTACTTTTATTTTTATGCTTTCTGGAAATAGCAGAACAATTTAGGAATAAATAATGCAGGAATTGCTAATTGCTCATTAGGGAGTCTGTCTTTGTAACATGCCTGCACAGCTTTGCAGAGTCAAACACTGCTTTAACCTTTATGTGGTTTTACATTTAGGTTTCCAGTTGTACTGAGATATTTTTTTTACTTTCTAATGCATACCTGTGTCTTCACACCAGTTATGGAAATATTGCTATGGATCTTCACAAATATTTGACCTGTTGCAATAAACTGTTTTTTGTTAGAATCTAGGTGAAATAAAGAGCAGATAAGCAAGGATGAAGCTTAGCATTTGTGAAGAAGGATCATGAACATGTGACAATGTATTTTTACAAACAGTGATTTGCCATGCATTCTTTGACAAATATTGTTACTTCCCTCTGCCTCAGTTTCTTAAAAAGAAAGACTGTGATTATATGATAACAACTACTAGGAAGAAAACCGCACATGGTAGATAGGATGCCAGTGTATGCATGCAGCTTATCTGAATTAGTTGGGCTTTCAAATCTGAAATATTTAGTTCAGAAGGTGACTAGATCACAGTCAAAAGCTTTTCTCATTCAAGAAGAAGAAACATAATTTTGGGATTACATTCCCATAAGGAAACAAATGTTGAACATTTTGAAAATGATGCTTTTTTAAAAGAAGGGTTAACTTCCAAATCAGATTTTCAGACTATTTCTGATTTGTCTTCAATTGAGGTTTTCAAGTAGAGAATGTGTATATTTTAGAAGATCCTCTGCTTTTAGTCATATTACAGATCTTCCAAGCGTTCAGTGGCTTACTAAGGAAAATTGTTTTCCTGTAAGAAAAAATGACTGCACAGTGTAGAGTACCCATGGTTGGCACAGATGAGAGAAGATGTCCATGCTGGTTTGCTCTATCCTTAAAAGGGATAAATCCATGAGTTTGCTGAGTTTAAAGAAAGAAAATATATTGCAATACACTGTGCATCCCTTAATTCACTTAATTGATCCATTGATCCATTCACTTAATTGATCCTTTATTAACAGTTTCTATTTTAAATCCTAACTTTAAGAAGGTTTCAAGTGAAGGTCTAATATTTTTCTCAAAAGGTATACACATGAGGTAGGTAAGATTTCTCAGATTCACTTAAGCTTGTGCCTTGCCTTTCCTTCAGTGTAGGAAAGTCTCTGTTTAAGACAGGACTTCTTTTCAGTATTAGAGCTGATACTTGGATATTTTTTTCTCAAAAGTTGGTGCAATGGTACTTTTGTTCATTTTGTCATCTTTACCAGAGGCCTGAGTTTTTTAATGTGCCTTGAGCTACTCAGACAAACAGTTACATTTCAAGTAAGCAATCTGTGAAACGGCAGATGCTGGGATCCCTGCTTCAATGTAACAATGTGGACCATTTTCCCATTGATGCTGGATTGTCCCTAGGGATCTTTAAAGATGAAGATGAGATTCCTTTTGCCTCCTAGACTTTGGTGACACTGGGAAAGTTGTTTAAATGCCCCTAATGACTGATTTGAAACCAGTTAGATAGGATTCCAATTAATATCTAAAATGAATGTCAGCATCCTGTCGAGCAGATTTCCTGCTGTTAATTTTGTTTCCGGTTGGGAAAAAAATACATTCCTTAATATATTTGACAGTGTTTATCTACTAAATTCCTGGAGCTTTGTGCTGATTAAAGAGTACAGTTCTAAAGTCTGCCCTCTCTTGTTTCTACTGCTTTATTCCTCATCTCTTCCTCTGCCACCATTCCTCCATGGGATTACCACTGGCCACCTCCCACTCCTCAGTCAGGTTTACCTTGCAGTCTTTCATCTGAAAGCTAGACTAAATCTTATTCCAATATCATTCCAAGCTAAGGATTTAGTAGAGCTTCATACATGTGCAGAATGCCTCCTATGCAGACTAAGGGCTTTGCAGAGGCAGGGGAAGGTAGATGGGTTAAAGGTTTTGGTGTTCTCTGGTCATGAAGTAAAAGGCAAGAACATGTTTTCTGCATGTACATGGGATAATCTGTGTAAAAAGCAGTAGTTAACATGACTTGTCTTGCAAAAGGACTTTCATTAAACCAGTAATGATAAAATATGTACTAATCTATTGGACATAATATTTGAGAATAACATAAACAGATGACTGGTGTCATCTGTTGTGCAGGCTGTAAATTGATGTTCTGGTAAGAGCATAACTATAAATAGTAAAAGAAATCTGGATTTTAGGGTTTTTTTTCTAATTTCAAAGAATGAAATAATATTTTATATCTTCCTTTGAGAAGGCTATAGCCATTGAAGAGATTTGAGCTTTTTGTCGAGGTATTTAGGGTTGAGACTGCTTTCCCCTCTGAATTTAGATAGCAATTGAAGTGGTCCTTGAAGAGACACATGGTGATAAGGCAGCCATCTGTTTAAAAAGGGGTCCAATAAATCTCATTTTCAGTGACTGAATTAAAATACCCTTTAGCTCCTTTCATTTTATTATTTTTTATTAATTATTTTTCATTTACTTTATTTTTTATCACACTATGTGGAAGACAGGAGGCTTAGAACCTGGAAATAGAAATTTAAGAAAAGGCAGAAGCTAGGTAATAGTGGTACAGCTTGAGATGCAGGATTTCCAAAAAATGTCAAATAAATGCATTTTTTTTTTCCAGAATAATCAGAAATCTTGCAAAAATCTGAAATTAAATTTCTGTTTTCTGAAGTTAAACTTTAATTCTCAGGAATGGGAGACTTTGAGAATACTTAGCACACAGAAATTATTAGAAAGCCTATTTAGGAAGTAGATGTAGCTTGTTTACACTTGAATACCAAGGAATAGACAGACCACCAAAAGTAAAACCTCCCAGACCTCATGAATCCTTCCTAGAAATTTTCCTTCCCTTCCCACCCTCCTATTAGTCCTGATGTCTCAAATCTTTAAAGATTTTGAGGGCCCTTGGTTTCCCATGGTTTCAATGGGAGTTGCCAGGAGTAGCTTTCACATTCAGTCACCCAATGTATTCACTCCCTCTACAGGCTGCTGCAGCCAGGAACTGCAATATGTCACACTATAAGATATTTTTCTAGGGAGCAGTGCCTGTTTTTGTGACAGAGAGCTGCACAAGTGCTTGCAAAGACACCAAGGAAGGGAAAGGCACTAATTTTCTCCCCTCCACTCACTCACAAGCAGGTGAGTGACACCACTTCTGTCTTGTTCTGCAGCCAGCTGGCAACTTGCCTTGTCCAAAATACACCTTTTCCTGTGGTGGTGGAAGGCAGTGACCTCCCCATCATCCAAGGACAGCCCGAAGAATGAGAAACCCTCCTGATTTCCTCTTCCAAGAGCACACAGTTTCTATTCACCCTTCTCTGTTTTGAGGCAGAACACACATTTTTATCCCTGCCTCATCAGGTGGTGCAGGGGGTTGCAGGCAGATGGTTCACAGTCAGGCTCCAGATTTCTTTAATCTCTCCTTTCTCTTGAGGGCCATAGCTAATATGCCAGCTAAAAACACAACTAGAGCATTACTTACTGATATTATTTTGCCCAATGGCTGCTGATATGGAAGTTCATACATATGCACATATTATTTTCAATTAAATCTCTGAATTTCATGGTTATATCCAAGTAAGGTTTTGGGTGCTTTAAAACTGAGCTAAGTAAGGTTCAAATTATTGAGTTCTACTCCAGTGACTGTCTAGATTTTATGCTATTCTCTGAAGCAGGAATTGTCCCTCCAGGCTGATTGCTCTTAGCATGGGGGTTTACACCTGTTCCTGTTTTGGTGCTACATTCTTGCAAATTTTTTATGGCAAAACATCCATTGGACTTAAAAAAATGTTTAAGATTTTTAATGTGGCTGCCTGTGCAAAAAATGCTTTAAACATTTTTAGGCAGAGGAAGGTGCCAGACCAAGTCCCCACTGCCTGCACATATGTACTAACTAGGTTCTTACATAGCAATTCCTCCCACAGCATGAAAGCAATCAATGAACACATTTCAATAATTTAAAACCAGATGAAAACAACCTCCAGAGAAGACTGTAAGCTCCATATCTCACCTAGATGGAATTTCTGCAGCCCTCATACGCTAGAGACTGTGAACAGAAACATATTTTCTGCTGGCTCCCTTTGCTGACTGGTTTGGGCTTTGTTTTAGTGTGCTTGTCACTATGGACTGGGCAGGGAATGCAGGTAGCAGCTGGGGGTTCTGGATTTTGTGGCAAGGGCAGGTACTTAAGAGTTACTACACAGCATCTGAGCTGCTCGTAAGGGCCCCTACAGCCCCCACACGTGAGTAGAGAGGAAGATGAGTGTGGCAGCACGGAGACACTGCAGCACAACACAGTGACCAGGGCTCACCTGCTTTGGCTCTCTGGGCCACTACACAGTGAGGTAATAAGCCTCAATCTGGGGCTTGGGGCAGCTTTTTTGTTTCAATGCTGTTTAACTTCTCTGGGTCCTGCAGGTAGCTGTTGCAAAAGTAAAAAGCACACAACTGCCAAAGTTTACCATTAATTAACAAGCTGCAGAGGTCCCTCCTGTCCTTTCCTGTGTAGCATTGCTGTTCTTACTTGAAATTGGTTTTGTCACCAGTGACAGATTGCAAACTGCCTCACCTTTAGAAAGTTGATGCTTTAGGCTCTGTATCCATTACTGTCACTTAACACATTGAGAGAAATGTAGAAACATCTGCTTCCATGCAACATGCTACAACCTTCCTATGAAAAAATCAGATGTGATGTTTTGACAGCAAATATTGCTTAGCATGCAAGGCAAGTTCTATCCGAGATAGGCAAAACTAGTGTCACTGAAGTAGAAAACTTGAAATGTGCCAGCTTCCTGGGCTGACAGGAATAGTACAGAGCAGGAATATTCAGCCCTGTTTGTTCAGGAGGCACAGACACCTTAGAAACTTGTGGCACGCACAAAGTCACACATGAAGGATATGTATTTGCTTTTCTCAGTCATTTTGGAAGCAGCCACTGGAGTACCTGGTTGGAAACCACAGACAGAGCTCTCAGAAGGAATGAAAGGACTAAGCGTGTCCCAGTTTCTGGTTAATGAGAATTAGCGGGTTTTGTGCAAAAATACATTCAGTCACATAAAAGTTACGCATAGACTACAACAGGTAAATGGCAGAGCTGAAAGGACAGGAAGAGCTGTGAGGCTGGAACCCCTGTAGCCAGCTGTGCATTGCTTCATCTCACCATTCCTGATGCATTGCTTTTTTTAATGAAGTAAATGTTCATAGACATACCAATCTGGGTCACTGAACTCAAATAATTCTGCAAGCACTTCAGCCCAGTAATACTAAAGAAGAGCTCAAATTATTTGAACCACTGATACATCTGATGCTCTTTTATTCATTATTTTCTGTGCATTATTGATTGTCTCTTTTGCTTGTTTGCTCAAAGGGAGTTAAATTGCATTCAGAGGCTGAAAGTTTGTAACATCTGACAGTTGGTCTGGAGGTACCTCCTGGCTTCCAGAAGATTAATTTCAGAATGTTAAACACATGTATATTCACTGGTTTTCAGTGATCTGCTAACATCCAGGAGGCAAGAACTACCAGGAATCTGAACTACCTCTATTCCACTTGTTTCTGCAGACAACACATGCAGAGAGAGTATGCAGGGGTTCACCACAAGTGTAGGCTTACTGGGGAGGTGGTTGAAAATTGTGCCCTTGGCCCTACTTCCTTTATTGTCTAGCATTTCTATATTTTGTAGTTAATTTCCTGGGAATAAATTCTAGTCTCTCTGACTGTCCAAAAGGTTTTCTTCAGGAAATCAGTTTGAGGATTTGAGAATGCTTTTAGCAAATATTTGTACTCAGAGTAGAAAATCAAGCAGATACATTAGTATCTGCTGGTAGTTCTTTTTCGTTCAACAGCCTCATGGAACACTCAGCTCATTTTTCTGAGGACACATGTCAGACAGTCTCTCTCCAACTTGCTTGAGTGCAATGCAATTTAACGCAGGTCAGGCAATCTACGAAGAGCATACAAGGCCAAGCAGCTGCATTTGCTCTTCTGGGAAATTGAAGGGAATTGAAGATTTCTCATTATGTTTGTGACTTTGTATTATAAAGGCAGTTTATTCCAGCCTCAGAAGTTTGCTACCCAAAACTTCTTTGTTAGCACTTGGTTTTTTTTAGTGAAAGACTGGCAGTGGCTGGGGGTGGAGGGGTGGGGGGGGAAGAAGACAGAAATGGGGTTGCATTAGATAAAACTGCAAACAGAAGGGCAAAAGCAGCCTAATACAATGTTACAAAGTACATTGTGGTCTTTTCTGGACAGTTTACAGAAAGATGCTGGACTTCAGTTCCCTGTCCACTGTAGTATCTTCATTTATGACTATACTTCCTGCATTGGAACAATTTGCCAAGAAAGTTGTCTTGCACAGCAAAATTTGAGAGTTTCAAAAATAAAAAATCTATTTATCAGTCTAATCTACTGATATATTTCTAAAAAGTCTTTTTTGTATAAACAGTGTTCAGCCATCTCTTTTAATACAAAGAAGCTTGTCTGATCCTAATCTGGTTATCCATATATACAACTTGGCCAGTATTTTATATCAAGGGATAAATTAGCAAACAAACATAAAGAGAAAAAATAAGTTCTCTTCTCTAGAGAACTCACTGAGTGTATTTCACATGTTGGAAAATAAGACTAATGATAGCCTTTCTACAATTGAAGAAGAAAAAGATGAATTTATTTATAGGACTGTTTGCTTATGAAAAAAGTACTGAGGGAGCTACTACATTAAAGAAGAAAAAGGATTTTCTTCTATTTGTTTTGTATATTACCTTCTAGTTTTTTTTTTTTGGACAAGTGTCCTGTGATTCCATGTTAATGCTCTTTGTCCCACACTGATAAGCACCCCCATATGCTAAAGAGTTCTGTTGTGGTGCCATGTTCTTAAGGAAAAGACAGGATCTCTGGAGACCACAGCTCAGAAGTGCCCTGTGGGTATGAGCAGTGATTCCCCAGACTTAGGCTGGGTGTGATGACTGTTTAATGATTCATTAGGGTCTCACTAAAAAATATTTGGAAGTTTTGCTGTTCCATTTACCAGTACAAACAACATTACTACATTCTTGCTCTTCCTTCCCTCTCCTTATTTCCTCTTGCATCTTAATCCTATTTAAGTCTTGGGCTCTGAGCATAAGAAATACATCCCTGTGTATTTGCAGAGTTCCAAAATATCACAAGCACCTTTTCTGCTTTGACTTAGGTCTGGTGTAATATAAAAAAATTATAATAACAATAGCTTACAGCTCCTTATTTCAAGCATCAGATAGGTGTGTTCTTTCATCCTCCATGGGCAGTTATCATCAATTTCTAATTAGGCTCAGCTACTTCACTGTAGGATTCGATGTAGTTTTTCTGCTGGCATGTAAATAATACTCTGTTAATACTCTCAGAAACCACATCCTTCTCTCTCTGAAGTACTTCATTAATGTATTACCCTCATGTTTTCTAAGATAGCCTAATTCTACACTCTTATGCTCAGAAGCTGTTGAATTCTCCTAAAGCAGAGACTTGAAGGAAGCATAACTGTAACATGAAAGTCTAACCCTTAAATGCTGGAGTCAAGTGCAAACTTACACCCTTGTAGGGAAAGTTTTCTCCAGAATTACTTGGAAATCAATAAGGCATTTGTCATTAAGGCTGTTAATTGGAGAAGGAGGCAAGCACTCTTCCCACAGTTTCCAGCACTCATGCTTAGGTGCACCTAAGAGTTGAGGCAGCAGTGCTGGTTGTGAGCATAAAAAGCATTTCTAAGCATTACACTGCATTTCTTCAGCTCTTTGAATTAAATATGCTAAAATACTCTAATATAGTGAAGTAGAGCAATAAACACAATAGGTACATGGTAATAAGATTTGTGCAAGAGGGAAAGACACTGTGCACTATCATGTGAGAATCCCAGGCACACCTCCAGGATCAGGTGGAACCTGCTCTCCATCTTTGCTCACTGTGTGTCTGCTTGCAGTGATTGTTTCAGGATATTATTCTGAAAACCTTTTTCTATTTCCAATACACATTTATTTGCATTCACATGGGATAATACTCTGCAGTTGTTACTAACTAGATGCTGAATAGCCTCTTCCAAATAGAGGTATTGCTCAACAGGAGCAGAGGAATTTGAATGAAAACCCATAGTTAGCCAGTGGGAATGAGGAATCATTTCTAATCTTCTCTCTGCAATTTCTATAGGTCATTGAAACACATGGGGTCTTATATGAATCTTCCATTATCTGTGGAGGAAAAATCCTTGCAACTTTATAATAATTGTGCTATTCTGCAAGGAGAACTGTGAAACCATGGCTATATTTTTAGGGTCTTTAGCCAAACATTTTTTTTTTCTGTCTTGACCTGGGTCTGCTTTGTGTTTAATTTGGAAACTTTTCCAACTCAAAACACATGGGAGTACATCTCTAGCATGAGGCAATTCAGTAGAGAAATACCACATCACCTCCACATAAGAGCTTTTGGATATGCTATTATGCTTTGCAGACAATCCTCAAGCTGTTCCAATTGTTTCATGGTGCCTGCATGTTACAAAAATTGTGCATATTAAAACTGGGACGGACATTAAAAGATGTCCGTGCTAGGGAAAGGCCAAGGTAAGGTCTGCTAGAAGTTTGTGCTGACTAAACATCCTTGCTTTAAATCTTCACTCACAGTAAGAGGGTGTGAAAGGGCCATTCCAGAAATACAGCTCTGATCTCTGCCTACAGACAGGGAGGTAGAGGTTAACCCCCAGCTTGTCAAGTCCTTTTTAAGAATCATTACTATACTAATCCCATTGAGCAGTCTGCTATGGTTGGAGACACAAAGTGATCCCCAGGCATGAGAAAAAGCCCTGATAACTGCCCAGGGCTTCACTCAAAAGTTCATGTACAACAGCAGGGCTCAGTTAAATCCTCAATTAATGTGAATGCCCTGAAAATCTGGCATTTCCAGCTATTAGACATGCAAGTTAGGGGCTCTGCACTTTTGCAGACTGCTGTTTTGCAAATCAGGCTCTACAAGGCTAGAAGTAAGTCAGGAAAACAAGTGAGGCAAGGGGCAGCCAGGCTGACTGCTTGTGAAACCCTTCTGTTGGAAACAGGCTCCATGCCAGCTTCTTCTTTTCTATGATGTTTCCCTTTCAGGTTTGAGTCCACTGTCTACCTCTGCCTCTTTTGAAGATTTTTTTTTTCCTTTGAACATTGCGTTCTTGCGTTATGGGAAAGCAGAGCCATGGGAGCACCAGAAAAAAAAAAATTGTAGCTTGAGAATCCAGTGTTCAGGCCTGTTCATTTGCTTTTGGATCTTTACACATATTCAAACCCTTTACAATCTCAATCCCTGCTGGAAGCAGTGGGTTTGCCAGTTCCCAGTTTCTTTGAGTGTTAGAGGTATTGTTAGGGCATCATCTATATCTGGAAGAGAAGACAATTACTTTGAAACCTATGTAGCAATTGGGACATAATTTCTTTAAAAAGATGGAAAGACATTTTTTTTCTTTTTTCCTTAAAAAAATAGGATCCCAGCTTGATAATGCCGAAGAAAACTCTGAAACACTTGCTGAGCTGGTTGAAATAGATAAGCCTAAAATAGATTCTCTATAGGCAGTTACAGAAACTTGAATCTGAAATATTAATCAGCTAAACTGTTGGAAAAACATAGTGTTGTACAGCCGTGTTACACAGTCTAACCTTGTTCATTCATGCTTCAAGGCACAGCCCAAAACAGCCAAGTGCCCACATTAGTGTTAGAAGGAGGCACTTTTTTTTTTTTGTGTAAAGTAACTTTGTCATGACTCAGGCTGTATATACACTCCAGGAAGAGAAAAGGAAATAAAAATCTTTCTTAAGGTAATTCCCCCTCTGGAGAGCACCACACTGTGTCACTGGCCAGCACAGACAGATCCACCTGCTGCTGCCACCTGTCCACAGCAGCTCCCTGCATCAAGTCATCCTCCTTGTAGCACCAAAGCTTGGGAACCTTTCCAGTCCCTGCCAGGGGCTTTTCCACACAGAGCACAAGAGGCCTTGTCCAGGGCTGTACCAAAGCCAAGACTAGCTTTGTGTTTTCCTTTGTTTTCTCCAGTCTGACACTTCCCAGCCAGCACAGTGGAAGATGCACCATCTGAATCCGGTTGTTTGCAGCCACAGCTGTGTGCTAAAATGCTCGTGGTTTCAGACATCTAATGTTAAAAAAAGACTATACATCTTTAGTAGAATATACACCAAAAATGTCTTTCTTTAGAATAAGTATGTATTTTGTAGCACATTTTCAGGACTTGAAAACTGCATGGAAAGTGGAATGTACTGCAACTACCATGAGTGGTAGGTGCAAAACCAAGATTTCCCAACAGAGCAATCACAGAAGTCATGTCTGGGGAAGAGCTTTGTGAAGGTGAGGAGGAGAACATGGTCATGGCCAAGCAGAGAACAACTGCCCAGCAGCCTCCTCAGTTTAATCTCAGGACGAAGGTTGCTCACACAAGGCAGTGCACGAGGCAACCTCACCAAGGCACTGGGATTGAGGCTGCAGCAAACTTCTCTGTGTCATGGAGATCTCTGGGAATTTTGCAGCAAAAACACATAGTGAAATAAAATAAATACATCATAACTACAGAGACTCAGAGGCAGCTCAGATTTAAGGTATGTTAAATCAAGTCTTCTCAGGCTGCAACAAGGGAGAAGCTGGTCTCATCTCTGTTCCTTGGTACAAGCTTCAGAAGACAGGACAGTGATAACTGGTTTAAAACATGTCTGTGTGTCTGCAGAGGTAGTTTCAAATAATTTTTCCTTTGGGTGAATAATTACAAGACAGATCTAATCATCTGCTATGGTATCTTTAACAATCTAGTTCCTGTGTGTTCTGGCCTTTCAGGTAGTCCAGTTTCTGTGTAAAATGAGGTATTTTAACCCTGGTCATAGACGGGGCCAAACAAACAACAGATCATGGTTTTCATGTCTGCATCGTCATTTCATTACCGCTAGAATTACTATTAGAATAAACCACGACACAAATATTACCTTATGCTGGAAAGGTCATTTGAGAAAGCTTAAAATCAAAGAAAAAAAATCTAATCCTCCATGTAAACCATGGTCACTTGAATAACTAAACTGCTAAAACTGTAATGCTGATGGAAACCCAGAGCAGAATTCAAACCAGCTTTAAATATGTGCAACTCATTCCTCCTGTTCTGCCAAGTCATCATCCAAAGAGGAACACACAGACACACAAAATGATTCATGCAGCAAATCCGGAATACTGCAGAATTTATCTCCCTGCTGTGAAAGCTCATCCTAGTATCATGTATTTTATTTCCAATGGAAATATCTTTCAAGACACTGCTTCCATGTTTTATCCAGGTTACTTGGTATGTAGCATGAGTGACATACCTTGATACAGGCAAGATTTAGCAAATACAGCACAGTGTTTCATGAATTATGTGTTTCTGCATTACAATTCTTCAGGCTGGAGATGTCGGTGCTGCAGACACTATTTAGACAGGAGCCAAGTTTAGAAGAGAAGAAGAAGAAGAAGTAGAAGAAGAAAAATAATAAGAAGAAGAAGCAGAAAAGATATAATATTTCAGCTTGGTACTTCTCGGTATTCACCATTTTTTTGCCTACCCTCCCTAATCATTTGTATTGCTACTGCAGTCACTCTCTTCCACTGATGGCCTGAAATTCCCCATTCCATTTTTACAGGTTTTGAGTAGAATCATGCAAAAAGAGATCAGAGTGGTTTGTCATCAGCAACTAGGATGCTGCAGGGCTTGCTTGGGGGTACAGCAAGTCAGGGCTGCCCGCTGCTTACAAAAGCTGGTGTCTGGTTGCAAGGCATGAAAAAAAGCACAGGTAATGAAGACAATGTAACTGCACCTTAAAACTGTTATTTTCTAGCATCTGTGTCTCATTGTGAAATTCAATACACTTTTATGGAGAAATTACCAAGTTGCAAGGTAGAGTCTTTCTGGGGGTACTGTTCTGTGTGCTGGATTAAAAGCTGAGGGATGGGGGAAGCATTCACTTGCATGGGTACAGCAAAGCATGGTGCGAGCTCGGCCCTGCTGCTGACCTTCCCTCTCACCACCAACAAAAATGGAGCTGACACAAGGGTAGGCACAAATGCATTATAAAGGACAAAGCAACTTCCAGCAATTTCCAAAGCAATGATCTTCCATTGCTTTAACAAAATTTTGAAAATATTGTGTTCGTGTCTCAGTGTGGCATGTTTTTGCAATTAAAATCTCCTTTTTTTTTGTGAGGGTAACTGCACTCTGTGTTAGGGATCAAAAGCATAAAAACATAACATGGATACACCTGAGTAAGACATAAATTAAACCAAAGTTAACAGAAAATAAAATGGATTTTAAGTAGCATTTTAATAAACTTCTACTCCATGACTATGTCTTTTGAAAAGTTGGCTTGACAGCACAGAAGGAAAAAATATTTTTAGAAACAGTACAAAGGCTTTCATAAGGTTTTCAGAACCTTTTAATCCTACTTTGGTATTCTGACAATCTTCTTCAATTAAATACTCCCTCAGCACCAAAGATCTCACTGGCGCTCTCAGGAGAGTTCTGTGGCACTTCTTCTTCCAATAACCACCATAGTGTTGCCCACATCTTTGGACAGATTCTCAGCCAGATCCTGTAGGTTTGCTCAGCAGGGAAGAGAGGTATGAGCAACAGGCTTGGCTTTTGTTTGTCTTAGCTTTTTGAATCATCAGAATGTCCCCTGGGTAATTTTTCCAGTAGGTTTTGGTATCCCACTCCTTCTCCCCTTTGGTGTCTGCCTGGGCAATACTCACTGTTACCTGTACCTGCATTATAAAATTTTATTTAAAAACTTCCTAATACTGCCAATATGGAAGTGCCTAACATGTTTTGGTTTTTTTTCTAAAGTGCTTTTATTTCCCCTTTTGGTCCCACAGCAAGTTTGGCTGACCATAGTCTATGTTAACAGTAGGGCAAAAAATGGTAGGAAAGGTCAGGAACTCCAAGAGATGGAAAGACACAGCAGTGACTCTAGTAAAAGGCTTCTTTCTGCTTCAGGCAGTGCACTGTGACTGAACAAATGGGAAGCTGAAGATAAGTTAGAGGAGAAGAGGAAGATTACAAAAATAAAGGCTGTTTCTCCTTGGGGATGATCTCATATCTGAACAACTGAACTCTCGCTTCCTTGTCCTTTGTCTTCTGCTTGTTACCAATGTTGGCCCACGGAAGCCAGGAAGGAAACAACAAAACAATTTTACGGAGATAATGTTATTTGCAAATATCTGACAATGCTAGTAGGAATCACCATTTTCCTTATTCATTAAGATATTTCCTTAGCCCAAACTAAAAATGAAGGAAATATCTGAGGAAGGTTGGTTTCTTGTGGTTGTTTAAAAGTAGCAATGAGTACTCATTGCAGAGCAGTTATTTAACTAGGACTGCCTCCACACAAAGGAGATGCTTTTCAGGCTCTGCCAAAAGCAGGATGGAAGCCACTGACATAGGACAGATTGCTCAGAACTCCTTTCCTGCAGCTTGCTTTGGCTGTGTGACTGCACCCAAGCTGTGTGAGCAGACACAGAAGTGGGCTGTGCAAGGGGAGGGCTGAACTTCAGCATCCCTGCACAACCCAAACACACCTGCTGGTAGAACACAGCTGCTGGTAGAACAGTGGAGGAAGATCTCCTCCACGCAGGCTGTGTAGCCAGGAGCTCTGCTCCCAGAGATAGCAGTTGGTCTGTGCCAGCCTTGCTGCTCCTACTGCTGGAGGGCTCTCTGCTTGCCCCAGAAATAATGAATGGTCCTCTTGAAAGTGAAACTCTGAAATACATGGCATTTCTGCATACACTTGCAGGGGATTTATAGGTAGCTTTAGCCTTCAGAGTTTGGAAGATGGAAAAAAAAATTAAAATATTAGGGGAGTTAGTTTCTAGATAGCTCACACAAAGGCACATTGGGCTCTTTGTTCTCATTGTCAAGGGAAACTAAAATACCTCTAGACTGAAAACTAAAGAATCTAGCCATGCCAAGCAGATTATGGCATGACCATAAACAGAGAGCAGTGCCTTGCCAGAGAAGTTTTCTCTGCTTTTCTGTGGACCCATGCTATTCTACAGCAGCCCAAGTCCCTGCTCCCCAGAATGTTGTGATGCAAATGGCAAACATGGGTTTGCAGCTCCTCTAATTTTCAGGCAGTGGTATCAGCTGAGCTGGAAGATTGAAATGGCAAGCCATGAGTGAAATTAGTGTATTGTGGTAGAGTAAAAGCATTCAGGCTGACTTCAAGTGCCATGCATAAGTAAGACACCATTCTCTCTCTCCTGCTTAACAATTCTTTTTCTTTATACTCCATTTATCCTGTATTAAGTATTTATAAGAGATCACTTTAAATCCCCTTTGCAGTCAGCATGTGTATGTCAAGACTCATGCCCATTTGCTGAGGCTGTATAGCCAGGAAAACACACTGTGTGTAATTGCTGATGTGAGGGTTTTCACTGAGCAGGTAAAAAGTATGTAAGTGCCTTAACAAAAGAAGCCATTTTTTCATATGCCCACTCTTATGTATGCCCAACTTAAATTCATTTAGCTAAGAATTCTAGCATGTGCTTGAGAAATAGGTGTTCAGCTGGGGAGAACCAAGTGAATTTCATGTTTTGTAACTGGAAAATTACTTTCTGCCAATATAATAAGCCAATGTATGTGCCGTGTTTGCAAGGCGCAGCGTGCAGTGTGGTACTGCACCCTGTTGGTCTGTGGTGTTATGAAAGCCCAATTGCATTCTCAGTACAATATGAGGCAATTTCTTTTATATTAAACCTTTATTTCAGGCAAGCTGGTTCCAAATGCAATGTAGGGATAAGTGGTATAAAAAAATGAAACTCATCCTGGCAAAGAGAGTGTGACCTATAAAAGTGGGAAGAAAAAGCTGTGTTAGAAAAGCAGCTGCAATTGAAGTGTTCTCACTCACTAGCCAGTGCATGGAAGAAACAAACAAATAATCAGCAAGCAAGGAGAAGGAAAGCAGATTTTTCTGTTACTCATAGGGAAGAAAGAAGGATGTTTTAAATCCTTAGAAGAGTGACTCAAAAGTGTGGCTCATGTGGTTCAGATGTCTACAAAAGAGTGAGTTCAGGAGAACACCATTTTGGGAACTTGGTGCCAAAATTCAAATTCCAGAAAAGGTAATGAAGGATGTGCCTGATTCAGCCTTATTTCCTGAGTACATGGCTACTGAACTCATTTTAACTCAGTAAGGTGACACCAAGGTGGCCTCCCAGCAGAGGAGGAAAAGCAGGCATCCTGGAAGGGGGCCAAGGCAAAGGACACAAGTGCCAAGGGTCTGGCAGGCTGTAGGAGGCAGCATGTATATGCGGTAACAATGTCATCATGAAGTAGACAGCAGGATTAGGGACATCACATCTTATAAATCAAGGCAGGCAGAGAGATTCAGGTGCAGATCCTTGGTTAGGACTGCAGAGAAGCCTTGCCCATGCACCCTGCTGATCATTTGGTCATATGTTCCTATGCCATTAGCAGTGTTCCATAGCTGAGCCAGGAAACAGTGCATACTCATCAGGTAGCCTTTGTCCAAAGCAGCCTGCAAAATTAACTCATCCTGCTGAACCACTGACACAGTGCTCACACAAGACTGTAACTTCACATATGTCATTGGTCTTAATAGTTCTTTCTTCATCCATTCCTACAGGTTACCTGTCTTGTGCCATCACCTCCTTGGAGGGGACTTCCCAGTGAATGCAGAGATCAGCCAGTGGTTATCATGGCCTTGCTTGCTCCCGTGCTACTGCCCATCTTCCCATATACAGAAGCTCCCAGTCCTGCCTGGCCTTTTCTTTAATCAGTCTTCATCTGAATGACTTTCCTAAGGCTAAATAGGATAGAAGTAAGCACCAAAGACAAGCAGCTGGTTATAGTAGCTTCTGGACTAGCACCTTAAGAGAATGTGTTTTAGGATGTTCATTTGGTGAAATCAGAGTCTTTTAATAGTTGTTGACAGTATTATTTTATATTCAACGTATTGTAACAATATCAGAAATTATGTGGAGATAGGATTGGGTTTTTTCTCTTTAATACACAAGTTTCAGTGACTCTTTGTCTCATTACTTCCTTAGAATTTAAACTAGGATGCAGTACAAGCTGTATATGCCTGAGCATCCAAGTACCTAATTGTCAATTAAGTACATGACTTGACACAATCAGCTGTGACTTTCCTTGAGTGTTGCATTTCAGGTAGGGTTCCTACTAGTACAGCTCTTCTGTAACAGAGCCAGGTGTTCCTCTCTTCACCTTTGAATACAAAGCATCCCTTGCACTGGGCAGATTTACACAGTGTTTAAACCAGCCGGGAAGAGTGTTTTTGTCAGCAGCTGTGATCTGCTGTTATCCAAAGGCTGACAGAGCTCAACACATGCATATGGGCAGGAGCCATGCCTCAAAGGCTGCATATTTAATTACTAATTTCTATGAGAAACCTCTGCATTTTCTTGCTCTCATTTTCTCTTGCACTTGTGTGTAGCCCCCAGCAGGAGACAGCTTCATCCCAGCAGCCATTTTTTACACAGTCAAAGAGAGAGTTGCCACAGGCAAGAGGCAAGGAGGGAGGTGAGAGCCAAACACCCAGCCCAGCTCTGGCTTCATGCACCCACTGAGAGCAACTCACTTAAGAGCACTGCAAGCAATACACAAAGAAAGGCAGCACAGCGAGAAGGCCGCAGTGCTAGAGCAGACATCAGAAGCACCCCACCATACACAGGGGGAAAGCAAATTCAGTGTGAGGTAGAGAGAGCTGTGGTGAGGGTCACATGTGCACCACGGCCACACAGGGGAGCAAGTCAGGCTGCAGCCACAGAAATAAAGCCTCTCAGGAGCCCACCTGCCCTAACAGAACTGGCTGAAAGCTGCTGGACACTACAGGGCTGGCCATGTGCTGCTACTGGAGACTGACAGGCAGACGGAATGGGGACAGCAGGAGAGCAGGCAGCAGGGTGGCCACAGCACACCAGTGTCTCTGGGCAGCCCCAGGGGCTGCTGAGCTCCCACTCTAGCCTGATGCAAACCTATTTCTTCACCTTTCCACCTCTCCAAGGACAAGGTCCTTGAATCATTAGACTTGCAAAGTGACAGAAACATGGAGTCTTCCTCCCAGTCAATACCCCAGGAGCTACAGCAGGAACCTTCTCCTCCTGCCTGCACCCAGCAGGCACCAGCTGGCCTCTCAGCTGAAGGCAGAAAGCAAAAGCAGCTTTCTTCACTAGGTCCAGCCCAGAGCAGCCAGCAGGATTTTCCTGTGTTGTCTCCCATGCTTTCACTGCCCTTAGCCATGGGACTCTGCTGCCAGGCCATGCCCACCGGGACACTGCCAGCTGTGGCATCTACCTGCCAGCCAGTGCTGGGAAGGGTCAGCACACCCAGAAAGTCCTGTCAGAAGTCCCCCTTGCCCACACTGAACAAAGAGCACATCAGCTCCTCCCACGCTCTCTAATTAATAGTCAGACCGGACTTTACATCTTCCCATACTACAAGCCAGCTTGAGGCAGACCATTGTCACTCTGCTGGGCTCCCATGCAGGAGATGGAACTTTGCTCAGGGGTTTCCAGCTACCCCTGGGGCAGTTTTGGGATTCAGAGAGTCTTGATGGGTAACTTTACAAGGGCCAACACTGATAATACCTTGCAGTTAGATGGCTGAGCCCTTGGCCTTTCTTGTGTGATATCTGTATCTGCCCTCTTACCTAACATCACAATTACTGGGCTCAAACAAAGGGTAACAGCACAAAGTGAAGTGCACAAAAACAGAAACAAAGCTTGTGGGAAACTCCCCAGCTCTGGTACACTTCTGCTTTAGCAGGTGCAAAGAGCAATATCCTCTATCGCCTCAGGGCTGGATTACAGGCAGAACATAATGAGTTCTGTGGATTTGAGGTTTAACATGCAAGGAGCAGGCAAGACCTTCAACACAGGAATAGAAGAGTGGAAATAGTGATCCAGCATCATAGCTCTAGCCTACTACTCTTGAAAAAGAGAAATTTTAATTTTCATTTGACAAGCTACCTGAGACAGGTAAATTTGCTGAAGAGCAGTCATAAATATTGTTGTATTTCAAATCACTGAGAACAGGCTTACTCTTATCTGTTTTCAGTGTTCTTCATATATTCATCTTGATGAGATATTTAAGACTATCTTTTCTTCCTGGTGAGCTAATCCCTGTCTTTCTGTCCCACTCGTAACATGTAAGAATATCAATTGCTTATCCTACTGTTCAAACTGAAAAGAAAGAAAATTTAATTCTAAGCTGACTCATTATTTTATGGTATCACTCATCCCCAGTCCCTTGACAATGAGGCAAAGGCAAAGTTTCAGCCATTTCATCTTCTTCAGACCCCCCTAGAGATGTTAATGTTATGAACACAGCCCTTCTTGCTTTATTATTTCACTATAACAATGCTGAAGCAGTGCAGCCAGCCAGAGGGTGACCTCCTGTGATTCGCTTGCAGATTTGCAGGGAAATCTGGAAAAACTCTGGGTTTTCAACAATTCAGGGTTTGTCTCCCTGCATTACACTCACCAGGTGCTTCCCTGGTGGTGCCAGCAGGCTTCATGTTGCATGCAGACATTGCTAGGGACCATGCTCCAGGTTTGCTCAGGATTTGCCACTGGGATGGCTAAGAGAGACACACTATCCCCAAGGAGTGCTGGCCCAAATTTCCATGACAACAGATTTGGAATGGAGACCTGGCATGCTGAATGACAGAAGGTCACTGCAGCAAAAAAAAAAAACCCAACCAAAACCAAACCAAACAGGTATAGGGGGACGAAAGAGCAGCTGGGGAGGAGATCAAGGGGCATATTGCAGCATCTTCACCATATTGCAGTTCGGAGTTAATTGGCTCCACATGCTGGGGCTTTTGAAACAGCATTTTAAGAAGCAATTGCCATACAGAAAAAAAACCCCATCCAAGTCCTGTGTATTTCTATCTGCTACTACTTTTATTTTTTACTGTAATAGAGAAAACAGAGAGCAAAAATACGTTTCTTGCCTTGTGAATCTTGTGATATAAAGTCAGGATGAGAGACAAGAAGTCTGGTAGGCAGACAAAAGGAGAGGGTACCGAGTCCAGTTCCTTATGATCCATTTTTCAAAGTAAGTAATTTTTAACTCTATTTTCTAAGGAATTGATGTAATATAATTGCAGTGACTGCCTCTCCTCCTATCTGCCTTCCCACTGTGCAAAGACTCCTGAAGCTATCCTGCTATTTTTACCAAATCTGCCAAAGAAGTAGGAGTCTCAAAGATATTTAATTCCTAGGAGAATCAAACAATGCAGGTGACTGGTAGAGAGGGCTGAGGAAGTGCCCCGGAGGAGGAGAGGAAAGGGTAGCTCAGCCCTCCTCCACTGCAGGAGGCAGCACTCCACTGCGTGAACAGCATGTGCTTGCTGGCACAAAGGGCAGCACCCGTGGAGCTCTGAACCCCACAGAGCATATGTTGTCTCTTGGGCTGCCAAAAATATAGAGGCAAGAGAGAAAGATAAAGCACCACCACCAGTGAGAATTAGTGAAAACATGATGTACAGAAATGAGGGAAAGAGTGAGTGATACAGCAGAAATCTGGGCAGTCTTACATGAGAGCAAGTGCAGAGATGGTGAGCAGGTGACCAGGATGTGTAGGAGGATCATTTGAAATGATCTGTAGGAACTCTGTGCATAGAACAGACACTTGGAATTAACTCTTGTGTGTTGATGAAACTGGGAAAACTACTGGGTTGGAAAACATGGCAACCCCAGTTCCTTATTTAGATGGAAGAGAGGTATAACAGAGTTAACAGCAAAACAACATTTGCCCCATTAGTACAAAATACCTTCAGGGAAGGGTGAGCCTGTTGCTCACAGAGCCTATCTCCCGTTTCCATCCAGGGGTCAATTAGTTAAAATTACTGGGCAGTGAAAACATTTTGAAATGTGCTCTGACCCTCACTTGCAGAGCCACTACACTTTAATATGTGTGCTTCCAGCATTCCTTCTGTTCCACATGCACACACAGAGCTCATTGAAATGCTTTGTTCAATACTGTGATCTGCAAATGCTCCCAGACATCTGCTTCTGACAAAGATAAGGGGAATTTTCCCACGGGTATGTCTGCCATTTATAGCAATTATGATAAAACAAATAAATTATAACTATCTTACATTTTCTGTGCACCTTCATTCTCATCTGGTCTTTGAGAAAGCAATAAATCTGATGTTCACTGGTGTAAGCAGCCTTGAATCACACCAGACACCCACCCATCACCATGGCTGTCACAATGCATTTCCTGTGCAGTCCCTGCTCATCCTGTGCCTCCCCATGAATTCTTCATTAGGTCACACTTGTCTCTAATGTGTGCTGATTCTTTTTCTTGCCCACACCTTCTTATAGTGACACATGAACTAGGAAGGCCATAACTAGAGCAAAGAGAAAGAAGTGCAGCCTTGGTTATCTTATTCTGAATAGCAGTGATATCACATACAAAGTAAGTCAAATTTCGATCATGGTTATTCTTGAGCAGTTGCATGAGAGCCAATTGTATTTCATATGGCAATTGATAGTTGGAGTAAAAATAGAGATTTTTCAGGTAAAAATTACTTCATTCATTGTATGGGGTAGGGGTTTCTAGAAAACATTTTATCAAGGAATTTTACTTTACTCCACAATGCAGAGAAAATAGCTCAGCTAAAGGGTTAAGTTTTACATTTCTGAGGCTTATCTTCATTTACAGATGAAAATACTCATTGAGCATAAATGACTATGCTCCAGAGAGTTGTTGTGCACTGACAAAATTTTTTGATCCCAAAATAATTTTGTCTGATCATATGGAAACCATTCTTAACTCCAGAAACCTGGATGCCATATTAGCAGACTGCCAGCCAGGGTAAATCAAAGATATTCTGTCCTTGGAGTGGGAAAGGTACATGGTTCACAGAAGCTCTTAGGAAAAAAAAAGGAGTTATTTTGGCCAAGAGGAACTTGGCAGAGCAGTATTTTAGCTTTGCTGAGGGACTTTGTCTGCCCATTGAAACAGTAACATCTGTGGAGGAAGGGCAGAGAATGGGGATACAATGCAGTTTTATGGCAGCACTGCTTAGTCAGGGAAAGGGACTCCAAAGGGAGCTGATGCAGCCAGCTGGCTGGCTGATGAATGGAGTAACGATTGTGGAAGAGATCAAAAAGCTACCAAGTGCTCCATTTCTCCCATAATGAATTTCTAAGGATTAGTGAAGCTTGTAGTTGAAGCATATAGGTGTGATGTTGGGAAACATTGAATAGTTTTTTGCATCCTGAAATCATTAAAAATTTATTTGAACTCATAAGCAAGCCAAAACAATGATAAAACTTTAAAAAAATCTAAAACTGCATGAATGAAGGGAATACAGACAGAATACTGTGCTCTTGTTCACAAAAGAAGGGCAGAAATTCAATGTATTTTCTATGGGTATGATGGATTCCCACTAGATTCAGCTGTGCACCTCATGGAGTTGCTCTCTTTGCAAAGCAAAGCACAGCCTATTTTTGCAGTGAAATATGTTGAGTATGCAGCAAACACAGCACCTAAAGATATTTATTTATTTCTCACTGAATTTCTTATTTTGCCTTTACTGAACTCCAGGAGGTGTATTAATTTTTCTTTCATTTACCACAGTTATGAAACAACAGCAATTATATGGACACTGTCAGCTGATTTATTCCAGTGTTAATTAAAGACATTCCTAACCTTGCACTTCTCCTTGAACTTTCTTGTGTAATTTCCATTGTTAAAGCATTAAGCATTTACCTGCTTAAACCCCAAAATGTTCTCTTTTTTTCCTACTCTGAAAGAACTCTTCAAACAGCAGAGAAATTACTTCAGCAAAACAGTAAAATTGATTGCAGAGTCATTATATCAAATGCTTACCAAAACACAGAAAAATATAATTTTTTTCCATATGTTTTCTAATATTATCATGGATGTTACATCGGTACTACAATAACAAGAAAGGCAGTTCCAGAGAGCATTGAAATTTCCATCTGGCAGTGGTCCTTCTGGTGTTTATTATCTTTTAAGATGCTTTCCTGGCATCTACCAGCTGCCTTCAGGAAAATTTATATGCTATTTTAGTTTGTTAATTTCTCTTCCCTGCTAATGTGCCTTTGTTATTGCCGTGTGGAGTTCATTAACTGTGCCAGGAGATGGCAGCAACGGAAACCACTTCGTGCCCTCCATTCAGAAATTATCTCTCGTGCTGAGCAACAACATTATCAACCAACATTTAAAAATTGTTTTGAAGAACCAAGCAAAGCAGTCTTCACAGTTGTAGACACTGAAAGATATGAAAAAAAGAGCTATGAAACATGAAAGGAACTACGGGATCCTTTCCCAGGATCTGCCCTGATCTTTCACCACGTAAGTTGCAAAGGCCACAGATAAATGTCAATAGATAAAACTGTAGGAAGACATGACTTTCCCAGGCTACCATCACCCAAAAACGTCTGAAGTAGCTTTAATTCATCTGATCTTCAGGGCACAGAATAGAAAGCATTTGAGTCTAAAGCAGAGGAAGGCTGGGGAGAGTCTGCAAAAATATCATAAAGATCAGAGATGGGGTTTGGGGCTGCTGGACTTTGACCCATGTTTCTGGTTTGGTGAGAAGTGGCACGGGGAGCAAGCTGCTTATTTAACTGTTTTTATAAAACAGGTGAAGGGATATGCAGAGCCAGACAGAACATCTACTTCGGAGAAATGAGCGTTTACACAGGCAAATTACCATACATATTTCCCACAGGACACAAGCATTATCAGACCTGTTACAACCACTGAGGAAAAAAAAAAAAAGAATCTTATTTACCCTTCTAAATACAGACCACTCTTCAGGGCAATATAGATGCTAAATTTACTGGCATGGATGCCTGTGTTACAGCCAGGATTTATCATGCATGATAAATGCAAAACTGTCTCAGCCTCAGTTACAAGCTTTTGTTCCAAGCATATTATTTATTTATTGCCCAAAATTAAGAACATACAGGGAAAATGAGCTTTCCCACCAGGGGGTAATGTTGAGATGCCACTGAGCAGAAGGAGTAGTGGAGCTGGGAGCTGTGGCAAAGTCCCAGTTTTGCCCTGGTCCATGCCCTTCAGCACAGTTAGGACAACTGTGGTAATGTGGCCCCAAAAAGGGTTAGGAGGCAAAGGTTGCTAGTTATGTGCTCTCCTGAAAATGAACTTAAGTGGTGAGAAAAGACACAGCTCCTTGTCATGTTTCCTGTCAAATCTGGGCCTGTAAGTCATCTTGCTGCCTTTGTGAATGAACAAGAACCCATGTCCTGAATAAACATGGGTTTTAATCATCAATGTATCCTCACAGAAAAGTCTGTAACACTTCAAGATTTGGCTAATTGCTTGTTTTAATGAGACAGATAACACAATAAATCATGTTTATGGAAATCAATCTGTCCTGCATTGCACTCTTTCCATTAGTGAGAAATTAGTTGTCACTACTGGAAATATATTCTAAGGTTTTGTGGGGCTTGCTTGAGTTAAAAAAGGAAAATATTGCCAAGAGGAATACATGGGATTTGTAACTACAAACCACTCCAATCATGGTAGAGACTTCCAAACAATTTTGCCTTCCATAAATTAAAGATCCACAACTCTCAGGGAAAAGGGTGATTTATTGCAAGAAAATCTCATTTATACTGCTCAGAGATGTCCCCTGTGCAACCCAGGCTGATGATTATTGTGATGTAAAGCAAAACTGTCTAAAAGAAATGCAGATCAAAAGAAGCCTCCTTTAGTTATATAAAAACCTGCAATTATGAGGTTAGTTGCTTTTCAGAACAGAATATCACAACCTCTGGGTTTATTCATAGTTGAATATACTTTGTGACTAAGAGCACATGCGGAGCATGGACTTTGGCACCTCTAATTGTTCCTGTGGTTAGTTTGTATGAGAAGCACCCTTTCAATTACAATCATGTCCTATTACTACATGTGTTAAAAATTTACTACAAGCTACAGTGAGTATTCATCATACATGGGTCTATAATACTCCAATATGTGTTTCTCTTCCTTATTTCTAGCTCTTCAATTGCATAAAAAGGCAACATGATTTATATTTTCAGCATGTTATCCTACTGGCCTTAGATGCTTTTAAATAAAAAATGGAAGGGAAGGTACATGTAGCATTACTGCTATGTTGTTGATCTATAGGGTATGCATCATTCTTCCAGTTCTAGTTATATAACATAAATAGACTAGAGAGATTTAAAGACATTTTAATAATTCTAGGTACAATTATAAATAAAAAAAAATCTGTGATACAGGAAGAGGAAAACAGTACCTAACTGCCCTCTAGGCAGATTTCCTCAGTGCTAACCAAAAAGGCCAGGGGAGGTGTGGTAGCACAGAGAAGCATGAAGGTCCTGGACAACAGCATCTATGAGGGACCTGCTCTGGCTTTTTTGCTCCATCAGCTTTGCTCTGCAGGAGGAGGAAAGGACACTTGGAGGTTTGTGAGCTCCACCCCTCTCCCTGCTTCAGCGTGGGTGCTGGCTGTCTTTAATAGTAGCAACACAGAACATTTCTGTGAGCTGCCTTTAAAAATGAGATGCTCTCTAAAATGCCTGTATTTAGAAGCAGAACTACTATACAGGCTGTAATAGTGATTGGCTTTCACCAGTACCACCAGGCAAAAGGGAGCTTTCTCAAAATACAGTAGTAAAATCTAACAACAACAACTACCTACCACCAACCAAAAAAAAAAACCACACCAAAAACCCCATGAAAATGATACAAATGGAAAACAACCTGATAGTATGACCTTGTCCTGCCTTGTCACTTGATCAAGTTTCATAACCACAGCAGTAATAAAATACAGTACAATGCAGTATTGTATTGTGTAAGATATCTTGCAATATCTTATCTTTTCCATTATAGACTTGTTCATACTGTTTTCAGTCCTGACCCTATTATCTCTGTCGTAGAAATAGCAGGGAAACTAGTGGAGTGGAGCTGCTAGATTTAAGGACACCCCTTACCAGGCCTGATCCTGACCCCACCACACATGTAGGCTGGTGTCCCAACCTGTTCTTAGGGCAGTCCCCATCCCCATGGGGATGCCTGATGGCTGGGAGTAGGGCTGCCAAAAAGGCAGTCAAGGTCTGAACAGGGCTTTAGTGCTGATCTTTTGGAGATGAGGATTTGGGTTTTAATGGCATTACAGGCAGGTGTGGTGAGCTGTTGGCATCAGTCTGACTGGTTCAGGGTGCTGACCTCAAGGCAGAGGAATGCTGCTAGCACTACACACTGTGATTACCACCTCAACCAGGCAGCTCATGAGGCACTCGTCTCTGGATATTTCCACTGTGTCTCTGCTATACTATTCATAACACTCATCACAGGGCATTTTGAACCCCCTCAGGGATGGGGGTGCAATCCCTCCATGCTGCTGCCTGCAGAGACAGCCATGAGGTGATGGTGGCCACAGGGGAATCTCTGAGTCTGCAGGCAGACTGCCTGTTTGAGAGATGCCATATCCATGTTTCTCAGTCCAGCAGGCACGAAGTTCAGTGTTTTTCTCTCCGATATGAGGAAGAAAGCTGCTGGAAGCAGATCTCACCCATGTGGAGCACACATGTGCAAATACTCAATATGAAACTGAGGTAGGGACACACTTTCATCTTTTTTTTTTTTTTAAACAGAGTTTCCTCTTTCTGTTTCTGTCCTAAGGCTCTTTTGCTATGAATAATCAAGAAGACAGCATGTTTTTTACCCACAGACCTCAAATAAAATTTGGTGTTTCTGACAGCAAACGTGTATTTTCTAAAAGTTTCTCGTGAAGATGGATATTTACACAACATTTTTCAAGATAAAATTGCTCACATGCCATAGAAAAACCTTGAAAGAATGGGGACAAGAGGTGCCCAAAAAGACTAAGAGTTTGTATTTCTGCATCCTCAGGTCTGAAACATGCTTGAGAGTAGATGAGATTTGTGTGGCACACAGGCACATCAGTGCAGTGGGCATGCTAAGCACGGACCCAGACCAAGGTGACAAACCTGGGACACGTGGCATAGGCGACTGACGTGGCAAAAATATTGTGGCTTGTCACGTGTCACTGAGTAGCTGGTTGTGAAAGACACTGTTTAAACAAACTGTTGTGTACATTTCCATGTCAGTACCTGTCTGTCCAGATTCTTAATTTTAAAATACAGCTCTTAAGCGTATTTGAATGAGTCATTATTTTTGGCCAGCATTGACAGTAACTGGAAAATCTAAACTTTCTTTCACTGTACATCACCTGCACTCCAAAGATTGCACAGCAATTCTTTATAAGGGTTGCATCCTATTTCTGCTCTGTCCACACTCTCTTTTCTCTATTTGCATCTGAGAGCATTTTGTTTTTTGTAGGAAAGAGCTCTCCAGCTCCTGCTGGATAGATACTTTCCTCCCCTTGATGCAAAAGCCCTTCTGTATAGTTTCTCTTTGAGCAAATGGTGACTACTTAGCATTGGCAATTTGGTTCTTTTAATTTTATACATCAGTGCTTGAAATGGCAATGTAACTTTTGAGTCTTCACCTTTGGGAGGTGAAGCCAGGGCCCACAAAAATCCTTCACAGCCATTTCTGCTTATTTATGTTTGCCTGTAATAGGGTAACTGTACAACATGACATTAAATCATTCACAGAGTTTTGAAAGAATATTACCAACATCCTTGGGCAGGAATTGCCTGGTTCTGAGACCTGTCAACCAGAAAGCAGTAGTTGGAGCCTCTAGTTAGCATGTCCTGCACTTCCAACAGCAGTAGGAACAGCCCACCTCTGAGAAAATAAATGGATGAAATCTTTGAGAATATTTAAATCTTCTCAGTTTAAGTCTCAAGTGTTCAAATAAGTCTGTGAATGAGAAGAGGAGCAGGATGAAAGAGAGGAGACTCCTGGTGGTTATTCTGAGGGAAGAGGATACAAGAGATACTGAACCACTTGAGGAAGGAAAAGTGTACCCAGATGTAGATGGAATACAAGGCCTGGAGTGAGGGAGAGCTTGGAGACAGAGAATAGAGAGATGAGAAGGGAGTCACACAGCCATCCTGTGGGGAAGAGAAGGGCAGGAATGCAGAAGTCTCTGTGATGTGCCAGGATTTTGATCTTGAGATAACCATAAGGCATACAGCCTGGTACCTCCACACTTTGACTCTGATAGAACAAAAGCCATGTAGCTATCGTCTCTCTTGATACCACAGAAAAAGACCAGCTCTCCCCTCCTTGGAAATTACCCTTGCCAATTCTCTCCCTGTCTTGCTTAATCAGCTCTCTGTAAGCCACCAACTGAAACAATCTTTTCCCTCCAGCAATGAACCACTCTTCATATTTTCAGTTTTTAGTGTAAAGAGAAGCATCAAGTCTGCATATCATTCAGACTGTGGAACAGGAGCTTTAGAAGCTCCCCACAGCTCCAGTGTGACTTGCAGTGAGAAATCACCCTTCATATAAGCAGTAATTAAATAATAATCCTTCAAATAAGCAACAGTTGCCAATGATGGAATGGAAAAAGAATTGCAATTACATGGCAGATGTTAACAGCCTTATTGTTTCATTTCCCTCCATTTGAAGAACAAAAATATGATTATGAAACAACACCTTTCAATACTCGTTATTTGGGCAGCCTGGCAAATGCATGAGTAACAAGTGGGTGACTATGCAACACAAAAATGTGGACTTCTGACAGGAATTTCTTGTTCTTCAGAGGAAGTATCCTAATGCTGCCACTAATTACCAGGACACCAGAAACAAGGGGCTGTTAATGGAACTTAAAATTGCCATGTAAATTAGAAGGTGTTGCCTTTATAAAGGATGTCTTAAATATGGCCTAGGAAGAATTGACTATGGAGTCCAGGTTGACAGAAATAAAGTAAGACTTAATAAGCCATAGTGAAAGATCAAGGATTTCAGGATTTAAAAAAATTTCAAGTAT
Organism: Chloebia gouldiae; assembly: GCA_003676055.1. NCBI lineage: Eukaryota > Metazoa > Chordata > Aves > Passeriformes > Passeridae > Chloebia > Chloebia gouldiae. The sequence goes on along the minus strand of QUSF01000009.1, from coordinate 10,789,930 downwards.
CAGCTAGGGTGGTAGTGAACTGTGCACCATGGGGAGAGAGGAAAGAAATACAATACAAATTTCAGGCCTGTTCATAACAGCAAACTATTTCAGGCCTGTTCATAACAGCAAACTATTTCAGACAGGGTACTTCCAATTGACAGAGAGATGGGAAAGCTATCAATGACACTTAGGAGAATTCATTTGGAATACTGGTCATCTATGCTCAAGAAAGAAGAATTGCCAGTGCAGATAAAGACTTCAAGACTGGTTAGGAGACAACAAACAACAGCACTAAGACCTAGATTCGTACTGCTGAACTCCAGGTAGTTCACAAAGACCCAAAACAGGAGCACGTTCACCAGGGTCTCCTGTAGTCAGTGGAAAGAGATGTGCACCTCCAGCATTCAGCCTACCCAAGTTCTGACTTGGCTTCTAAATTAGCTGATTTATTTAAATACTCTAACTACAAAGGGAGCATATTGCTCCAGGGAATGTGTATGGCACCCTAAAAAACAGATCAGAAAGAAACCAGCTGCTCACAGAAGTGTAAACATCACAGAAGAGGTCAAGGTGAGGTTTAGCAGTAAGACAAACTGATATGCACAAATAAATTTTTCTGATAAATAGAAGGCTGATCTTTGGAAACAGCTTTCCATATGGATATGGGGGGAGGGGGGATAAGATACTTGCCTAGAATTAAAATGCAGCTGAATTTAAGAGCATATATGATGGACATACCTGAAAGAGCAAGCATTTGGACCAGCAGATACAAGAAGTTCCTGTCTCATCCACTTTGCTATGCTGTTTTATTTGGATTTTTTGTTACTGAATACAAATAGGATTAATCCTTTATGCTAACATAAAAGAGACTTATTGCAAAATTACATGTCTTTTGAAAAGGAATTATTGGAAGGTGTTGCTGCCTTGTCTTCCTCTAGCTGCATCAAGGGGAAGGGCAGAAAAATCTGTTTTCTGGGACCAGAATTGCTCAAGACCAAAACAAAAACCAACTACAGCTGAGCAACTAACCTACACTCAGCAAACTGAGCAAAATGCTTGCTGCCCAAGGCAAGGGAGGCCAGCTCTCCGAAGTGATGGGCAAAGGTATTGTTTGGAAGGAACAGAAATGCTATCAGCATGCACCCAGTTGTCACTGGCATGGGCAGCATGTGCAGTAGGGTGTACAACTGATGGCAAGTTAGCATCTTTTCAGTTTATGGTTGTTGCAGCAACGGAAACTTATTGTCCATGAACTAGCTCCACATACAAGCCTGAAGTGCTTGAACCATGCAGTTAAAAGTGTCCCAGCAAATACAAACACAGGATATCAATCACGTGTATTGTCAATAGGGTGGGAAAGCACAGCCAAGGGCCTGGCAAACAGATAGAAGAGGACATGGGAATATAAGCACAGAAGGATTTTGGCAGGACCATTGGCAGAAATGAGACTGGAGCATTGTCTCCTACTATTGAATCCTTCTCAATTTTCAATAGAATGACCCTCTCTGCACATTGACAAAAAATAATGTGGCAGAAATAGAGAATAGCAGATTCTCCTGCATTGATATTAGCTAAGCAGTTGGGTCAACAGCATTCTAATGCAATAGCAATGTGTGCGAAAATAAACAAGATGTATACTCCTAATTATCGCACTGCAGAATGGCCATGTCACAGTCCCCTAATTATATACAACCCTCGTATATTGAAAACAATTTGGAAGAATAAAATTTTGAATTTAATGTTTAAACCTAAGCCTGTGTCTCAAATTACATATATATTTCATTTCAGAATAGCAGAAGGTAGCTGGGTTTCCTGGGTAACTCTTAGCATAAACTTAGTGGCTGACATTAGGAAACACAAAATCTTGCAAAAGACAGAGAACCAAGTGAAGCGAGACACAAACTGATAACACACAAGGCCTTAAGAGTCATGAAATACATGATCTTACAACAGTTTTACAGTAGCAGTTATATTCATTATTCAAAATCATTCCTTTGCTACAGCTTGCCCCATAAGAAACAATAAGCTAGAGACAAATATAGAGTCATGTATGCTTTTTGTTTGAAAATATGTGTTAATCTTTACTCCAACAAAAATCTTATTAGCTGTTGCAAAATGTTTGCAAGAGCTTTCTTTGTCAGAGTCTTACTTTTCTTTTTCCAGGGGGTCACACTTGCTCTGTAATGCTGTTACTGTTGAGGATAATGTTTGTGGTCAGTTGCTATTAGCAGTAACAGTCAAAGTTCAGGCAACCAAATTTAGAGATGAAATTAATAATGGCATACATACCAGAGAGCCTAAGCATGCATTGTTTCTTCATGACTTAGCAGGAAACACTCTTAGTGAGGTCCAAGAAAGCTTGGCATGAATATAGAGTGAAGGATCTGCCTCAGAAAATAGAGCTAAGTATCAGTAGACCCTAGATAAAAAGAAACAAAATATCAGGATTATGAAGGCTGCTGAAACCCCCTGCCAGGAAAGAAAGTGTAGTGTGCCACTGAGGATGTGCTCAACTGTATAAATACTGTGTTTTGTAATGTCTAAATATACTCTACTGCAGAAGGAGTTAATTTAGAAAGAACTGTAAATTTGAATGCAATATATACCTCTAGCACTGTACATATAGTATGAACAATCCCAAGGCTGCGGAGAGGATTTATCTGTGACTACTACGCACTTCCCTGATTTGCAGAGTCATGCCTCTATCTCAGCAGGCAGACTTCCTAAATCCATCTGCTCACCATAAATAATTTAACTTCATTCTTGACTACTTTCTTTTCCCTTCAAAACATCCTCTCTATATCCATACACACAAGGCTGCAAAATTTAGGGGAAAAAGTATAAGCCAGTTTCATGCCATCTTACTGCCACAGCATATTCCACAGTTGAGATAGGCACAATATACAGAGCCCCACCATACAATTCCAGAAGGCTTCAAGCATCAGCCCATACAGAACAACACCACTTCAGCAGACTTCAAGCAGCCATCCTTTTTGTTCTTTAGCCCAACCTTTTATACCCCTCATGTTCATGCATTGCACCTGTGTGCCCTCTCTACCTTTTTGTGATTGGTCAGTGCACCTGGGCATTCCACATGCCATTACCTTCAGTGCTGCTCACCTGCTTTTCACAGCTGTGCCCATTGGGATTAGGCTGGGCCACAGCCCCACTCCCAATTACCACAAACTGTGTGCCTACACCTTACAGATCTGGACTTCAGCCACCCATAGACATCATGAGCTTCCCTCAGTGTCTGAAGTTTATCCATCAGCTAAGACCAAGGCTACCTCAGGAACTAATAATAGTAACTCTAGTAGTGAGCCTGCCATCACATTTATTTTATTCTGGACTTCAGGTTCTTGGATGTGCTTGGAACACAGCTGGTCAGGCTTCCAAAATATAAGCAAGAAGACAAAAGATAAGTAATGTAAGAAATCTGAAAGGACCTCCAACACAGGTGGTGTGTATTTTTTTTTATTCCTGAAATATTATATCAGGAACTGCTTAGCCCTCCAATATGTGTTCCAGCATTCAAAGGGAAAAAAGCTGCACCTCTTGCCTACTGCTGCCCACTAAAAATTCATGTCACTTGCAATCCCTGTCTCAGAAATAAGAGGAGTTCAGTGAGAACTGATCACATATGTCTTGCATGTACACCTGGAAGTACATTTATTCATCTGAGCACCTTCCCAGTGAAGACCAGACATGATCTTCCCCTTCTAAGTCTTATTTTTTTCTCCCAAGACACAAGACTGGGTGCTCTACCTATGCAAAGGGAGTGAATGAGTTCCTTCTGCCTGCAGAGTCAAGTCAACCCCCAAGCAAGCATTCCACTGTAGCTACTGTAGCCAGAATTGAGGGGGTTGTGGCTGTAATTTATCATAGGCAATGTATTTTCAGCAGTGTGACTACATGTCAGTGCTGACAGCATTTGTAGCATTAAGTGTTCCAGAGAGAGGACCATGGCACCCTTTGGAGGCACACACTCTGAAGGCCTGTCAGTCCTGGTAGGTCACTAAAAATCCAGGCACTTTGCAGTATTTGTTGAATGCCTTAGCATAGGTTATTTTCCAAGTTTGGATGAGCTTAGGATCCTGTTCTGAATTCAAAGACAGTCATGTCTTAAGGCCCAGCAGAAAGGAAAAAGAAAATCCAAATAATTTTGTATGCCAAAATAACAGGAGCATTGCTTTTTTTCCTCCTCAAAAGAGGAGGAAAATACACCCGTATGAATCAAGGATCCATATGATTCCCTCAATTCTGAATTATTTACAACATTTAATAACATACAGAGAGTATGTCTGGCCATGCCTCCAGTTGGTCATAAATTATGATGGCTTACATGTCTTTAAAATAAACTCTGGCACACAAATACTAAGCCACATAAACCGAATCAGTCACATATGTATTTCCCTCAGCTGGGGTGAAGTTCTTAATTAGATCCTTTCTTGGGGGCTTAGTCAGCTGCCTGTGCTCAAAGGCAGCTCTGTGCAGCTGAGTGACCTTGGATTAGAGTGCTGGGTGAAAAAGAGCTATAAGAATTGAGTGCCACCTACTTTGCTCAAGAGCTGTGCCTACATTGAAGCACTCTCCCTTAGTCCTTGACTCAGCTATGTTACGGGTATGACTGCGCCTGGCCCCACACACTGATCCAACCCCAACCCAACTGAGATGATCTTGGATCCTTCCCATCACTGTGGGCCTGTATGATGACCAGACTGGTGGCTGGTTGGTCCTGGTTATTGTCACTGAACCTGATTCTGACCCTGACTCACTGGCTTGGTTTTTCTGGCTTGACCTCAGATCTCCTTGTCACTGTGTTCACTGGGATGGTTACTGGTGATCTGTACTCCTGGCTGAACTTCTAGCCACCACCAGAACTGCTTTACTATTATTTGGATGCTATGGTACTTGCCAGTGAAGCCACTGTCATGCATGCCTTACTGTCACCCTCCACTCCCAGCTTGCCTTGCTACTCCATAAAACACTTTTCTCCTGAGGATGTCGCCTCTCACCTACCACTGGTATTATTGGTGCCACTGGGACTGTGACACTTCTGACACCAGTAGTTCTAGCACAAAGCAGACAATAGGAACATGGATTGCAGACATCATGTGACTTTCCTTTAGCCAAAGATTCTTGTTAGAAAATTGTCTTGAGCCAACCTACTGGCGCCATGTATTCCTGCCAATAGGATAAATCAGGAGAGTGGGCAAGAAGTCAGCAGTCATGACAACGAGTCTGTTCTGTCACAGATAGCAAAACTAAGCAGTGATACACAACTCCTCTTATGTGATCTCACTTAACTGTTGGTCAAATAATCAGGGAATCTCAGTAACCTGGAGACATCGTATTTCAAAAGCCCAAGTAAAATGCATTCATAGTGGTCACAAACCTAAAGTAGTCACAAACCCAAAGTAGTCACAAGTTCTTTGTCACCTTTTGTAATTCATTCTAATTGTCTAAATCTGGCAACAGCATTTCGTATTTTAGCTGTTGATTTTCCCACCTCATCTGCAGCATTCTCTCCTCTCTCTCTCCAGGGCATTAGCTCCACCTTTCCTGGCAGGATCATCTTCAAGTATACAAGGGCTACAACACTTAATTCTTCCACTTCCACCATGAGGTAGCACTGGTGCTGCACCTGAACTGCCACACGGACATGCAGTTTAGCACGTTATTCAGACTGTCACACCTGCAAGGATTTCAGCATTAAATTAAATCCTTGCTGGCAGCCTCAGACAGCAGTTGTGAGACAGGGCTGTAAGCTGGAAGGCGGAAATTTCAATTCTGTTGAGGCCAGTCAGCCTGCACTCCAAAATCAATCTGTATACTTACAAGGGTGAACATACAGGCAATTGTCAGGACATGGCTGCTCTCACTCAAGTGTGGTTGGCATCCCACAGCTCAAATACTCCCACCATACAAGTTTGCTTGGCTCCTATTGGGTGTTGTAGTGTGCCCAGTGCTGCTCCCTTGTTCTAATAGTGTCTTGTGTAACCAAGAGTAGTTTTTGCCTTCTGCATTTAATTGCCACTCCTTTGCCAACCTACCTGGAAGGCTGCCCTTTGCTCTAACATTTCATCCCGAGGGAGAAAACAAGTGCCCTTGAGACATTTACATGTTGTCCTGTATAGATGCAGTATTGCCTGTCTCTGCCCTTTTTAAACAGGATGCTAAAAGATCTGGCTAAGCCTTTTCAGAGATTTGAACCTTCCATACCCAGGGAATTGTTCACCAGGAGTCTCACACTGCACAGCAATGAAAACATTGGGCTCAGGTACAGCCAGCTACCATTTACTAGAAATAGATACTTCTAGCATTTCCTGACCCAGCATGCACAAACAGGTCACTAACTCCTTTGTTTTTCATGTGGCATATATAGACAATTGTTATGGAAGTTTACCTTTCTGGAAGTCAGTGTAAATACATTTTGTACACAACGGTAATTCAAACAGTATAATCACAATTGTATCTTATGTAACCTTTCAGCAAGTTCTGCAAAACTGCCTTCCCTTCCTCAAACACTGCAGTTCTGATACAGCCCACCAGTGAATGCTTATAAACATTCAGAGCTCAGAAACATAAAACAATCTCTGTTTGGTGGACAGGAAACCTACTGTATTTCTATTAATTAATTACTTATTTATTTGATGATTAGCAAAGAACATTAGAAAATCAGTTTTGGATTAAAAAACATAAAATACAAGTCTCTACATTGGAAGATATAATTGACAAAACTCATTTCTACATTGGAAGAAAATCTGCTATGAAGGAGTCAGGCATCTATCCTGCATATCTGTTTTTAAGTGAGAAGGCACACTGTGGTTCCAGGCTCCTCAGTACAAGAAAGACCAGGAGCTACTGGAGAGGGTCCAGTGGAGGCCCACAAAGATCTTTTGGGGTCTGGAGCACCTCTTTTACGAGGAGAAACTGGAAGCTGGGCCTGTTTACTCTAGATCACTGAAAGGGGATCACATTAATGCATGTCAGTATCTCAAAGGTGGGTGCCAAGAGGATGGTGCCAGACTCTTTCAAGTGGTGCCCAGTGACAGGATGACAAGCAGGGGCCACACACAAACACATAAAAGAAGTACCCCCTCAACATGAGAAAGAACTTTACAGTAGCAGAACACCGGTACAGGCTGCCCAGGGAGATCGTGGATTCTCTCTTCTGGTGACATTCAAACCCCACCTGGACACGTTCCTGGGCCACTTGTTGCAGGCGACCCTGCCTTGCCAGGGGGCTGGACTGGAGGATCACCAGAGCTCCCTTGCAAACCAAACCGTAGTGTGACTTTGTGAAGCCTTCCGGCATTCCCCGCCCACGCGGCGACAGCCCCGCACACCCACAGAGCTGCGCACGGCCCGGCCGAGCTCGCCCTTCCCACCGGCAGCCGCGACACGGCGCGGCCTGGGCTGGGCTGGGCTGGGCTGGGCTGGGCTGGGCTGGGGCCGGGCC
>QUSF01000009.1:10736152-10772486 GCA_003676055.1 Chloebia gouldiae | reverse complement strand
AAAGAAAGAGTCCTTTTTGTTAGCCTAAAGTAGGATGTTTTAAAATAAGCGGTCTTCATACAAATGCAGAATGTGCGTGTCTGTGGTGCTGATGCTTGGGGCAGAACGGAGGTTTTGTGGGTTGGTGAGAAATTGCACTTCAAGCTGTGTGCAGCATCGGTTCCTAATCCAGATTTTTCAGGAAGTGAGCAATTTATTGGGTGTTTCTGCGACTGCTCTTATTTTAGCTTATGAAGGGCTTACTGTTGTTCTTGCCGCTTCTGTTGAGTCCCTGTTTGACAGCAGCAGCAAGAAGGTGGCCATGTGAGAGCTATGAGCCTCCAAGTTTGTTCGCTCATGGGTGGCTGGTGGGTTTTTTTTGGGTTATGGTTAACGAAGCAAATGGATAAAGCTAAAAGTAGTGAAACTTCCGGAGTGTGACTAATTTCATTGGAAAGCACTTGGACACTCATCCAACTGAAAGTTAATTCTGCCTAGATAAGAATAGTTTTTGGGTTCTTGGTAGTTAGGGAACCTCCATGAAGATGGTAAGCCCTGTGTGCAACCTTCTAAATGATATAGAAAAAAAAATAACTGAAGGAACAGAATTCAGAGTTTTGTAAATGATGTTTTGGGAACTGTTGGAGAAGTACGGATATTAAAAGAACACTGCTAAAAATACTACTTTCATCAAAAAGTCTGAAATCTGCTGCATCAAGGCCTTCTTTGTCCTGAGAGGGAAAACTTCTATCCCCTATTGACGCATTTGATGTTCTGGCTTGTACTTGTAATTCAGTAGTAAAAGTGTGGGACACAGCTGATGCTGCACATACTACACCTAATCTAATAAATCCTTTATTGAAGTGGGTAATGTATGTTTGCCCAAAGGTTTTACTTACACTGTCTTGAAGTTCCTCAAAATTAAAAAATAAAGATTGTATGGCAGTTTTTTTAGGTAGCTGATTCTAACAGTTAGCATAGACCTGTTTCTAAAGCATAGTCACAGAAAAGTGCATTAATATGAAGTGAATTGTAGAAATATCCTAAATTTACAGTAGGAATTCAGCCAATATCTAGAGTAGGAATTAGACCAGTACTAGGTGGGTCCTTCCTCACTGCTCACAAATGATCTTCCAGAACAGAGCCAACAAAGTCTTCAGAATAGGTGGGAGTAAAGGAATGAAAGGATGAAAATGTTCTTTCTGTGGTTGGGTTAGGGAGAGTGAATCTGCTTTGGGAGGGTTCAGTTCTACTTCTGGTGCTCAGATCTTCCTTTTCTATATAAGAAATGACCAAACTGTTGTATTCATCTTTATTTAAGGTGGTCAGCCCAGAAACGTGCAGCCTTTTAGTGATGAAGATGCTTCAATTGAAACCATGAGCCACTGCAGTGGCTTCAGTGATCCTGCTAGCTTCACTGAGGATGGTAAATTCTTTCCTTTGTATCTATTCACCTTTTAAAAACATAAAACCTGAGCTGATTTAGTAGTTTTAAGTAGTAGACTTTAAGTAGCAATAATGAAATAATACCATTATATTAACACTGTGATAGTTAATCCAGTGGCTGTTGTTTGGTAAGAATATATTCCAGGTTTCGTGAGCCTTGTGAAACTGTCAGGCTCTATTCTATTAGAATAGAATACAGATATAGAGACAATAAGAGATGGAGTGCTGCTATAGAGACAATTAGAATTTTAAGGTGAATTGTAAGACATGGATTTTCATAACATGTAGTTGAAGCAGTGAGAACTACAGAACAGTTGAAGATGGGGAGAGTCACATATGCCCAGTTTTGAGCTAGATTTGTTCTTTGTCTCCTTTACCATCTCTGCAACCTGGACTACTCTAATGTCATTTTCTTCAGAGAAGGGGATCTGAAAGCCTGAAAGAGGGGGATAAGCAGGGAGTCATCTTTGGATACAGGCCACTCTTAACTGAGCCCCTGTTGCAGAGGTGTCTGAATTGATGCTGTATAGGACAGGCTGCTCTGACTCACTGCATCAGCTGTGAGCACCTCACTGTACTCCAGGGTTGATGTAGTGGACTGGATGAAAATGTGTTGTTGACGGGATTGGCTGGTTGTCATCAGATGGAGAAAATTTATGTAAGACCTGATTAGCTCCCTCATTCATTCTTGACATGTGTAAGAAGCAGATCTAGAAACAGCACAAATGTATCAATAGGCTAGTTTTTATAAAAATATTTTAGGTCACAGTCTTATGTAGTAGGTTTAACACCACTACACTGCTGCGATACTGAACAGTTCTGTAGACATTGTCTATATTTTAAGCTGCTTTCTTTTTAATGTTAAAGCATTGTGTTGGAATGACTGTGTCTGCTAATGAAATGTTTATTAAAAGGACTAAATTATTTCTTCTGGATTAGGGCCTGAAGTTGATGAAGAAGCCACTCAAGAAGACTTGGAATACAAGTTGAAGGGATTTATTGATCTTACATTGGACAAGAGGTATAGTCTGCTTTGAAGAAACAGATTCACGCATTGTTTTCTTGCTTGATTTAATAAGGAAAATACACATCAAATCTTTCTATGCTTACTGAGATTCTTACTCTGGGGGGGGGACTTCTGGATCTAAAAAAATCCTTTTCCTTCTACTGTTCTTTTTAGAATGGGTTAGACTTTCCTTTTCTAATGTATTGAAATAGAGTGAATTCCTTTCTGGCCAGCAATATTGCTGTGAACTCTTATCTCCAAACAAAATTTTGCTGTCCTTGAGTAAGGAGGCAATTGAAAGCATTTAATTTCTTCATGGTACTGCTGTGGATTATTCTTACTACTGGATGTAGGGAGATATAAATCGCCATAAAGCAAAGGCAGAGGTTTAGCCTATATGTGCTGGTTTCAGGAGGTCTTCCTTCTCTCTTGTAACAGTGCAAAGACAAGACAAGCAGCCCTTGAAAGTCTGAAAAGTGCATTTTCTTCTAAAATACTATATGAATTTATCATGGAAAGGAGAATGACTCTAACTGATAGCATTGAGCGCTGCATAAAGAAAGGTAATTAACTTGCATGGTATTAGCAATAATCCCTATGAATTAGCACATTGTTTAAAAGAAATTAAGATTGTGAATGTTCTCTTAATAATTTAAGTATCACTACTTTTTAAATGTAGGTGTCCTAGGACATTTTAACTGTCCTAGAAAATTAACTGGAATTATCTTCTATCTATTGGTTTCTGAATTTCCACTTATATGCTTTCAGACTGTTACCTTTAAAAGATAAAAGGAGGAAAGCAGGGCAAAAGGTGATTGCTCATCACTGTGTTAATCCCTAGGTAAGAGTGATGAACAGTGTGCAGCTGCTGGACTGGCGTGTCTTCTGTGTGTGCAGATGGGGTCAGGAATTGAAAGCGAGGAGATTTTTAAGACCCTTGGTCCAGTTCTGAAGAAGATTGTCTGTGATGGAACAGCCAGTATCCAAGCCAGACAGGCTGTAAGTATGAAATGTTTATTTGCCAGGCAGGGACAGGGCTGCTTCTGACCAGCTCACTATTGTGTAATCAGGACTAAAGGTTACCACACTAGTGTGTACTCATAATGTTGACATATGCCCTCAATGATGTCTAGCAGTTTCCACTGGCTTAAATGGTCCACCTCAAGGTTGAACATGAGTCTCTTCTTTAGCTGTTACATGTACTGCTTTGTCAAGTGTCTGAACTAGCTGTTTTGAAGCTTCCTTACTGCAGTTCTGGGGACTGATGTTGGGGTCCTAGAAAATATTTTTCCACTTTGTGATATATCCTTCCAGTGTTAATTTTATTTTATTCTTGAAATGTAATTTTATTCTTAAACAACACAGGAATGTTACTTAAGCATTTACATTTATTTATGGTAAAATCAAATATAGCACATCTGGAGAGTACATAGACAATAAAGTCATTCTACCAAAGGTATTTTTAAGTTAATTTTGCCTGGTCATCTCATCTGTACATCAGCAGTATGCTTGACATAGTGAGGGAGGATTGTCCAAAGTGCTTGCCAAGGGTTTTACTTTCGCTTAAACTTCAGAGATTCAGCTAATATTCTCCAACTTTCCTTTATCACTATGTGGCTGGCTCTTCCTGTTCTAGTCAAGCTGTGGCACAGCAGTACTGTCAGCTGCAAAAAGGGGGTAATATTAGTTCAATAGCAGTTATTTCTACAAATAAACAAAAACTATTAAAGCTTGTCCTTTTCAAATGTAATTTTGAGTTGTGTGTGGTTGGTGCAAATAGCACTTTCAAATGTTTTTTTTTTTCCTTACTCTTCATAAGAGAAATTGGACTAGAATATGGGGTATAGGGAACAGATCTGCAGGAGAAGTTGGGCAGTTCCAGGAAAGGCTTTTCAAGGGCAGAATTTTCATGCTGTTTAATTGAAATAGTGGTCAGAAGAAGAAAATATGTCCCACAGCTATGCATAAATATATAATTATCAACATAATTTCTGCTTGAAAATTCTCTTGAGATTTAAAATCTTTGAGTGAAAAGAATATCATGTGGAGTTTTTTCAAGGGCTTTTTAAGCTATTTTAAAATAATAATACATGAAATCTGGAGGCTTGTGAGTAGCAAATGCTGTAAAATATCCTGAAGGTAGATGAGAATTGGGAACTAAGTATTACAAAGCAGCTGAATTAAGGATTTGGGACTTCTAGACTCTGCTAGGGTTTTTGATCTCAAATTTCTGTTGCTCCAGATGTTAAATTTCAAAGATCCCAAATTTGAAATTGTAATATTGTTGTCAAATACTGACACTTTTTTTTCTTTTGGGTCTAGTGTGCAACCTGCCTAGGGATTTGCTGTTTCATTGTGACTGATGACATTACGGTAAGGCTGATTGATAACTTTCAAATGTAATAAACTGACAAAATGAAAATATGACTCCTAAACCACTTTCATTATTTTTCCCTTGTGCAGGAACTGTACTCTACTATGGAATGCCTGGAAAACATCTTCATGAAGGCCTATCAGCGGGATAGGGACACTAATGGTGTATCAAGTACCCATAATACTGTGCTTCATGTCAGTGCTCTCTTAGCATGGACACTATTGTTGACCATTTGTCCAATGAATGAAGTGAAGAAGAAAATTGAAATGTGAGTATCTTTCTTGGAAAGCAGAGTTTGTTATGACTCTTTATATGCAATGAAACAGTGTCAGTAAAATTTAGATCTTAATGGAGTATGACTTACTCCTTAGGCACTTGCATAAACTTCCAAGCCTGCTGTCTTGTGATGATCTGAACATGAGAATAGCTGCTGGAGAAACACTAGCACTTCTGTTTGAACTGGCACGTGAAACAGATGCTGTAAGTAGATGTCAGCAACTACACCATCCTTCACTGGGACAGTGATGACACAAATTACTTAACCTGTTGCATACCACCCTGGATCTCAACAAGTAGCACACAATTCCTTGGTTTATGTTCCTTCTAGTGAGTCTGCCCCAGTCTAAGTTGGGTATAGCAGTAATTCACAGCTATCATTTTTTTATACTTAACTTCTATGTTGCAAAACAGGACCCATATAACAAAATGCATCAAATACTACTTAATAGCAACTAGAAATATTGAATGCAAAATTTAAATCTAAATCCAACACCTGCTTTTAAAATAGAATAAAAAAAGATACCTCTAGAGAGATTCCAGTATGAAACAGTAATTGTTTACTGTAGTGGGATCACTCATCAGATGCTTATGCAGACAAGTTGGAGTAATTCATAGCCTGCACAATTCTGCTTTCACAGCCAAAAATCTATCATCAGGTAGAAAACATGGTGACATTAAGTCTTGTTTTTTCAGTATTCTTAGTTAGGTAACCTGAGAAGAATAACTCATATTGCATGATGATTTTACAGTATTTGACTGTTTTAGTCAGTTAAGAACTAGGCAGTCATTTTAAGGGGTAAGTTTTTAAAGAATTAGCACAAATTTCACACAGATATCAGTAATACTTCATTTGGTGAAATTTCTTGGAGTTTGCTTTTGAATTGGATTAGGTGCAAACTGCTCAATATTAACTTGTCCAAAGCTGAAGTTGCATTTACATTATTCAATATGCCTTATTAATTGTCAGACTTTTTTCTTGACAGCACTGAAGGAAACAGCCTCCCTCTGCTTATGCATGGCACAGTTTGGGAGATTTGCCTGAAGGGCTTCCAACTCAAGGCTGCTGTGCTTTGCCAGAATGCTGCCTAAAGTGAAAAGATAGCTCATTTAAGTCAGGAATCATGGCACACTAGCACAGCATAATCTGAAACAATGTTAAGGCTTCTTCTGTAAGCAGTGATAAATGCAAGCAGTGTGGATTTGAGTCTCTTAGCTATGGAAGTCAACTTTGAAAGGAAAAAAATAAATGGAAACCATAACTTGATCCTGTGTTTGGTCAAGCCGACTGCAAGTAATTAAAATCTTAAAATGTGTTAACAAATGAAACTATTCACTACAATCTCTGCTGTTGCATTGAGGAAATGCCCCTTTAATCATTAGATTGTTCTCACTGAATCCTTAATCACTGCAGATTAAAAATGCTTGATTTATTTGCCTTTGACCATTTCCTTTCAGAAAGCATGCAGTAAACTCTTGTCAGTTGACATGACAAAACATTCAGATTAAAAAAAAACCCACAAAACACAGAAACTTGTTTACCTAAGTTTGCATACATTCTTAATAGTCCAGGTGAACTACTGCCAAATTAAGTGCAGGGGAAAAAATACGTAAAGCACATATTAAGTGAATAACACAATGCTATTTGTTACAGTTTACTTAAAGTGTTTTGTTAAGCATTAAAAAAAAAAAGCTTCCTTATTTCCCATTCCATACAAAACTTACAGCTAAATATTCCATACTGTTAGTCCAGTGCTGTCTCACGGTTTGCCTCCAGCAGCAGGGATTTTGTGTTAACAACATTAGAGTGCCCTCAGCTTGCTGGCAGGAATAGTTCAGCAGATCAGTTAAGCAGTTTGAGTCCCTTGGAATTACTGAGTAGAACAGATTGGCAGGTGTATATGCACACTGATGGAGGTGTATGGGTCACATGGCTGACCAAACAGACTTTGTTAGTGCCCTTCTTGGTAAACTGGCTACTGTGACTTTGTTCTTGCTGGTTTCAATGCTGTAAATAGAGCTGCAGAAGTGTTCTCTGTCTTTTTAAATGAAGTAAGTAGTTGTAGAGATCTACACACCCAAAATTTAAAGAGATCCATTTTCTTAGTTGTGGGGAAAAAGATTAAGGCCATAAAATAAACTAAAATCTAAAAAAAACGTAAACTTTTTTTTTTTTCTGGTAACTTAGGATTTCTTTTATGAGGATATGGACCTTCTAACAGAGAAACTAAGAGCTCTGGCTACTGATGGAAACAAGCACCGGGCCAAAGTGGATAAAAGAAAGCAGCGATCTGTCTTCAGAGACGTTCTGCGGGCTGTTGAGGTGATTCTTTTGTCTTAGTTACAGTCTAGACCTTCAAAACACATAGTGTACAATTTAGTAAAAACAATTCTATTCTTAAACAGAATTACTCTTCCAATGAAAGAAACAGGAAAAAGCCATTTGAAGTGAAATTTTTGTCTCACTTGTGATCACATATGTGGAATAGAACTGCTTTTTTTAGCAATGTTGAACAAAGATACTGGGAATAGTTAAACATTGTGGAAGCTAAGGAGAAGGCTTGGTATAATTCAAAGTCACCTCTGGGATTCTGCCTGTAGAAGGATCTGAGTCACCTTAGCACTTACTACATTGGCACTTATTACA
Source organism: Chloebia gouldiae (assembly GCA_003676055.1). NCBI lineage: Eukaryota > Metazoa > Chordata > Aves > Passeriformes > Passeridae > Chloebia > Chloebia gouldiae. The sequence goes on along the minus strand of QUSF01000009.1, from coordinate 10,764,758 downwards.
TTCCATTGTCCCAAATATCTGTAAGGTGGAGACTAAATGAGGCTTACAGTCTGACTTAAAGGTGACTTCTGCACTCAGAACTGGTTTTCCTGAAGATAAATCCAATTCTTAAAGTAATTTTAAAGATGAAAGTTGGCTGTTTTTTAAAAAGCTTTGTAATCATGAAGAACATCAGCTTCAAGTTCTACATGAAATTTGACTCTTAAGTATGCATCTGCTTTATGAAGAAACACAATCTTTAGCATATGTGTACTATGTTATTTGGAAGGTTTTGGTGTGCCAAATTTATCAGTCAAAATAAAGTTTATCGAGATGTATAAAATTACTAGTACGAAAGACTGTTTAAATTGAAATTAAAGGTGTTGTTTCCTTTGATTTTTGCATAGGAGCGTGACTTCCCTACAGAGATGGTGAAGTTTGGACCTGAGCGCATGTATATTGACTGCTGGGTTAAAAAACAAACTTATGAGACGTTCAAGGAGGTTCTGGGGTCGGGGATGCAATACCATTTGCAGGTGAGTTGCTCTTTGACATTTGCTCAGACTGTTCCTCTATGTCTGGCTTCTTTGATGTAATTCAGTCTGAATTACAAAATCCTGCCTAGAACTTAGTAAAGTGATGAGCCTTGCATTTGAGGTGTTAAAGACAGCACTTAAAAAATTAATTACAGTGAGCTGCAGCTGTCTGGGTAAGCTGCTTCTGAGTTGTAGCCTGGGTATGCTAGTGTAGTAATCACTTCTCCAAGAAGTAAGAAATTTAAGATGAGTATCTTTTTAGCTTCAGGGTTTTCCCTGAATCCTCCGCGCTCTTTCAGCGGAGTGGTATAGTTGTCTGGCTGCTATAAAGCTGCTTACCTCCACCCTTCCTGTTCAAGCCTGTGAAAGAAAGGGAAAGTTTCAGTAAAAAATAATGAACACAACCCAGTGGTGATAGCATTCCAGAGGAGAGGGTATGAATCTTTATCTCTGTTCTGGGAACTGCTTGTTTCCTGGTTCTGTTTACATGTGTAACAGAAGCAGGAGCTGTAGCTTAGGAATATCTGCTCCCAAATTGCTTTGATAATCATGGGGTTAAAATCTTCAGCCCTGTGTTAATTGAATTTCTGTGTGACTGAGGGGAGCTCAGGCATGTAGCAGGTTTTTCAGTTTTCACAAGTACTACTTTCACAGCCAGATATTTTAAAACTGGTGTGTTGTAAAGCCATACAGGTCTGTTCAGCTGCCTTATTTTGTGTAGAACAGAACAGTGTCTCGTTTTCTGGGTCAGAAATATGAAAGGAGGCATGAGGAGCTGTCTTCTCAAGGTGACTGTTTTCCCTTTTAGCCTTATTCTGGTTAAAGGAGGAAGTGTTCTTGACTTCATTGCAAAAGATAGCGGCAAATTGACACAAATCTTAGTATTTCTTACTGGAATACTTCGTATTTTACAGTAGTCAACTTTAGAGACTTGATAATTAGAGGGGAAACTAATCATTTGGTGTGTTTCTTGTTTAGTCAAATGACTTTCTTCGGAATGTGTTTGAGCTTGGTCCACCAGTAATGCTGGATGCTGCAACTCTTAAAACAATGAAGATATCCCGTTTTGAAAGGGTATGTTATTGCATCTTAATGAATTTTCCTTACTTCTTGCTAATTACTCCTGCATTTCAGAAGCTGTCATTGTTACACTGTAGTTCTAAGAGTTCCTCATGTTGTCCTGAGTGAAACCCAGCCTTTTTTGTATGCACCTACAAGCTCTTAGATTTTCCACTGGGCATGTCTTTGCTTCTGTGTTTTTCCAAGGGTTGCTGAAGGTTGATGTGGTTGCTGCTGGGTACTAGATTCATGCACCACACATATCAAACTTGGTCTCTTCTGATAGCTTTTGGGGAGGGACTACAGGAAACTGTGTCTTTATAAAGGCAGTATCCCAAACTCTGCAATGTGGAATGGGCACTAGGAGGTTGGCCTTGTTCTGTTGATTGTGAATGCATTAATCCTGCCTGTATTCTGGGGAATGGTGCTGTCAAGTTTAATCTGGGGGTAAATGTAACCTACATGGTATCTGCTTGATGTTAAAGACTGACTGGCTTCCAGAACTATTCCTAGTTCAGCCTTTCTTATACAGGCCAATATCTGTAAATATAAATATCTGTCTGTCCATATGTATATATACACACACATAAATTAGCCTTTGGTGGAAAGATAACATACTATAAATTTCAGAAGGCCTACCAGTTTAAGTCAAAGATTAATGAAAGGGTATTTTCATTTGTTTTGTAACATGAAAAATCTCTGAAGGGGCATAAGCTTTATGACAATATGTAATTCTTTTTTCTTTTTTTTTTTTTGTTTTGTAGCACTTGTACAACTCTGCAGCATTCAAGGCTCGGACAAAGGCTAGAAGTAAATGTCGTGATAAAAGAGCAGATGTGGGGGAATTTTTTTAGATTCCCTTTTCAATGGATTTCAATTTTCATAATTCAAATAAAATTGTAACATTTAAATGAATTTTTTTAACTTCTATAGTCAGTTTGCAGTTGTGCACGGGTTTGTTACATAGTCTCTAAATATAATGCATGTTGTTGCTTAGTTGGGTGTACATTGTATATAGATGGATGTAACATTTGGTGCAGGGATACATTATAATACCATACATTAGCCCCCCACTAGCTCAAAGGTCGATTATGTTACAACTGCTATATTAAATGGGGTGGATAACTGTAGTCAAATGCTGTGTGTCAGATTGGATTCTTTATATAAAGGTAAAGTAATTAATTGACCAAGTGTTCTGGTAAAATGTGCTAATAGGAAAAGATGACCATGTTTTTGTGAAGTTATTTTAGTAATTTTTTAAAACTCTCCAATAGTAGACAAGAAATCCCTATGTAAGTGTAATTTTATCCTGACAGGGACTATGAAGTTCAGGAACTTCCACTGACAGTGAAGTAGTGAATGACAAATATTTGTCACCATGTAAAATAAAAGCAAGATTCTTGTGTTCTAAAATTGAATATTTAATTTTTGGAATAAAGATGTTTCTCACTGCCTGCTGTCTGTGTAAAAGTAATTATTCCATGAATGAAAAGCTGTAGCACTGGCAAAACCTAAAGTATGAAAGGGATGGGTTTGTTTATTTTCTGGTTCAGGCATGTCCTTGGGGTATTCAGTGTGTTAATAGATGCTATGTGCAAGTCTACCTTGCTGTGTTTCAAAGGTGTCTTATTCTTGCATGTGGTCTGCACAACTGCCTAAAATTGATTTGTCATTGCTTCTCTAATGGTCAAAAGCTTTCTAGTTTTGGTGCTGCAAAACATATTCTCCTTTTTCTTAGAACCATTCCAGCTTCCCTGTGTTCATTATGTTGAGAACTACTCTTCCGGTTCTACAGGACTGAAATGTGCTAGTAGCTGAGAACTGTCTTAGCTACTCGGGGGAGGGGGGGTGTTAGGTAATAAAGACACTAAAACCTACATCAGTGGAGCTTCTGAACCTGAAGATCTGTAAAAGTGCTTTTTTGAATAAACCACCTTAAAATGTTTGTCACCAGGTGATGTAAACATTGCATTAAAAACAACACCGCCCCCTGAAAACTGGCCTGCTCTGATAAGAGAAAGCTGGGTTGGGGTGGAGTAGTTGTTTTGGTTTTTTTTTTTTTCCCCTCCAAGTTTCTGATTACAGCTGAACCTATTCCAGAAAGGCAATGAATACTAGTAAGTTGCACTTTCTAATTTAATTTTTTTTTTACCCCTCAAATAATCTACTATGTAAGAACTTGTTTGGCTTGCAAAACAGATCATTTGGACTATGCAAAACCTTGAGCTGAAATCTATGATGATGGAGCACATATCAGTGTCATGCAGGTGGAGAAAACACTGATCCTTGAACAAGGTGGAGCTGTGTGCCTGTACTTGCCCAGCCCAAGGCCTTTCCCTTGGAGTTGAACTGTTCCCTTGAGCCTGTTAGTGTCCCCTGTGCCTTCTGCCTAGTCACCTTTGGTGTCCTTTGCCAGGCACAGGCTTCGTGTCCAGTGTTCTGCAGCACCTCCTGGCAGGGGGCCGAGCAGGTGCTTGCCCTTTTCCCTCTTACACTGTAACTGCCAGCTGCAGTGACCTGTGTGGCTGCCAGTGCTGTTGCAGAGGTGGCTCTTCTGCAGCCCTGCAGACATCCTGTGGGTTTGCAGACCTTTTCAACTGGAGAGGCCTGGGTCCTTGTCTTAAAATTATTTTGGTGTCAGGAGTTGTTAGGGCATGGATATCACACTGATTTTTTTTTTCCTGGCTTGTACATCCTTATTTTTGAGGGAGGACTTCCAGGAGACTCCTACAGAAAGGGAGCAATTCTGAGCAGCAGAACATGTCAGCTTAGGGTGGGAAATATGAGTCAGGTGATTTATTCTCTTGTTTCCTGAGAGAGAAATATGTTTATAGGTAGTTTAAAGGGATTCAGAATTTTAGACATGGTATAGCTTCAGAAAGGATTTGTGGTTTTGAGCTGCAGTCCTTCTGCCTGTCAGCTGCCTATCAATACAATGTGCTGTAACACTGCCTTCTGCAATGTCAGCAAGGAAAAAAAAGATCAAAATAACTGTCAGCAAAGGAGTAATTACACTACTCACCACCAGTTCATCAGCATTTAATCTGAACAGCTGAGGATGCCAGACAAATTAGTCCACCACTTAATACTGTCCCACTTGAATTCATGAAGTATATGGGAGAACAGGGGCCTAACCGTGTTCTTTCTGGTCTTTGACTTTAAAACACATGACTGCAATACTGTAGATATGACTGTACTGCATAGCAAACTGATTACTTAGAGCAACAGTTGTAGATACTACTCTTCTGCCTAGCCAATGCATTTTAGATGAACTCTAAACCTAAGAGGTTTGGCACTAGCCAAAAGATTAGTGAAATACTGATCATCAGTAACAACCCTTGTTCTCCATGATGGGATATTACTGTGATTCCAATATAATAACAAAGAGCTGTGTATGTGCTGATTTCTGTTTTAGCAGATCAGTATTGCAAAGTGAGTATACTTAGCCAAGCTGAGCTCTAAATATAGACAGAGGGGTGTAGTCTGTTTCACAGCTATCTTTATGGGTACTGCAGGACTTGACAGGTTCCTATGGGACTACAAGTAGAGAGAGGAACTGCAGAACAAGTTTTCTTCATGTGATTTTCACTGGCTGATTTCTTACATACTGGCACATTACCTGAATGTAATTATGTTGTAAGTAATGTTTCATTCTCATATTTTTTAACCTTTTATATTTCATATACTTTTTTTTTCCTGTGAAGAATTCTCAGTGTGTTCCTATTCTAAGGGGTTTTTTTTCCACAATGACGTAGGATGAAATTTAAGAGTTGCATTGGGGAAAAAAGTCTTTAGGTAAGGTTAAAGTACAAGATAAACTGAATCCAAAGGTCCCAATGATTATATTGATTTGTTGGGAAAATAATCAATACTTTTCTCCAGTGACACTGATGTTTGTATCCTTTCTTATTTGGCATGTCAATGGAATCAAACAAATGTAATATAAACTTTTTTGAATTAATAATGGTAATCCTCACTGTGTTTACATGTAGAAATAAATAATAAGTGCAGAAACATAGAATTCATAATACTAATGAATCAAAGGTACTCGCATTTATTGCAGCTCAAGTAGTTAGGAAGAGTGTTCCCTGAAGCTGCAGGGAGGTGTTAATCAAAATAGAGAGACAACTGCTCTTCAGAATCTAAAAATAACCAACAGCCTTTGTGCATGAAGCAGTAACTTTTGGCATGCAGTTCAAACACAGGGCTCCATAATGATTGTGTTGCCTGAGGATGTGCATGTGGGGAGACAGCAGAGCAGAGCCAGCTCTGGTGGGGACGTGGCTCACAGACTGTGCTGCTTAGTGCCATGTCATGCTCTAGAGGAAGGACCGTGGGCACAACCATCTGTCCTGAAGTTCCTGCTGCACACCTAAAAATCATAGACTAGGTAAGGTTAACCCCTATCATGCCCGCTTTTCTACATTTTCTTTGTACTTTGAAGCAACACTTCTGAACAGAGAAAAAAGTACGTTGTAATCTTTTCTTATGGGCTGTTAAAAAGAAATATTAAAGTATCCATATAGTCCTGCCAGTCTCTACTAGGAGGAGAACAAGCCTTGTTGTCAGGATTGCTTTCAGTGCTTAGTCTTCAGACTTAGTCTGAATTACGGTGAATTACGTGTGTGCTCAGATTTGGGGGAATTATAGTGATCTTCTCCATTTGGTTTGATGAGGGAAAGAGTGAGGATTTTCTTTCTGCAAACGGTTCAAATTTTAGGTTTTTAATTTAAGTGTTTTTTAGGAATCTGGTCACACTGTGTTCCGTATTCCTTGGAGAGGAAGAAAAGGCTCAGAAGCATGTCATGTCAAGAGGACAGTTAACCCATCTAGGATTCAGAAATCACCCTTAGGTGATCAAGGGAGGTTTGCATCCCACAAAGTGCTGATTTATGTTGGCAGATAAAATTGAACTTGGGAGCTTTGTAAAATACTAAATGGGTAAGATGCATTCTACTCCAAATTTAAACTAATGTGTGAGGGCTCCCTGCTTACATTCACTAGCAATAAAAACACATTTAGGCTGTGATTCTAAGGTGAGAAAGGAATATCTTAGAATATGGGGGATATTACCTAGAGGAATATATTTTTCTTCAATAATTACAAAGGGAATTTTCAGTGACAATTGTAGACAAACATGCCTACTTAGAGTGTCTACATCTCCTTATGGCTAGAAGTGTAATTTGTTTCTAGAAGATATTTTTGCAATCAGAGCACTGTAAAGAAAAGCAAAAGACAGGGAATAATGTGCAATACATAGAAGCCGCCTCCCTAGATACTGCTTATTTTCTATATATAATCTTTCAAAACTGTATTTATGTTAAGAATCATTCATTGAGTTCATGCACCCAGACTCTGCAGAGAAACTTTTTACTAACTAAACTTAATCTAGTGCCTTTTTTAAAGCAATGGGTACTAGTCTGAAGAAAAAGCTTTTAAAATTTGTCCAAATGTATGACCACATTTTTCACAAATAATAGCTTCACAGTGATATTCTAAGGTGTATAAGCAGACACATAGTCTTGTTGCTTATCTCCTAAATTCATACCTGCTTTCCCTGGTTTATCTCTCAGTTGCTTGATGCTGAAAGAAGAGGACCTGAGTGACATCCTTTCTGGAAGTGTTAGTGAAGGTTTGGTCACTGTGGTCAGGATCTCATACCACGTCTTACCAAGTATTCATCAAATCAAAGGATACTAAAGGATACTAAATATGTACCATTCAAATCAATGCTGGAGCCAGTCAAATTGACTCTTTCCCCATACACACACGTATGTGCACAAACACAATGTAAAAATGAAATGTTTTAATCATTGAAGGTTTCTGAGAATGAACAAGTGCTATGTATTGAGTTGTCCCTGCCTTCAAGTAAGTGTGCTCGTCCAAATCTCTGTATTTTAAGGATCCTTTCAGCTGCTCAGTATTTCCTTAGGATACCAACAGTTACAAGTAATTTCCCACAGCTGTGTGTTAATTTACCTTTTAAATTATTGTTTCTTTTAGAGACAATGGAGAGACCTTCCTTGGAATTTAACCTGCCTGATACTCATGAAGAAGGAAAACTTTATGTAGTTGATTCCCTAAACAACCTAAACAAACTAAATGTTTGCCCTGCTGAATCCCAACTTTCACTAGGTATGTATGATACGTGATGTGTGGATTTCTAAATATACAATCCATATTGTGTGTCACTGATGTCAACAGCTTAATAGACCAACAGGTGTGCCAAGCTGTACTGAAAAATATAAGAAAAAGATTGAAAATAGCATAATTTAGGCAGATCAGATAATGATTTAGCTGTCTCTGCTCAGTATTTCTTCATTAGGTTCCTGAAAATCCTTGCATTTAGTTAGGGATTTACTTTCAAACCTGAACTTATCTTCCATTTCAGTCAGGATTTATGAGGTGATTTATTGCAGGATAATGTCTCTAGTAATGCCTAATATACACTGACTAAACAAATAGCATCATAGCTCTTTCCAAGCACTAAAATTCATATGTGGCAATAGAGGCACCTGAGAATTTCTGTTCATTCCTGTAAGACACATCTCCTAAGAATTCAAACCAGTTACCTGAAGTATTCTGTGAAACCTTTAAGCATTTTACTTTCTGGACTTTCTTTACTCACAGTATCAGTTATGGCTCCCACATTTTTACTGGTTTGATAAGGCTTTTGCCTTTGATTTCTCAGAGCAACAAGAATATTTTCACCCAGTGATAGCTACAGTTTGAGTTCTTTGTGACCTGAAAATAACTTGAAACCTGGAGCTCTTCAGCAGCATTCCGCATAAAAATATTGGAGTCTGCTTTTATTTCCTTTATTTTAATGGCAAATTTGAGTGAAGAAATTTATAGATCAACAACTATGTTGAAATGTGGCCATAATTTAGTCATGCTTTTAATTATGGATCTTAAATGTTTTCTCATTACTTCTGTTTCCAAGTTTTCCTAATCCAACTAACTAGAGTGGTGCTGGTTTCTGCATTTAATGCAAATATTTTAGATATAAAGAACTAATTCCTCATGCAATTATCTTGATATTGTCACTTCTACACATAGAAAATGAGACAATGGCATAAATCAATTTTAATTTTAAGAAACTCCTTTCAGTGTGACTGTTTTGCTTTCTTTTGCAATTTTATTGGACAGTGTTATTTACTTTTCAGGTAAATATACAAGATTCTGTGGAAATGTGATTCTCTGGAATAATCATATAAATGCCCCTCCCTACATTTCAGCAGTAAAAAATGGTAGCTTAATAAGTATTTTATTCATAAATTTGTAAAATCCTTTGCTTCCTTCTAGGATTATGCTTTTAATGTAGCTTTTAAGCTTGGAAAGTCTGTAGATATCTCATCTTGTCAGCTAACTTACTCAGCAGAAGAAAACTCTGGTTCTCTAGCCAGAAAATCAGAGTCATGTCAAAAGCTGTTTAAAATGCATATGCTGTTTGGTTCCTACAGTAGGAGCCATGCAGTAATTTCATGTTTTAGATGATAAAATGCTCCCACTGCTTGCAGTTTGACAAGAATGTGTGCTCACCAAATCCTCACAACACTGCAGCCTGGCATATTCAGCCTGATGAAATAATAAGAAGCATTCATTAGGCAGAGTGAGCTCAGACCACTTTTGAGACCACTATTGATAACTTAGGATGCTTGGCAGGCAGCAGAAGCAGGCCCTGCTTATCCCTATTATTCTGATTAGACACCAGTATTGGTGCAGGCATTTATTATATGGTGAATTTGTTATGAATGCTAAGGGAAAAAGAATAGAGCCTCAAAGGAAAAATATGAAAATATTTCAGCTTACTCATGGACAAGAATGTGTTAAACACAAAATAAATAAAAACAGAGATGTTCCCAGAGATCTACCAGCTCCATAATTGCTCAACCCTAGGTAAGGTCATTATTAAAGTTCTGTGATGGCATATGCAGCCATTCCTCAGCTTTATCACTAGAGGCTCAGTTGCAAAGATCTCAGAGATTTCCACCAGCTAAAACAAGAACATGACCTAGAAATACATTTTTCACAGATGCACACATTACTCTCCCTTTCAGAATGGCAAGAGAGCAATTACAGAAGGATAAATTACAGTAATTTGCATGTAATTTTAGTATGCATGAGACTGACACTAAAGTGAAATTACATTAGCTTTCTCCTCCCTCCAAAACAGAAAATAAACCCAAATCTTTGTAAGTTATTACAGTAGTATACAAACTTAAGATTAAACAAATCTGGGTCAAGTGTAAATTTTTTATATTCTCATGTTGTTCACTTGACTTGTTATCGTCGGGGCTTGCTACCACCTCACAGTGATTGCAACTGTTTCTATGAGAGAAACTGCTGAATTTCCCTATATAGGATGCAATGAACTTTATAGGAACTTATTCCCTATAAAGAATGCAGCACATTCTTTAAAAAGCAATGAAGTGGCTTGTTGAGCTCATTCAAGGTCAGCATTGCAAGTGCCTTTCCTTTTCCCCCTCATTCTTCCTGTCCTTAAAGGACAACATCTGTATTCTCTGTGAGAGTCTGCTCCATTCTTGACAATTGGCAGGGTAGGTGCCTCTGTTTTTACTGGAATGAAACCGACAAATCCTAAAGATGAAGAAGAATATTGAAATCATTTGTTTTAAGATAAAACAGTCAAGACCTAAATTCATTCTATCCAACATTAGGGGCTTAACTGAAGTGTTTACTTTGGGAGATTAATCATCCCAGTGATACTTCTTATTAAACAGAAAAATAAGTGTATCTAGAGGATGAATGTGTATGATGAACCGGTACCTTGGTTTTCAATATGAATTTTGCTTTCTTCACTTCCTTCACTTTTGAAAAGGTTAAATGCAATCAAGCCCTTACCAATCTGCCTGACAAAAACTTCATTGCAACCTTTGTACATGTAAAACAATTGTAAAACTATGAACTGTAAAACAGCTCAGCTTCAACAAAACACTGTATTTCAACACAGAAATGTTTTTGTTGAACATGTTCTAACAGTTATAACAGATGTACAGGTTTTTTTTTTTTTGTATTTTCAAATTCAAGCTGAGTTCATAAAGTTGATTTCTTTCCCTTTCATGAAATGTCACAGGAAATAAAATCTGTTGGCCAGATACATGATGTATTCTCATAATTTCATGATACCAGAAGCATTTTGTCATGCTTATCCTAACTAACCTTAAAAAAACTGTATCACCAAATGATTTGTCATCTCTTAACAGATGAGGAAGAGAACACTGGTGGTACTGGAGAAAGTATGGCAGGGAGCAATGCAAGAAACCAGTTTTTGTTCTTCATCACATTTATTCTTACTTTGACCATCAGTTTGGCGCTTGTTTCTTTTGTAATATTCTTAATATGTAAGTAAGCCAAAGAGCAGTTCTTAAAAATGTAGGGCCAATTGGAAAAAGAGCTTTGCTGTTATGTGTCATGCTACCTGGTAACATGCTACTCCTGTATTTGCACGGTCAAAGGCTTTGGCTGGTTCTGGGCAGTGGGTCGTGGTCCTGGGGGCAGAAGCACAGGCAAACAACACTCTCTCAGGGTTAAAAGGCATAATATTATTCTTAGTGCTAAGGATTTGTGAGCTTCAACATCTGTGAAGAATTTCTCTCAGCAACATTATACTGTGTTGCTAAAAATGCTGACTAGAAATGTAATTAAAATTTAAAGGTAATTGTATGGCAGTGAGATACTTTGGCAATGTGCCTTCCATTCCTTTCCAGATAAAGCTCAGTATTAGTGTCATTCTACTGAATCCACCCAGGCTAACATTTAAATCAGGCTACCTGAAGGAAGACCTGACCCTTTGTCATCAAAGTACTGACTGGAAATTGATTTAGAACTAAGAAAGTCTTAAGCATAAGAAAAAGAATTATACATTCATCAGGATTTGTGTGTAGCATTGAGTCTACAGACACAATTACTGTTCCAGTCTTTAGGACTGATCAGGCAGGCTTAGCGGAAGACATGGCTGGTTAATGGAAACTTTGTTATCTTGGGGTTTTTTGAGCTAATGATATTGAATAGAATCTGAGGTGCATTATTTCAATTTACAATACTATTTTGGAAGAATTGAAACCCATATGAAATCAAGATTTCTTATATCCTGTAGTAGGGAATTTGCTGAAATATAGCAAAAATCCTGATTTTTCTTTTAAGCCAGAAAATCCTATCCCTTCACTATATTTTCTTACAGGCATTCAAAGAAATATCAGACAAGTAAAGAACATAAAATATGTTTTAAGTAACATGATTGTAAAATCCTAAGTGAAATACCTCATACTTGAATTTCAGATATATTTAACATGGAGCTGCTAAAAGTAGAGCCTTGGTAGAGAAAAATTAGTATTGGGTTGCTCTAGTGGAAAAATTATAAACTAAAGTGAAAAAATTCTTACAAGAATTAAAGCAGTTTGCTTGGGATCAGGTTGGTGGAGGCCTGGGTTTTTGAAACTGATTTCCAGTGGTGTTTCTGTTTATGTTACAATGTTTTATTAGATACATATAGATATAGTGTGTTCTATAATCTGAGGTGTTTGCAAACCACATGCAAAGATTCATTTAGCATTGCTACTGTTATACTTAAGCTTCAAAACCCATGGGTAAATTTTTTAACTTCAGAAGGCCAAAATAAAAATATCTCCAAAAGTGCATATTGGTGTGCTAGAGGAGGCAAAATGTCAGTATTTCACAAGAATTTTTCTTTTCTTTAAAATAAAATATATGCACATGCCACAAATTGGATCTTGAAGCTCCTAAATAAGACATTTCCTTGTTGACACTAATGGTTATGCTCCTGAAAACTGCAAAAATTACCTGAGCCATATATGATTTTATTGCTCTGCACTAAATTAAAAAAAAATCAAACAAATAAGCAAAAAAAAGAATGTAGTGGGCAGGTTAACCCACCAGATGTATAACTTCTTATTATTAGGTTCTGCAATTGTTTTCCTGTTTAATATTTTTAGTCATCATTATTCCTCACAGGAATACAATGCTCTTGACTTACATGTTACCAATTTAACGTGGTACATTCTCCTTTTCAAGTTCAAACTAGAAATGAAGTGGACCAAATATCAAGCAGACTACTATCTGAAAAGAAGAACATAGAAGAGCTGAAGAAACTTAACAATATTATATTAAAGCATCTCAATCAATCCAGAATTAAGGAAAAGCCTTCTGATCTTCATGATTACCTCTTTACCCATACTGAGCTGAAAGTCCCTGGAGAATAAATCTGCTTTGGAAAGAAATTCAGAATATTCATAAACCAGACATACTCACATATGGCACACAGGTTGCTGAAACATGGTTGCTGAAATATTGCTGGAAAAGCCAGCTAAATGAAAAATACTAGCAATTATACCCTGTTTTATATGGACATAGATTTGTAATACTAAACCCACGGGATTCACAATAAACAATGGATTGTCAGTTTGGGGCAAGACTTCCAGATTCCCTGTGCATTGTAAATTGCAGGAGACAGGGCCTAGTTTTATTTTAAATGTAAGTGAATGATCACAGAAAATCACGAGTTCTATTCACATGATTCCAGCATGACCTTGTTCACTTAATCATTCTTCTGCTACCTTTGTACAAGCTTTCTGTTTGTTTCTATTACTATTTGTATTTAAGGATAACTTCAGATTTCTTAACTTATAAATAAATCCATTTCTGCTCTAGAGTTTTGTGGTTTTCCCTTCTGTGCATCTAAATATAGTGATATGCTACTCTTTTTGAGAAAAAAACACTCAAACTTGAATAACAAAAAACCCTTTCATAAGATGCCATAATCAGTCCACATTTGTATTGACAGAGTGAGTATCCAGTTGCCTATTGCCTTACACTGAAAATGTGTTTAGAGGACTCAATCTGGTAATGTCACAGCATCATTGCAGCCACTCTGTCTCACAGCAATGCCAAAACACTGTACTCACAGTTTGCAGGTGCAGCCCAAGTGTTTTTATAAAGTGATATGGGGAAAATACTACAAGTTCTTGTACTCCTCCCTGTAACTTCTGCTGGTCACTGTCAGAGAAGGGCCAGATGAAATATGGTCAGAACCTTCATGGCTTTAATATTGTGCAGTATCTCACAGGCTAAAAAGAGCTTAAAGTTCTCATTCTCATCCAATTCTTTCTTATATATTTTGGACAATTCTACATAAAAAGTCACCAAAGTCAACAGCTAACATTGCAGTCTTCAGAGTTCATTATAGTCCTTTCTGTTATGACTACTTAATTGTCTGCAACAAATGGAAGAACTAAGCTTGTGCTGCTCTAGAATGAAACAGCTCAAGCTCAATATCTGCAAACAGCATGTGAGAACTGAGGGTAAAACATCCTTTACAAATACCTGTCCATATCAAGAGTTACATAAATCTGACCTGTGGGCACCTTCAACTGAAAATAAGGCACAGCTAATAAGAGGGATTCCAAGAAACAATTGAATCCATCCCTCTGCCTGACAGCAGCATTAAATTTACTCCAACAATTCCTAAGAGGGGTTTGTCTAGTCACATTGTAAAATATTCAAATAATGGACTGTCCATGGGCCTCCCCTTCTAATGTTCAACTAAAAGAATATGGTTAAATCTATTTTTCCTGAAGTCTAATTAAAATTTTCCCTGATGAAATTTAAGCCCACTATCAACTGACCAATTCCTTGTGAACATGAAAAATAGTTTGTACCTTCCATAGTTTCATTTATTTTATATTATAGTAACAGCAAATCAATGGTTAAAACCTTAAGAAAGCTTTTTTGCCCTCTGAGATACCTGGAATTTTAATCTAGCATTTATTCTTAAAGTACAGTATGAGTTCAGTTCATGTGCTTTGTTCACTGGTAACAATACAAAGTGGAACACAAGTTATACAAAACAACAACGATGATGTGCAAACTCTGAATGTGGAAAAAGAGAAAATACTAGAAGTGTCAAAAGGATTGTCACAAGTTGGTTAGACCACACGCTCTCGAAGGTGATGTGTTTTGTGTGGCACCACAATACAAACTGTTCAGGAATCCTAAATGTGGTCAAGGTGTCTGAAAAATGAGCAGAGTGAAATAGTATTGAACAAAGACAAGAACTATTGTCAGAACACGAAGTGTATGAAGAACAAAATCCCACTTCATCTGGTTTTGAAGTCTTTGAAGATCAAATATTTACTTTTGTTTTATCAAAGCATAGTCTTGTAAAATTACACAACACTTCCTGCAAATATGAATTTTCAGGTCCAAAGTTCCAAGTTTTCTTATTAATTTCACCCTGTGTGACTGGGGTTTTTGTTCTTGAGATAAAAAACTTACCCCATTGCAAATGGTAGCAAAGCAATATGCTCCATGAAAACTTTACTGTTTTAAAAAGATCTATTTTGACAGACAAAAATGCAACTAGTTCTAATTAAAACTCAGATTATTTAAAAATTTGATAAAACAAATGCCAATTAGTAATTAAAAATAGATTTATGCTTTGACAAGTAACTGAAAATCATTTGTCTGAGAAGATGCTTATCTTGGTCTTATAGGCTGCTAGTATAATTATCTTGGAGATGTTGGTGAATAATGAAAGTTGGATCAAAATGTTAGATCTCAGCCCAGTGCTACTGGGATTAAGGGGATTGCTCTTTTCAATTAAGAAAAAAGAGCACATTCAGTCTATTACATGTTACAGTTCTTATTTTCCTGACAGATTAACAAGAATAATAAGATTTAAAGAGAGGGATGGAGGGGGTGAGTGTACTGTCACTTCCTCTGGGATACATAAGAAATAATAACACAAAAGCCAAAGAACTTAGTCCTATTCAAGAAACAAATGAATCTTAGAATTTAAGAAAAGGCTTTTATAGACTCTGTTTCCGATTCTTTCTCTGGTTTCTGGGCCACACTTCAGCAATTGAAATGCTGACCACGATTTACTGATGAGCCAGCAAAGCCCCTGAATGGTAGTGAGAACCTTCCAGTAGAAACAGTCACAGCACAGTGCTGCTGCTAATTTGTCACTGTGAGGCAAACCACATTACACACAAGGGTGAAAGGACAATTTAAAAATCGATTGCCTGCCAATTTAAATATATATTAATAATTATGGGTTTGCTTTTTAGTTCTGCACTGCTCATTTAATCTTAATATCTTCTTCATCACATAACTGACTTTGGAAAACACTGTCTGTCTGCAAGGTGACACAAAATGCTGAAACTCTCAGACACCCTTTACTGCTCAGCAAAAGCTCATGGATAATTCATTAACTTTTGATTTTTAAGGTGGATTTTTAGGGGTTTTTTTTTGTTGTTGTTCGGTTGGTTGGTTGGTTTTTTTTTTGGTGGGTTTTGTTGCTTATTTATTTATTTATTTTAAGCTTTAGCTGTTATTTTGGTCTGAAATGGCTTTTAGGTTTGTTTGTTTGTTTGTTTGTTTGGTGGGTTTTGTTGCTTATTTATTTATTTAAGCTTGACCTGTTATTTTGGTCTGAAATAGCTTTTAGGTTTGTTTGTTTGTTTGTTTTTGGTGGGTTTTGTTGCTTATTTATTTATTTATTTTAAGCTTGACCTGTTATTTTGGTCTGAAATAGCTTTTAGGTTGCACTTCTTGCATGGATGTGATGAATTAATGCTCCAGCTCCCTGAGGTACTAGTGTTTATAAGCTGGCTTGAGACTACATTCAGCTTCATGAAAAAAAATCTGCAGCAGGAGGATTCCCAGCTATGGGCACCGAGTCAGCTCGCTGAAGTGCATGGGGAGTGAATGAAATCCAGGGAACTGATTCAGCATCTATAAATAAATACTGATGGACTCACTTAAGGTCTTCTCCTCGAGGAAGGGCGGTACTGACAACACATGGAGATAAACTGATCAAAGAGGAAAACCTCCGGAATTTGAAACCTCTTCCCTAAGGCTGTTGACATTTTTTGTCTTCCGCAAGGAGCAGCCCCCCGGCTGCGCGGTGCTCCGGGGCCGGTGTCCATCAGCTGCGCCGTCGGGAAGCAGCCGCTCTGCGGCCCGCGGCAGCAGCGCCCCGGGCCGATCCCCGGCGGGCGGCGGAACGCCGGCGATACCGAGGCACGGCCTTGGCAGCATCTCGGCACCCCTGGGCAGGGGCGGTGCGATGGGAGGGGCGGGGTGCGGCGGGCCGGCGCGGGGTGAGCGATCGGGGCCGTGCGCCCCGGCCTTTCCGAAGGGCGCTGCTCGGGCTCGGGGCGCGGGCTGAGCGCCGCTTCCCCCGCGCCTCTCGCCTTTGGAACTCTTCCCTTCCCCCAGCTCCCCGCACCAGCGCTAACGCCTTTTGGATGAATTTTGAGATGCCTACTGCTGTCTGATGGAAGTTGTCGAGTCATGTACTCACCAGGCTTGCAGACGGAGGAAGAGCAAGAAGGCTCGGCAGAAGTGCAGCTGGTCAAAAACATTACCTTGAAGAGAGAGAAATATGATGTAGTACACGCACTATACGTACCATAAACATGCACTACTGTCAGTATGTCTTTCAGTATCTGCAATCCAATCTCTGCTGACTCCATTACCCGTGGCCTGTGGAGCTGCTCTGCTGTGGACTACAACGATGCAACCAGGGGGGTCATGATCAAATCAAGTCTAAAAAGGAATTAAAGAAGTGACCCTTGAAACGTGCCCAAGCCTTTCAGCATACCCCTTCATAGGAAGGAGGGAAGGAAGGAAAGGAAGCCAGCAAGCAAGAAAGCAGGCAGGTGAGGCTGGAAGATGAAGCTGGACAGAGGGATCGTGTCTGCCAATCCTGGAAAACATGAAACTCTCAAATATCTGCTTTGGCCATGTATGGGGCACAGCTGGGGTAGGGACTGTCACAGGAGAAACCTCATCTCACCTTGGAGGTGGGGAGTGGGCATTACTGGGGCAGTGAAGCCTGTTGTGTGCATGGGGAAGGTCTGTGCTGGCCCCTGTGGGTATGTGAAATGCAGCCCTGTCTGGGGGCAGACAAAGCAGGAGCCCTGTGCTCAGCATGTGACATTGGCTAGGCCTGAGCTGGGGTTATGTCTTCTGAGAGGTGGTTAACTTGGATCTGCACTAGTCTATCCAGTATCATTTTTTCCTTCTTTAGATTTGTGATAAAATGACATTTTGCCAGTGACTGGAATGGCCATTCACATCCTGATGGAGAATGTACTGCTAAGCCTGTTGGACAATCATAGAGGCACACACTTTGGCATATGCATTTAGGCATATGCATTAATTTGGAGGAGATGTAGACCCTCTAGAAAATTATCATAATACAAGGGGTAATTTTATATCCATTATCTATTTACTCATTTTTGAGATACAGAATTTCTTATGCCACTTCAAGAGCCCTTCCCAGTACACTACAGGGCTATTAATGATGAATCCAATTCCTTCAATAAATGTCCTCCATTGGAGAACAAATGTCCTTTATGCACCCCTGCTACATTTCCCTTTCTATAAGAATCTGGGATTTGTAGTTTGAATTTCTATCATCCTACTGAAATAGCTGCACTACCTGTCTCAATATGATATTATTATACAATACTTGCCATCCCAAATTAGCCAAAAATCTGCCTCTTTCTTCTCTTGAAAGGAGTAGTTAAACACTAGAGAATGAACAGAGTCTGTTCAAAAGGGGCCAGTCCTCTCATTTCTGAGAGACTGATGTCTCCTCTGTATTCAGATTTCCTCCTAGGGGGCCTCTGGTCTGGGCTCAGTCCTCACTGGATCGCTGCCATCTGACTGATTTCTTTGTTCTGAGCAATTCAAACCTGTTGTGGATTAAAATATTTCAAGACAAACTCTTGCTTATCTCCTTAAAGCTGTCACCCTAGAATATAAGGAATTGTTACTACTATTTTTAGTCAATTTAGCTATCCATCTTGGCAGGAAGTGAAGCATCTTATTTGTAAGAGATTTCATGATGATTCTGTGCATGTCAGTGCAGAGCTGTTTTTCCATTTAAAGGACAGCAGTCTTCACATTTTTGCAGCCACAAAAGTATTACAGTATAATTGGAAGGAACACTTACCCATCCCAAACTGTTGATATACTCTTCTATCCTTTACTTAGGAATAGCAAGTACTAATACCATTACTTGGCATGAAATAACTATTTGGAAGACTGTCTATCCAGGTTCTACTTGCCAGCTCCAGATGCCCTTGACAAGTAAAAAGTCTTTATGGTAGTTTCCAACAATTTATGTTGCATAGCTTACTTCTAGGTCTTTGTTAGCTATCTAACAAAACAATGGGGTTTCTCATTTCTAATTAAGTTGCCTCTTCCTGGGGGATTCTTTTATGAGTACCACAGACTGTACTCCTCACCTGCTGTTAATTTCTTGCCAGCTATTCATGCACTGTATTTTCTTGTTCCTACTACAGAGATATCGTATGAAAGTCACATAATCACAGAATGGGTCAGGTTTGAAGTGGCCACAGAGGGTCACCTGATCCAAGCTCCCTGTTCAAGCAGGGTCATCCCCAAGCACATGGCACAGGGCTATGTCCAGATGGTTCTGGAATATCTCCAGTCAGGGAGACTCCACAGCCTCTCTGTTCCAACCTGTGCTGAGTCACCCACACAGTAAAGAAGTTTTTCCTCATATTCAGGTGGAACTTCCTGTCCACCAGGTTCTGCCCATTGCCTGTTGTCCCATTGCCTGGCACCACAGAGCAGAGCCTGGTCCATCCTCTTGACACCCTTCCATCAGAGACTTACAAACATCAATAAGGTCCCCTCCCAGTCATATCTTCTCAACACTGAGCAGGACCAGCTCTCCTTGTACGAGTGATGCTTCAGTCCCTTTCTCACCTTTGCAGCCCTCCACTGGACTCCAGGAGCTCCATGTCTCTCTTGTGCTGAGGAGTGCAGAACTGGGCACAGCGCTCCAGATGAGGCCTCACTAGGGCTGAGTAGAGGAGTAGGTTTACCTTCCTTGACCTGCTGGCAGTGCATTTCCTAATGCTCCCCAGGACACCATTGACCTCTTGGCCCCCAGGGCACACTGCTGGCTCAGGGTCAGCTTGTTGTCCACAGGACCCCCAGGTCCTTTTCCACAGAGCTGCTCCCCAGCAGGTCAGCCTCCAGCCTCTGCTGGTGCCTGGGGTTATTCTTCCCCAGGTGCAGTCCTAACTGCTGACACTTCTACTTTTTCTTTCTCAAATGTATTTCTTCCATGTAAATAGTATATTTAAATAGCTATCACCGAGTACTACATTTAAATGCCTTGTAATTTGAGACCTGTATCCTTCACCTAGTAAATGGGAAGCAATAGCTGAAATCTCCTTACTCCTTACTCCTATCATAGGATAGCTGAGTAACCTCTTGTTGAGCTAGTGAACAAAGTGGGAGAGGGGACCATCACTGCCTTTCTTGTCCTGTGTAAACCATGGTTCATCAGAAGTGCTCTGAACACCTGAGCAGACTGGGCACGGTAGGACAGAGTGGTGCACAAACTAGTTTCTGAATTGTGAACTAGATGCTAACTGACCACTATTGCTTGGAGAGGGTATTTAGGAATATTTTCTGTTGCAAAGTTGTGTTTACAAACTTTCAAAGTTACATGACAAATTAGCTGGACTTTGAAGATCTCAGTTTTGATCAGAGATGAATGAAGTGACAGCTGGAAACAAAGTGCTGGCAAAAAGCTGCATGATGATAACCTTTAAAGAATCATTATCAGGATGAACTAAATACTGTGAGGCATCCAGTGATAAGAATTAGATAATGACATAGTTTGGTTTGGTTTGGTTTTATGATGGTGTTTTGTTGTAGTTTTTTTTCCTTTTGTTTTTGTTTGCAGTTTTTTGGGCTTTTTTTTTTTGGGGGGGGGGTTTCCCCACTCCTGCCCCCAGGGAAAACAGTAGGAAATGTCCTACTAGGATCAACGGGCACAGGATTTTTCTGAGTCATTATTCGGCCTAATGTAAAAAGAAGAGAGCTTCTTAACCCTGTTGCTCTTACTGCTGATCACAGCTGGATCTGAAAATTATTTTTTTCTCTTCTAAGGCCAAAGGAAGCATCTTGCTCACTTTGGGAAGGAAGAAGATACTCCATAGGTGTGCAAGACTTTCCTGGCAACAAATAGGAAGAGATGATAATAGTAATTGCATTTGCCTTTCATTAACCTTCTCCTTTCTGGAAGTTTCTCCTGTCTAGATTTGGCATTTCAGTCTTGGCACCTAAAACAGAGAGCATCCTGACACAGATGATTACCTGAATTAATTCAGTGGTCTTTGGCATAGTTTGCACTTCAGGATACTCCTGAGTGGGAATGAGGGGTCCCTGTGAAACAGAGGAAGGGAAGCAGTGATATTAATTGACAGAACTTCCTCAATTTTTTTAAGCTTTTCAGTTTTCCTTCACATTACAAATCACTGAATTGAAAACACAGACAATACAGCTCCTTTATATTGAGATGTAATTTTTGTGGAGTATATAATGTATGACACCTTCAAGGAGAGTTTTATACAGATTAGAAAATTCACCAGTTCATGAAAAATAAAGAGAAATACTTTGGTAATAAGTGCTGGTAGAAGGGGCTTTCAATGGGAAGGTTCAAAACAGGCATTAAAGGGAAATCCGAGCCAAGGTTTTTAGGAGACAGTACATATTTTCCCCACTAGGTGGTGGAAATCTGCCACTATCCAGAGCTTTAAAAAACAGGAAAAAACCCACATAATTATGAAGGGCAGGCTGAATTAAGATAGAAAATAGCTGTAATAACAGCTTATGATGTATCGATTAAAATGAGTTCTCTGCCTGTCAAAGAGACAGTCATAGAAAATTATTCTTAATGTTATCCCCGACACAAAGGCAAAAATGTCAGTTAGGGAGGTTTTCTGATGTTTTAGAAAAGGAAATGAAAGTATAATTTAATCTAAATGAATTCTCTCACCCTCTACAGAAGGACTGTCATCTGTAATTTCAGACCATAGGAACTCAGGAAACAAATCTCTCATGCATTTATTTATCTTGAACTGCCAAAATACATTTTTTCAATTAGCAGTTTTAATTAAGATGCATCATAGCTGTCTCACAGCTCAGGACTTGCTGTCATGTAAGCGTTGCTTCTAAAGGTGTCCTCCTGGTGGCAGGCAAACAATCAATTATTTAGAACCACTTTGAAAATCGCACCATTTTATGTGGTTTATGGCATGATTCATGGCTGGAACAGCAGAGACAAAGCACAAACTCTGGTGCTAACATCACAGAAGGAACAAGGCTTTGGTAACTCTTCTAGTACAGCACCAACAGACAACTACTGCTGACTTTACTGCATGCATTTTCCTTCAAAAATGCACCCAAACCATACCTGACATATGATTCATGTTTTAAGATGAAAAGCAACTATCAGAGTTTTCAAAGACATTGAGGACATACGGTTTTCACTGAAATTCATGGCTTTTATCTCAGCAACAAATCTCAGAGGTGGGTGAAGGCATCAACACACCATTTAGGAAAAAAAAGGTGGGTTACCTTCAGCTACTGAGATGCATCTAATCAGTGAACTTTTGGTTCTGCCAGTGAGGGTTGTACCACCTCTGCTTCTCCGTGGCACTGCCAGGGAACTGATTTTGCCTTTTGATCTCTGTCCTTGGCCTGTCTATCTGATCTCTGAGCCTCCATGCTCCATGGGTGCCCACTGATTTGTGCAGTGGCTGTGGTTCTTGCTCTTACCTCTGAAGAGGTCTTTTGTTCCTAAGTATGACCAACACCATTTTCCCTGCCATCTTCTGAAATTCCTGCCTCTGCACTGTTCTTCCATGCTGCTCTCCTTTACCCCTGGAGTCAGACTGTGATTTCTGGGTATGTGCAGAACTGGACTAACTTCACACCCAGGAACCTTGTAGCCAGAGAATGTCAGTCCTTCTGTCCACACATTGCTGTGCCAGGATACCTGGTGACATTTCCTACCTGATTGCCAGATATTAATGGAGCATACAGTGGTTATTCTGAAAGTAGTGTAAAGTACTCTTCAATGAATTCACCATTCATGGACTTGCATGGTTACTGAAGCTGATCTACTTTTTCTGAGAGGTTTTTAGGTTCATTTATATTTTTTTGTTTGCTTGTTTTTTGGTTTTTTTTTTGAGATAAATATTGTGTTGCTGCTCAACTGAGGTCTAACCCAAGTGTGCTGGCTACATATACACTAAAATGGCATGCCCAGGTCAGGCCTGAAATGCAGTACTATAGTGACAAATAGCAGCAAATCACCAGTTAAATAGCAAAACTTAGACAGGTGTGATCATAACTAGGTTACTTTTCTCCTAGTAATTAAAGCTGGGGCTTTTTCCTCGGAAGGTTTTTTATGGACCACTGACAACCACGGCAAATGTTGAAATTTGTTGAAAAACCACAGTATGTTGAAAATTCTAATAAAGGAGATGGATATACCCTTTTTATTTGATTTCTGGGGTGTCATTCAAAAAGTTAACCTTTTTGAAGAACTCAAGATGGCCTTGTTTTCTGTTCTGCCTAAATATAGGGAGAGGAGTTTCTGCATTCCACAGATACTCTCTAATAGTTTCCAGAAATTTATTATTCATTAAATATTGCACCTAATTTTAGGTCTCTTATTTTGCAATGTTATCCTTCACCCTCAAAAATGTAATAACACTTACATAAAGGTTATTTTAGAAGTTTCTATTACGCAGGTTCACATTAGCAATCCAAACCACTTCTTCTCTATGTGATGACTTCCAGCCAGGACAATATTATTAAAATGCAGGAGTATTAAAATACAGTCCTTTTCTTCAGCTTTATTTGGAAGAGAGATGGGTTCTTTGAGGGCACCTAACAGCATCCTGCCAGTATGTGAGGGGAATGTGTCAAGGAGAGTGAGACAGACCCTACAAAGCAGTGCACAGCAGGATGGTGAGAGACAAGGAGCATAAAGTACAGGGAGAGAGGTTCTGACTGGATATAAGGTGCATTTTTTTCATGAGGACAGTCCGGGACTGGTACGGGCTTCTTAGAAAGGTTGCACTATCTCAACTTTGGAGTTTTCCAAGTACTATCCAGATAAATCCTTAAAGAACTTGCTCTGAGCTCACAGGTGACCCTGCTTTGAGAAGAGGGTTGCACTACAGACCTCCTGAGACATCTTCCAATCCTCGTTATCCTAAATGAAGAGAAAAGCCTGTACCCACAGACAGCAAGAGTACTTTAACCTGTTCACAGCTTTTCTATCCTGTTCTATGAAGTCTCAACAAATAATAGCAATAATTTGAAACTATTTTTGTACAGATTGCTGTCATGTGTAAGGTCACAGCCATCAGCCATCACACAAAACTAGGACAGACATGGCTACTGATACCAGTGCAGGATTGCATCAAGCCTTCTGTGAATTTCTGTGGTGGTGACAACTAATTTTTTTTTTCTTTGTTACATCTGAGTCAGGAAAACTTCTACTCATAACTTCCTTTCTGAAATATTTTTCCCATATGCATACAAATGGGAGTTTTGCCACTGACTTCAGAGATTTTCACCCAGTTATGTCTATAACTAGGTGCAGATATGTACCTGGAAGCTCCTGGAAACTTGCCAAGTGACTGAAGCTGTATCTGTCTCCCTGCAGCTCCTGGGAATGTTAGTTCTGCCTGAAATGCTGTATTCCCTAAATGATACAGGAAAATGTCAGGCGAGGTGAGGCAATGTACAAAAAAACTCCTCAACTCATTGTTGAGGATCATGGACTAAGAGCTGGATCTTCCATATCCTAGGTTGCTGACTGTATGTATTTTTTCAGTCCTGTGTTCTGAATTTGTATCATGAAATAGTCACTCTTGGTATGAAGTGCCCAGTTGCACAAGAAGGACGGAGAATGTCTCTCAGGACACATTATTTGTAGCCCTGTAGCGACAGCACTCAGTTGTTGTGGGTTCCTGACACCCTGAAGCCAAAGAGTTTAATTTGGGTTTGCCTGCCCCGCTGCTCAGTCCCTGAGGAGGGCAGAGGTGCAGGGGAGCCCGGCTGCTTGGGGGGGCTGCAGGGGGAGTGCCCACATTAGATCAGCCCAGGCTCAGCCTGGGTACCTGAATAGATGTAGCCCACCAAAGCTGGATAGCAGAGCACTGTAGCCTTCTTAGCTTTAGATACAACCCTTAAGTTATGTCCACAGCTCCCCTGGCACTGCAGCGGCGCGGGGGGCCTTTCCAGCCTTACCCCACACAGCTCTGCTCAGATCTGCCGGGGAAAGGATGAATCCTGTCCTGGGCTGTTATCCTTGTCGACATTTACAGCTTCTTAAGACACCCCATGGCATGAGAACTACAAAAAAGAACAGTGTTAGAGGGAAAGAGAATAAAACGGGTCCAACAGCAAAGGTGAAATGAAGACTATGACTGTTTACTGGCACAGGCGTGTGAAGCAGAGGAGCAGAGCAATTTCAGTGCAGCCCAAATTGTCTAATGCATTGTCAGCTCTCATGCTGGATATTAGCATCATTCACTCTTTGGAAGAAAACTGGTATAAGCAGCAGGTTTATCATGTGAAGAGACTTAAACCAAACTTTTTCAGTACTTTCTCATTGCACCTTCTCATCTTATAAAAATATTTTGCAGGAACTTCAAGTCCTGGAAGGTCTCCAATCACTTTTGATGTGATTTTTGGGAAAGTTTTGATAATAAAAAATTTTTTGATTATATAAATAAAATTATTCTTTGGATCTGAAGCTTGAACCTTTGCCTATTTTCTGCTGTTTTGAAACCCAGAGCATGTAAAAAATATATTAAAACATTCAGTGCTGAAGAGAATATTTTAGCATTCTGAAATCACTTGGGACTGTAGTTTCAGGCTTCCATTTGATTGATATCTTGCCAGAAATTATTTCATAAATATTTCTAAATATTTGAAATGTCTAGATCTACATTTGATTGTAAATTAATTATATATTGGAAGTCCTGGAAATTATATAAAATACTAGTACTCAAATCTAAAAAAAAAATAATAAATCAAAGCAGGCTGAGATTGATTCTACTTTTCCAAATCTACTTTTTAAAAAGTGGTATTTTGGTATTATGGGATTTTTATCCAAAACTATATTACACATTATTGGCTAAGAATGATAAAGTGTAGTTATATTAGAATGGGATGTTGAGTCAGTCACAGTAACAAAAGAGAGAAAATGGGCATGAAGAACAGCTTAGCTGCAGGTTATTGCTTTACAATGTTTTACCATCTATGACTTTTTATGTAGAAATAACCCAGGAGCTCAATCACTGTAGGCCTAGAAATGCCTTTTGAATTTTAAACAACAAACAAATGAAAAGAGCTGATTCAGTTTTATATTTTTATTATTTCTCCATGCCAACTATCTCTAATCTGGCAGTTTGAAGGATCTAAAAATGTCATGCATAGCAAACATCCTGAGCAACCTCAGGCTGAATACAAATGGCACAGTTTGATTGAAATTCCATTTTTGGTATAATTTCCCGCTTCCTGACAAATGTTTTGAGGAAAAAGCTGTCCTTACATGCCAAAACTTCTTCCTTTTTGATGTATCCTCTGACTTCAATGGCAATTAGGTGGCAACTGTCCAGGCCAAAGTTGTTCTTCCTCAAACACTTGCACTGAGCACAGTTTGCAGAGAACAGCAGTGGAGATGCCTGTGGAGTTACAATAAGTAGGATTCCCTGATGATGTGTCAAATAACAGGCTCTATTCACTTTGAAGCAGCAACATCCAGTGTAATTCCACTTCTATGTGCAGAATTACTGGAGTTGCACTGAAACAAAGCTATCAGGTGTGAACTGGGCTTTGTGGTTTTAGTGTGTCTATGAAATGACTAGATATGAGCAGAGAGGCTACAGCCAAAAGAGATTGCTGTCTGTTAAGGAATGGTGCTGTGTTTGCTTTTACTTTAGAGAATTTGGGAAAGGTATAATTATGTGTAATGTAAACTAAGGCCTTTTTTTCCACTGTCCTGTGTAAGCTGTAGTCATTTGGTCAGTACAAATGGATGTTGATTGTTCCACTTCATGCTTACACCATGCAGGTTACCTTGGGAAATGCAGAGGTGGAAGGGTAATGTGAGTAACATAAACTACATTTGGGCTAGGTAGAAGAGAATGTCCTATCAGAGAGGAAATATCTCCATATTACAATATATGAGTTTGAGGTTCAATTGAGCCATTCTTCCTCAGGAAAGCATTGACTTAATCACATTTTTGTAAGCAAGGAGAATAGAATACAACTTCATATTGTTTTCTGTATTTTATTTGACACATAACCAGTAATCTTAGGAGATGATCCCTGATAATTTCCAATGTCCTTTATAGACCTCTCTTCAAAGAACAAGGATATTCAGGAAAAAAATACAAATCTGATAATTTTCTGGTAGTGGTCTTCAGTGTTTAATCCCGTTAGGAAATCCATTATAATACATGGTCATCTCAGCAGATGCGTAGATAACAGCTGCTGTCCCTCACACTTCTCTGAGCTCTGTGAGAAAAATGTAAGTCTGTCTAGTAGCAATTAATGGTGATTATGCTGATGCTTATTATATTTAGAGTTACATTCTGTTTCCAATAAAATCTTTCTGAAGCTGCAGAATTAGAAACTATTTATTCTATTTGTGTGTGAGCATTCATTTTCTGTGGTTATATTTAGCATTGTTTGTGAATTTTAGTAATGATAAAGTTGTAGGAATTCTTGACAAATTTGTACTCTTTTGAATTTCTTTCTGTTACTTATTTTTATACATGAAAACCAGTTGTGGCTTCAAAGTATATCCATAAATCAAGTTGTAATTCTAGAGAGCAAAGCAATAACTAGTTTGTCTGTGAACAAATCTGCATTTGATTAGATTAGAAGGAAACAGTTTTCAGTAAAAAATCCCCAAATTTTTAATGGTAAAAAAAAGTAGGTGTCAGTATATTCAATGAATTTACAGATATTTTAAACTCTGATTATAGTATTAAATTAATATTACTTTTTTTTCTTTCCTCTGAATGTCAGTCTACAGATGTCCAGTTACATTCTGAAAACAATACAGATCTAAATATTAGACAAGCATACAAGAAGGAATACAGGAATATGCAAGTACTAGTTAATCAGCATCAAGTGATGCCCAGGGCATGTCCCAAGGAGGTTGGATTCCCTCATTTCCATGGCTTTTGAGGGCCACATTAGATCAGCCCAGGCTCAGCCTGGGTACCTGAACAGATGTAGCACACCAAAGTTGGACAGCAGAGCACTGTAGCCTTCTTAGCTTTAGATACAACCCTTAAGTTATGTCCAGTGACAAGTCTCTGGTGTTGAAACAGGAAAACAAAAGGCTCTGGTAACATTATTTTGAAGCAGTGCTTAAGAATCTTTCCTCTTTTGCTCTGTAAGTTATGCTATAAAAAAAGTACCTACCATGTTGGAAAGGATTTGGTCCAGTTGTCCTGGCTCAGCTTCCCAGGATGGTGTAGTAAAATAAAGCTGAATCCCCTTTTTGGTCTACTGTACTGCAGCAGTTTTGGAAGTTCCTTTGTTTGAGGAGCCTTTTTGGATACTGATCCAAATTGTTCAGAAATATCTTTTTAATCCCCTGCTTAAGACAAATTCATTTGTCTGTTTGGCTACTTGCACTGGCAGATTGCCCCTTAGCCAAAGAATATGTAGGACAGCCTACTACTAACTGAAATGATTTTTGAATTTCATTTTATCTTGCTTGTGTCCTTCTGAACATTGATACAAGGAAGAAGAGGACAAGGTTCATGTTTAGAGCTTCAATACAAAGCACATGGCAAAGCTGGATGCTTCTGGTCCTCATCTAGAAGATGAGGATCCACACACACCTGGGTAGTTCAGAAAGCAGAGTTAGAAAGAAGCATTTGTGTTCAGATATCGGAAGAGGCTGCAGATATCAGAACTGCTACCAGAGAAGCAATTAATATTGAGGGAAAGTTTGCTAGATCAGGTGCTCCAGCACTGAAAACCAATCAATAATAGAAAAAAAAGCTGCAGGTAATCTTAGGTTTTCTGTCCTGCTTTGTATGTGCTTGTTTCGGTTTATCTTCACAAAATAAAATTAGATTTCAATAGCAATAACTGCAGCTGCAGTT
>QUSF01000009.1:10689850-10731152 GCA_003676055.1 Chloebia gouldiae | reverse complement strand
GAGGAGAGGAGAGGAGAGGAGAGGAGAGGAGGAGAGGGACATAGGGGCCATCAGGGTACTAAGAGAACAGTGCTGTGCATCATTGTAGATTTTCCTCTCAGACACCTCATGCTTTCTGAGAAAGTCTATTAGAGATAATCTTCCTTAGGCAGACATTACATCTTCAAGAAGAATTCTGAATACCTAAATTTCTGAGAAACATCTTTCAGTTTGAGCCTTGTTAATCTAAGTGACAATACAAACCAAAAATGACCAAGCAGGGTTCTCAGAATTTTGAGGTGAAGGTGAGTTTTAAGAGAGATAATCTTGTGATAAAATGCCATTGGAAAAATTATAGTAGAGATGTGTCATGAAGAAAGAATGTTGTACATGACTAAATATTTACCTGGAGATGGCATCTGAAAGCAAGGAAGAATGAGAAGTCAGGAGGTGGAGTGCACTCATGAGCTCATGGCTGATCAAAGTTTGAAATTTCTCTGTAGTGCCTTGAGATGATAGCAGTCTGAAATGGCATATAACCACACTCATAAAAAGTAGACAAATGGATCATTACCCTTGACCTGAATTTTGAGTATTTAGTGTTTTGGAATCTAATCTGATCCACATCTGATTAGATACCAATGCTTTGGAGAGACAAGAGCTTTTTTACAATGTAGAAATGAAATTCAGTCTGAAATTTGGCATATAGTTTTGTGGTCTTACACACTTGAAGAAGAAAAAAAAGGTCTCCAGTACTAGAAACTGACCTGAAAGGAAGGAGGTATAGTGGGAGATAACTGCTACTCTGATGTTTCTTAATCACTTTTTAACTGGAATGCAATGCCAATATGTGTATCTTTTTTCCCTGCTGTCTAAGCAACAGTTTTTTACATTTTCTGCTAGCTTCATCATCTAATTGTGCTGAACTATTTTCACCTCTAATAACCACTGCAGTAAGTGTGGCTGAAACAGTTAATTTTCCATTTTTCATTAGAGAAAGTACTGGAGGTGATTGATTATGTTCTCTTCAGAAGGCAGTAAATAGTACTATAATAATGATGCTGTTCACCACCTTAACCTATCACTAGGTTCTGGCCAGGACAGAGCTGGGCTGCAGGTGGATGCAATTCAGTACTTGGGACTGAGGCAATGGGGTGAAGTTGAGGAGACCTGCTGGAAGGTATGGAAAAAAATATATCTGTGTTTTAAAGATGTGTGATTGACAGCTGTGATTAAAGTTCTAATTTATGGAAAACTGCATATTGCTTGCTGCTCTTAGCTAAGCATGGCAGGATTTATGCAGGAGTTTTCTGCTTCTTCTGCCCAGTAAGCTATGAATATTTGTTTTAGAGAAAAACCTTGGTGCCTAACTCTTATATTAGATACTGGCCTGTTATATATTATTTTTACTATTCTGTCTTGAAAAAGAAAGTGATGCTGTGGGGAAATGAGAAGCCTAATTGTTTTCCAAGAGGATATAACAAAAGTATTTCATTATGTGGAATGTCTGTTTATTTCCCCATGCAGTTTGGCTTTGAGCTGAAAAACTCCTGAGTCAGTTTGGGATTATTCTGTGTCCTCAAGCACTAGAACTCCTGGAATGGCTGGGACAGTAACAGCACTAGCAGTGTTGTATTACTTCCTTAAAACCACTAACACCTGCTAGCTGGAAGTTTTCTGTAAAGGGCTCTCAAATTTGCAACCTGATTCTTTCTCTCACTATCAGGAGAGAAATACCAGTATCCACTGATAATTAGTGCTGGCAAAAAAGGGTTATTAGTTCAGTACTAGGCTTTTGCTACTTGCTAATGGGATTAGGTATAAATATATCCTATTATGTGATTCCTCTGCTATAAGACAAGGGAGCCTAGAACCTACAACAGTACCTTTAATGTCCTTTAAATCTGATTAACAAAGCATGTTCAGAGCAGCTCTGTGGGAACACCAGGTCTCTGCACAGATGGCCTTTGACTCTGACAGCATTTCCAAGATCTATGTGGATAATGGAAATCCAAAACCGGAATTTTTTTCTTTTTTGTCACAGAAAGTGAAAGAATTAAATTCATTCTGTATTGTTAGATGAAAGCTGTGATAGCATTTGCTCTGGTCTTGCATTTATGTTTCATACTGAAAATAGGCTAAATATCATGTTCACCACACTCCAGACCAGACTTCCATAAATCAATAGAACATATGTGAATCTATTTTGAAAACTGACAAGTGGTGGAAGGTGTTTATATTTTTAAAGTAAAAGCATATAATGCTTATTATTGGATTGCACAGTATAGCATCTCTCAAAATGATTAGGTTCTGGTTTTCAGTTTTTTAAATTAGCCATCTACTCTCTCTGCTATGAGTTGTAGTCTTTTAGTCTATTTTATATGACAGAAGCAATTATTCAGTGTATTAAGATTTAAGAGGAAAACATGATGATCCACAGAGAGGAGCACAAGGCCTTATTATGCTGGTTTTTAGGCAGAATATGAATGAGCTTATTTTTTCCTAGTAGATTCTCTGTTGGATTCAGTGTCAAAGACCTGATTCTCTTAATTCTTCATGGAGAGGAAGAGGGAGAATGTTACATACAGCCAATTAGAGATGCTCAAACTTTAGTTGAACTATGGGATCAACTGTAGGACTTTAAATATTTGATTTTGTAAGTAAAAGCATTCTATAATTTTTAGAATTATTATTTTTAATTAAAAAAATTTTACTCAGTTTTATAAAAATTTCCTTGTTTTTGTGGATATATTTTTAAAAATTGTATATCCCCATAGCACAACAATTTGTTTGATCTGAGAGAGGGATTAGGGGCTGGAAGTAAGGCTCAGTAAGAGTTTAGGTAATTAAGCATAAGCTTGTGTTTCTCAAAGAGGATGCCAGCACCTGGGCTGCTGCATGCCTGCAGAGGTCAGAACCATGCAGGTGCTGTAGCTCCTTGCACAACTCCAGCCTCAGCCTAACCAGAAACCAGACACTGAGCTTTCCCCCCTCCATTCCCAAGAGAGGCTGATTGCAGAAGGCTGTGTAAAAGCACTTAGTGCACATGGGGCTGACTGTGGCTGTATTTTGAAGCACAGATAATATCTGTTTGGCAGCTGAGACCTATTCCATGTCTCCCTCCAACTTGACACATGAGAGATGTTAAAACTTTATCTCTCATCTCAAAAAAAAGAAAATGTGCAGTTGTCTGTGGGTTACTGCATGTAGCTCTGTTTTGTAAATTGAAACTGCAGACATCTAGAGAAAAATTCAAACTCCCTGAAAGATCACATAGGTGCAACTGTAGAAAAGGCTCTGAAGTTGAGGCCTGACAGGTGATGCTCCAGATTTTGAGTCTCTGCACGTAGCATTCATCCTTTATATCTAATTATGTGAAATAAAATATAGAAAATATAAACATGAGCTTTAGTTGCAACGAATAGAGCCTTAAGGTCTCCCTCCATAATGGCTTTGCCAACCATCAGCTCATGAGACTCAGGCACATCCCATCTCCTCTGGTGCTTGTTTTGTGAATTTGTTGCACATTTATACTGGTTCAAGAGGGGTGAAAAGAGCACCCTGCTACTGCCTTTGTCACTTGGTGGATACATGGACTTTAGTGCCCATATTGTCCTTCTGGATTTACTGAAATCTCACCAGATAACTTTAACTAAAAATCACTTACAGATTCATCAGCTATCAGCAATTTGGAATTGGAACAATCACAATTTTCTCCTTGTTTATATAAGGTAGCTGATTTTTTTCCCCCACTTCTGTGCTTGGAATAAAATATATGTCTAATGTTTCTCCCCTTCGCTTGGAAATGAGAGTTTAAGCCACATAATTTCTTAAGTACTGCAAGCATCGATCACAGAATAGAGCAGAAAGCATGGAACGTTTACTTGCTTGTTTCCCTTTGTTCTGTGGGAACAACATGAATGGAGTAGAGAGAGGATAATTCAAAGAGCCTTTTCAATAGCCTGAAGTAAAGCTCAAGACTCAGAGCCTCTGTAAACCATGCTATAGCTTTTAAATTTTTTTAACCTAATTGCCTCTTCAGTCAAGGGGCATAAAATGGGCTGTCATTACTGTTTACCTTTTTTGCTGTAAGGAAAATTCTTTCCATGTTTCACAGCACCTGTTTCTGTGCTCTCAAGATCTACATTACAATTTGGGGAAGTGTGACTCTCCTACATTCCATCTTTGGTAAAAGCAAAAGCATTTTCATCTTTAAAGGTATTTGCTGTACAAGCTGTTCACTTTTGTTTAACTCTATTTGAACTACCTCTTTTGTGGATAATTCTAGCACCTATGAACAGTAAAACAACAGCTGTGATGAAGGTTATTTTTCATAAAATGTCATTTTGTTATGAGCTGGGACTTACATGTATTCTACAGTCCGAGTTTAAAAGGACTTCTATTTTGTTGTCTCAGTGGTATGATTCTGAACCTAGATGGGCTAATAGTTTCAACCTGGCTTGTTGTGTGCTATAGTTGCTGCTCTGGCCTGCTGAAGAAAATGTAATTTTTATTTTGCTTGTGATTAGAGCCTGAAATTCACTGGGAACTGTGAGTTCTAGATGTTGGTCTACTACTTTGCTCAGAATGGGACCTGATGGAGAGGGCACTAAAGAAAATGGAAGATGTGGTCCAAACTTCTTCATGAACAAAAGGGGTTTCCATATTGGTCTTTCATGTACTGCTGTCCTGCTTTCACTAATAAATATATCTCATGGTGATCTAAAAAGAAGAAGAATAGCAAGCCCTGCTCTGTTCTTGGTAATAGCATTTATAAGTACCAACTTTTAAGAGAATGCCTTAGCCTCTGCTGCCTCTGTGGATGAAAGCTAGTTCAGGAACATAAACTCTGCAGAGGTAATAGGATATTGGATTTCCTAATCTGCATAATCTTTCTTGTCAGTTTTAGATACTCTGTTGCTTACAGGGCGGTATGGCTAAACTGAAGCAGCTTCTGCAAGTCCAGACCGTTCTGTTTTTCCACCCCTGCTCCCTTCTTTAATCTGTGTGCTGCAGCTGTCTCTCAGTTGGCACTGGTGTGTGTCTGGTCCTGCACAGAAACAGTTCCATGAACTGCCTCACCATGGCATCAGGCAAGTGACAGCTTTGGGCCCAGGGCTCAGTCTGGGAAGGCAGAGGGACTGCTGCCTCTTTTGGCAGCACGTAGATATGAGGTACCTTTGATATATTCCCAAATTGCCCTTTTATGCCTTGGGGATTTGGAAGTATGTTTCTGCCATGCCAAACTCTAATTCTAACTACCCAGGCTGGAGACAACTTCAGCAGTCATATATTTAATGAGAAAGTGCAGGACCCCTTGCATTGTCCAAATAACTTACCCAGGATGTTCATGTGAAAAGCACTGACACACCTGGATGTGTCACAGCCTCTGCAGTAGCTCTGACATGCCCAGGATACAGCACAGTGACAGAGGCTAAATATGGACAAGGGCAAGAGACCTAATGCATTCATGACTTGTCAGAGCTAATGAATATGCAAAAAATGAATAAACATGAATAATTTCCCTGCTAAGACTTTTAAATTTTTTTTTTTAATGTGGCAGCTCTTTGTTGTAGGAGTGTACAGCTGCACTTGGAAAATTCATGGCAGCCTGATGCATAACCATACAACATATACACGATTCAGGAGAAAATAGTATTTTCAGAAAAATGGTATTTCTCTATATCCTTCTAACCTCTTGCCATTCTTCCTTGTAGAGAAATACTTGTAGAGAAGCATTTTAAAAATAAAATTAAGATAATAATTTTGAGGGGTTTATGATTAAGCAATTGTAATCCACTGCAGCAATCTAAAATTTTTAAATATCCTCTATGTCCTTTAAATTATTCAGACATTTAAATTATCTGTTATGGGTCATCATGCTAAGATGTAGTCTTAATTTCTTGTTTTAATGAAAGCCAGAAGCCAGAAATCACAAAATCCGCAGATAACACTGAACAATTGTATTTTCCAAGGAAAGGTGTCATGCTTATAAATGCATTTGTCTTTTAAAACTGGTTTGGGAAAAAAGTTAAATCCTACTATGGAAAGACTGGGATAAAATCTGTTTAATTCCCCTGACTTGCCTGGTTTCTTCCTAAGGAGGGAAACATGGTCACCTGACCAACACATGCATGATATTCTTTGTATGACCATTATTAGCCTGTACTTTCATTTTTCTGAAGATGAGGCAGTGCCAAGCTGAAACAGGCACAGGTCTTAGTGCTGTTCAGGACACTCTTTTTCAAGCCAGATTTTTAACTTGATTTCAGAAGGCAGTTGTACAGGAGGAAGGAACTCCCATTTCCCCCATTACTGGCTGATATCAACCAAAACTCTGTTAATTTGTTACCCCCTTCTGTCTGATCTGCTCTAGTGCCCCTCCATTTATCTCTTTCATTAGGTCCAGAATTACCTCTTCAGTGGTCTCTTATTTTGCTGCTCATAATACTATTTTTTTTTTTACAAGCCTGAAGTATATAATATTTTTTGTGTGGTTTGGTACTATGATAAGTTTGCAACATTTAAATTAACTTTTCAGATTTACAAAGCATCTCTTTTATTTCCGAAGATCTTGTAATGTGAGATAATAATTTAGTTCTTACATCAGCAGCAAGTTTCATTGTTCTAGTTAATGAGTGAAAGATTATGTGTTCAGCTGCTGTGAAGCAGCATATTTCCATTTAAAGTAGAGGGCTTTATAGAAAGTAGCTGTCTGTCCTGAGACTGACACCACCTGCAAGTATCTTAGAGAAGGAATTTGAAGTAGACAGATGTTAGGATATAAAGGCTGCACAGGAAAAAGTTTAAAAGTAGTTTTCATTACTGCAAAGAAAACTTAGAATTAAAACTGCAAAAACTAGTTATGATTCTGATCACTTAACTGTAGCCTCACAGAAATGGAATATCTATATTGGATATTGGCTTTGGATGAACTCACTAAAGCAATAGAAGTTTCATTTATCCTAAAGGTACATCTGCAGTAGGATTTATGGTATATTCATTACATAATAGCCTGCTCTTTTGTGGAAAGAAGAACATAACCTGGGTTTAGTGAGCTGCTACATTTTCAATCAGTGAGTATATCAGAAAAGTGGTTTTTTAAATATTTGTTGTTGTGTTTCAGTCTTGTAGTTTTTTATTACCCTCAATTTATTCTAAAGTGATTGGCCTATGTGTCTTAGAATATATCTACAGTACAGCAAAATTAGATCAGTGAATATAACAAACAATGCTGCATCTAGAGACTCAGGTCAGACTAAGCTACAAGTAATGCATCTCCTAAATGTATTCAGTTATGCTTGCACGTAGCATTATGCATATTAAAAATTGAATTGTGAGATTTTCTTTTAAAGAAAATGAGATATTTTAGTGAGTAATGGAAAAGAGAGACCTAAGTTCCCTGGTTTTCTACCCACATAACCCTTATTAGGTTTTATCCTTAGTGATCACTTTCTGAAATCATAGGCTACCTTTTGATCCTTGCAATGCACTAGGAATTTTTTAAATTATGCATTTATAAATCTATGTCTGCCACTAATGTCAGGCTGATCTTTCAAGATTTTGAGAGTGATTAAAAATCCTTTGTGGGATTGAGCATTTTCAGTGAAATGAGTTCTTTTCTAATTTTTGTGATCTGTTGACTAATATCAATAGAAGTACACATGTGGAAATGGATTCCTGCTTGTGTTTTCATTTTCAGGCATTGTCTGGGATGCTTTTACAGTTATTGATTAAACACACTTAAAGGAGTTGCACTGGCTTTGTACTTCTTCTGTAATCTTATTAACTTTTTTTTTTCAATTTTTTTCCCCTCCAAGGGAGTAAATTGATTTATATGAGCATGCTGTTAATATTATAACTCCTTGTCTAGCCCCTCGGGTTCTAATGTTTTTTAAACACAGTACAATTATAGGAAACATTATATTGGAATGACAATATAAATCATCCCCATAGGAGTCTGAGCAGTCTGGGGAGTTAATTGTAGAGAGCCCTGCTGAGGTAAATAAGAACAGTAATTTGAAATAAATAAAAGACCAGCAGTGCTAATGCGGGTGTCTCAAGAATATCATTAAGTTTGTAATGGAATTGTTTACTTGGTGTAATGAGACTCATGTAGTGTAATGCTGCTGCTTAAATCATAACTTTATAGCTCATGATCCTGTCTTTTCTTCAGAGGGTGTGTCAGGGTGTGCCAGGTTGGTCTGTTTCCACGTTTGCCCTCCAAACTCCAGCACTTGGCTGGAAAGCACACATGAAATGTGTTGAGATCCTCTAGAACTCTGGTTAAAATTAGTGGACATATACTGGAGTTCAGGTACAAGAATTTGCCAATGGGGATAATTTTTTCTTTTTTTTTTTTAATTTTCTATTTCTTACCATACTCAGAGTGTTAGAACAGGTATGGAAATTGGGTAATGAAAATAGTTTCATTTGCTGGTCATCCATATTCAGTAGTGGTGGTGTTTGGCTGCAAAAGGGGTCTTGTAGTGCTTTGTGCTTGAGCACAGAGTGAATTTGGCAGCTGGGCAGCCTGATGGTCTTGCAGTAGCTTCTTTAGCAGTACTTAATTCCCAGTGATACTCCAAGCTATTCTCCCTTCCTTGACATGCAGGGAAAGTAAAGTATGAGTTTAAAATACGAAATGAAAATGGTTACTCTGAAAAGGAACTATTCTAGGAATTTTTCTCAATCTTTGCTTTTAATGTGTACAAATTACGTAGTAGAAAACATTTTAAAAATATTACTTTTTCATAGAAAAATATATTCCCTTAGAATAAATTCAGCAATATTATATGTATAAAATTATGGTAAAAAAACCCAACAATATATTTTTGAGTCAAAATTGATCTTCCACAAGATTTTTTTTTTTGTAGATGCTAGGGAACTTGTATGTAAAGCAACCTGTATAAAGAGGAGGGGAGAATAATAGTAACCTTTTCCTTGCTTTTTGGAAATGTAACAATGTTGATTGAATTATACCTTCACTGCTATGAAGTGCTGTTTACCAGCTGGTAGGATGGTATGCCTAAGACTTTGCCTATTGCTCTTTTGTACCCAGTTGCAACTTCACAAACTCACAGAGGCAAACCCACAGCTGTTTAAGCCCTTCAAATAAGTGATTTACAAGAAAAGGCATAATCAGTAGTATCAAGGATTTTGTCAATTATATTAGCAAGATAAAATTAAAATGATGACTATTTGACAAGTGACTTTTTTAAGATACCACATTTGCATAATGCTTTTATTTTCATACCATAGAAAGCAACAAGACATCACAGAAGAGATATATCCATTATTCATGTATTTAAATAATCTGACTAGCATGTAGAAAATAAGAACTAGATTTTAAATTGTTAGAGTGATTTTTTTAAATATGGGCAATTATTGTTTGGTTTTTTAAACTAATCCTATTTCTTCAGTCTGATTCATTATATGAATTTGCAGTTACAGAATTAAATATCTTTTTATTAACTTCAGTAAAATTGACACTTTATATGACTCAAATTGCTGAAAGTAAACAATTGAAACTGAAATATCCTGTCACATCTGCTAGACTGATTAGACATAAACATCAGTCATGACAATTCAGGTTTATTGTAGTGCATGTGGCTTCTTCAGAGGCCCCTATCCAATGAGCATGGATGTTGACTGAGGCTGCTTTTCAGAAATACATAGGTTTGAAAAGGCAAAAGTCATTAGGAAGAAGACTCATGTTATTCTATTGCTCCATCTTGGTTTCACAGGCAAGAACAGTTTCTTTGGTTTGCAGTTTGCCCTGCTTCTCAGTGCAGGAATAGTGACAAGACCTAATCATCAGTGGAGAAGACATAAACAAGCCCAGTCCATACCTGCTTACCCAGACAGCAAATGCAACAACTACAGGACAAAAAATAATGCCCAAAATTTGGTTAACTCAAAATACTTGGATCTCTGTGGGTACTTTCTCTCTTTCCAGTGGAAAATTGTAATGAAGCAACTCTGTTGTTTAGAGCAACAGCTCTAAAGCTGCAACTTGCATTTCTGAAATGCAGATGAGATTGTGTTGCATCAATTCTAAAGCTCCATCAATTCCCTCTCACAGCTGCCCCAGTGAGATGTTAGAACATCTCTTACTCTATTCAGGAAATGAGATCCTTTTTATTCCTGACCCTACAGCTTTATATTCTTTCAAGATAATGGTGTGCTTTGCAGACTCTTATCTAGTAATAGGCACACTGTAACTGGTAGTGGTAGTTTGAGATTGTAAGGAAATGAATGTTTATAGGTATAGGTAATATCTGTTAATTGTTTTATTAGGTGGAACAGTCTGTAGAGCAATGAAGACTTTTCTGACATTGGTCTGAGAAAAACCAGGGATGCTGATAAAAATGTGGATTAATACATGTTAAAGGAGGAAAATATAATGACAATTAACATAAATTTATGGGAAAATGGCATTGTTAGTTGCAAAACAGATTCTTCCTAAACAATTTAATATTTTTATATCCTACCAAAGATAATATTTAATTTTTGCTTTTACTGTTAATTAATTTTCTCATTGACCAAGTTCAATTTGATCTATGCAAATGCTGAGATTGTAACCAGTGATGTGGTCATGGGCCTTAAAACAGCCTGGACAGGGCAGAATCCTTTGGAACTTATTTTGGCTTTGTGGTCTGTTACAAACAGATTAGATATCAAGATTTTTATATTTAATACTATTCAAATGTATATCTTACTGTGATAGGTACTATTATGAGACAACCCTGTTCCATTATGATTTGAACTGCTTGTGTTATATTTCAGTAGTAGAAGCAAAATTATATTTTTTCCCCACAAATCTCTAACCTGAATAGCATTTTTTTAGCTGCTGTCTGCTGATCGCATTATCCATGAAGAAATATACTTGAAAAATAAAGAATAGGTATTTACTTTACAGAAATGAAAATGATTCACTATGAATTCCATGGCTAAAACAGCTTTCCATTGTAATCCTGTATAATATTATATAATGCAAGAGGAACATGACTGGTCCAACATGAGGCATAAGGACATTTCAAATTCAGCTGGGATTCCTCATGACTGCTACAAACCAAGGAAAATTTGATGACAAGCACTTGGAGTTTATTACATTGGACTGGAAAGCCTTAATGATGATATTTATAAAAAATATTATATATGATTTCTTGTATTTCTAAGAACAAGTGGGCAGAAACTTTCCTCCTTTGTATCATTATTTCTTGTCCCTCTACAGTATTTTTATTCTTGCCTGATTCCAATTATTACAATCCTTTTGTTGTCTTCTCATACAGATGTCCTTCCCAATTTTGTTTTCCAATTGTTCTCCTGAGTGTCTTTGCACGTGTATGTTCTTTATGTGTTCTTTCAATTAGTGAGTCAAGATTAGTGTTATAGGAGACTAGCTCAGTGACAGATAAAATATGTTGGAATACTCTCTTCTTTTCTCTCAGCATATTTTTTGTTTCTAAGACTGCCTTGTTAACTGTCACAGCACAATGAACTGCAGTTTTAATGTCAAGATTTCTTTTTGGTGAGATGTAAACTTAGTTTAGAACTCAAAACATTTCTCCCTTCTGCACATATTACCTTGCATTTCTCAATGCTTAATGTAATCTGTCTGACATAAAGATTGACTCTCTGGGGTCCTCTGGACCTCCTCCCCTTAACCTGCACATGAGATTTCATCCTGCATTTCTCAGTTTACAGGAAATTAAGGCTGGGGCTCTTACTTTTAAAAGTAGGTTTAATGTTTCTGTAGGAAGCATGCCAATCTTTCATTTACTCTGTTTTGAAAAATCAAGTGTTTTTTCCAAGACTACATACATATTTTGAGCACTGATAAATGCTCATAACTTTATGTTAACTTAACAAAGTATTTTTCCCTGAAAGTAAAAAATTTATATACTTCAGAATGCTCTTAGAATGCATCAAGAAATAATCATACATTTTGAAAATGTTAAATATTTGAATTCATATCTCAGGCCACTCATTTCAGATCTTGGAGAAGTGTTTCTGTTCCTGCCTTTCCCTGAAGAGGATTTGAACTCACAGGACATAACTCCTGAAGAAGGGAATTTTTCCTCATTGAAAGAGTGCTTGGAATCTCTACTCAAAATTGTTCCATTTTAAAATGGAATACTTAAATATTACTTAAATATTTTTTGGGCCGCAAGGCAAGTCTTTGAGCTTAATGCCCTGTGATTGGATTATTTCACTGTTTTCTGTATCTCCTCTACTGGTAGAAATGTGGGGGTCTGTGGTTTTGACTGGCACTGCTGGATTTAAGTACATGTGTTTGATTTTAAATTCATGATTTTGATTTAAATGCAACTTTAGCCATCTACATTCTTCTATGAAACAGGAGTTTAATGCTCCCTGACATAGGCAACAGCTGAATGAGTGTTCAGGAATTTAAATTCTGGGCCTCAGCACTGAAGACACATAGTGGAGGTACTGAAGTTCTGCAACTGGACACATGTATGGTCTTTGGGGCTATTTATAAGCTTACACTTTTTTCAATTTAGGTCAAACATGTGATTTGATTAATTAGCATTAGATGTTTTGATTCTTCTGCCTAACTTCAAGTTTGAGACAGATCTTGTGAACTAATATTTTCAGCATATTTCGTATTTCAGGTTTCCTGTCTTATTTCTATTTAAATCAGTGGCTATAGGATTAGGAATGTTCTCATGTTTTGTTTGAATTATGAGAAATTTGCTTCTCTGATGTTAAAAAGGAACAAATTCCTTTCAACTCTTTTGGATGATTTGGGGTTTGCTGCCTTTCAAAGCTCTTAGAGCACTTGATGAAATGTTACTACATTTAGAAGTATCATCCTCTAACAGGAAGTATTTGTTATCTCACCATGGAATATGCTTCCTGCAGTTCAGGGTAAGGTAATAAATACTCCATTAATCTCATCATGCCTATGTTTTCATTTAGATTCATCTGGTTAAAAAGGAAAGGAGAGAATATGTTGACATCTGTGTGGTACAGTGCCAGCAGTCAGTTAAAGTAAGATGATCACAGAGCAGTTTAAAAGAAAAAAAAAGTGGATTATTGGCATGGATAATGTGGTGAAGATTTTAAAATTTTTTAATACTGTAGAATTGTAGCACTCCAAATTGCACTTTTTGAATCTAGTCATTACCAGGAAAAGAAACCAAGTTTTCTGCAGTAATATGTATCAGTTTTAGTTCTGGACTGGGAATATTTTATGCTTACTCACACACCAGTTTTAAATGCAATTCAATTAACTTAATTCCTTAAAAATCTGAGGATTTAGCCTCTGATATATTTGTACTCTTGCAAAAGTAATGGTACAACTTATAACTCAAGTAAGGTGGAATATCAAACCTTCCTCTGGAATTTCTCAGCACCGAATTGTTTTAAAATATTTTCTATTTAGAAATGGAAGTGTCTGCTTTATACTCCTGATTCAACATGAGCTGAATGCTCTGGGTTTCTGAAGCTCTTACACCTCGTTCCTGGAATGGGAAGATCTCTGTTCCACCAGAAAATGATTCCCTGGGTGTGACTGAAGGCAGTGTGACAGATCTTGTGTGAGGGCTTCACCTGAGGTCTTCCTGGGTAGTATTTGCAAGGTATGTCCTGCCCTAACTCACACCTGTACCAACATTTGC
Source organism: Chloebia gouldiae (assembly GCA_003676055.1). Lineage (NCBI taxonomy): Eukaryota > Metazoa > Chordata > Aves > Passeriformes > Passeridae > Chloebia > Chloebia gouldiae. The sequence goes on along the minus strand of QUSF01000009.1, from coordinate 10,717,527 downwards.
ACTCCGAAAATGAGATTATGCCTGGGAGAACAGACTGTTTGGGGTGCTACAGAGCTGGTAGCAGTCAGCATCCTCTGGGAGGTGCCAGAGCTTTACATTATTCCCAGACTCCAGGTCCTGGGACCTGTCCTCCAAAGGAGGCACTGAATGCTGTTTATTCATACACAGCCTGGGGAAGCTGAGCAGTCTTTAAAAATTGGTCTCAAAAGCATTATACTCATTATATTTGAACTATTAAAACATCATAATTATCTTATTTTATTTAACTTCTATTTGTGGCACCATTACAGTATTTAGAATTGCTGCTAATAAAACAAAAAAACAAAAACAACAACAACAAAAAAAAAAACCAAACCCAAAAACCAAACCAACCAACCAAACAAACAAAACCAAAAACCAAAACAAAACAAAAAAAACCCAAACCAAACCAGAATGTTTGCAGATTTCCCTTTTTGGTAGAAAATGGAAGACTTTTAATCAAAACCTCCGGAATCTTTAACTGCATTTAACTGTTCCTGTGACATAGATATCCATCTATGATGATACTAATAAAGAAAATCATCTCAGTCACTTATTTTTATCCAAGCCTAGATGCACATACTTAGTTTTTAACAGGCAAAGTTATGACCATAATGCAGGAAAATCATGATCTTCTGTTCATTCAGAGAACAAATAATGTAAAGAAAACAGATTTACAAAGCCTGTATCATATTTTTCTTATCAACCTATCACATGTTTAGTGGCTATTTAAGTTTGCTAAAAAGAAATATTATTGTAGCATCAGAGTATTTTATTTTAATTTTCTAAGTGAAAATAACTCAGATAACTACTCAGTGACCATCTTCTGTACACTCCCTGCTCTTGCTCTGGAGATCTCTATCTGCTCCAGGTGGAATAGTTTCTGAAGCTATACTAGCATGGCTCTCACATTGACATTATCAAGCTCCTACTGTCCTTTTTTTACAGACTAGAAACCAGTTTTGTTTATGTGGCAAGCCCACAGTCCATGAAAAGAAAAAGAAACAAAGGTGAAATTGAATTTTGGCATAGTTATTTTTTCATGATTTTGTGAATGCTTATAAAAATTAACAGACCTCAAATCATTTCAGGTATTTAGCTTCTTTTAAAGCAGCAGTAAAATTTACAGTAAAAAGATTTTATCTTAGTATTACTGTTAAGTTTCAGGCTTTAACTTAACTTGTAGCATCACCATGGTCTTGGATATCACAGTCTGAAGTTAAGTCTGGCTGCTTTTCCAGATGTGTTGGGTCATGCTTAAGAATTCCACCAGGATAAGTCCTGAAGGTGCATACACAACCCTGTACTCATCCTCATGAGTCCCAGATGGGATCTCAGAAATTCAGATGGGAAATCTTAAACTACATTGCAGCAATTTTGGACAGAATCCCAAGTCAGCCTGCACTCAGAAAATGCAGCCAGAGAAGGGGATCTTAAGACAGTAGGTCCATGCTAGGTTTGTCTAGAATAAGAAGGTAAAATGTCATGTCTAATTTATTTAAACTGATGGTATTTGAATTCTTAATTTTAGCCACTAAAATCACCATGTGACCTTGTTTTCAGAGATTCTGTAGGCAGAAGAAAACCTCTTTGAAATGCAGGAATCATTTTGGTCGGTATAATCCAGTTTGTTGCTGCAATGCAGAGACTCGTCACGCTCCTGTTTTCTGCCCTGCTTCTTCCATTTTTATTGCAGTCTCAGACGTGTCTCTTCCAGCAACTGAAGAATTGCATTTCATGGGTAATCTCTGTAAATCTTTGACATTTTAGCAGCTGTTGCAGAGGCACATCTGAAGCAGGGCATTTTAACCTCCCAAGAGGTTAAGTCACTATAATAGGTAATCTGTACATTCATGAGTAATCTTCAGCTTCATCTGCAGATCACGTTACAGTGCTGACTGCTGGAATGATGCTGACATGCCCTTCAAATGCAAAGGGTGGTTTCTTTGGAAGTCTAAATTACACACATGTACTCAAGATTACCTTGAAATGTAGCATGTCCCAGGCAGCAGTCCTCAGATTCATTTCCATTTCATAAACCAGGACTTTTTAAGTGCTAGTGAGTGAAGATCCCATCTTTTTTGAAGATGTGAACTGAAAATCAATTTCTTTATATCCCAAATATTCTTTGTTACTCAATACTTATCCTAGCCAGAGCAAAGCACCTTGTGCAGTTCTGAGGGACCTGCATGGAGAGCTTAATTGTCTCTTTAGAGATACTGGAGGAGGTCTCTTGGGTCAATACAATGTGGCCTTGTGAAGTTTCTATTTGACAACAACTCTGGTGGTGACATAGCGTGGCCACTGAACTGCAACACCATCCCGTTTATGTAACGTTCATGCTTCTCATTGACAGAAATAATTCAAAGTGCTGAATTTAGAAAGGACTGTTGGAGGAAATTGTCTATCTCTTCTTTTTACTTAAAGGAAATACCCTATGAAATTATCTGCTTTGAGTTACAAGTCAGATAATTCGAAAAGAAATTTCTTGTGAATGTTTGCCATGGGCGGTGACTACAGGATCAAAAGCTGGGGAAGAGAAAACTTGGAGTTGCAATGAGGAGAAAGACAAATTATGGGAAAAGAGACAACCCTGGGAGGATGACCAGGTGTATAAAACTGGAGAAATAGGAGGAACTGGATTTGTAGGGATACAGGTCTGTTGCCTCATACTGTGTGCCAGGATCTCGGAAGAACCCATCTATCATGAGCCTGTGAACCTGGTGTCCTTCTTTGAGCCCTGACATTAGACCTCTTACCTTAACTTACCCTCTGATCATCTCGGTCTCCATGTCCCTGACTCCACCTTGAGCAAGCTGACAAGGGCATTAGACACCACAAAGCAACCTTCAACTTTAGCCAGCTCCTTTTTGTTTTGTCAGTAAAGAATAATGCTGGCAGGCTCCAGCTTCCTGCTTCCTTTGCAGGTGCTCAGCGCAGAAGCAGCCAGCTGTGGGGGCAGAGAGCTGGGGAGGCAGAGGGCAGGGGGCTACTGCTGAGATCTGGGGACTGCTCTGGGCTCTCCTGAGCTCATGCTGCATTACCCACTCTGTAAATATACCCATCTGATGGTACGTGTTTTGCTTTGGCTAAGTCATTCCACTGGATACCATTGACAGCTGCCCAAATGTGCCTTAAAGATTACTTTACAAAACCGTTCAAGAAAGTGGTAGAGAAAATGAATGTTTAAAAATAGCTATTTTCACGTGACACTGCAACATTTTGGATGAGATGACAAATCCAAAGCTAAAGATGCGTCTTCACAAGGGTATTTATTTCACATGAAGTTCAGCTACTGTTCATAAAAGAAGCTACAGTGAACTAAAAATGCAAACTAATTAGAGTGCACTGACTGCCAAGACAGTGTTTGTTCTTTGGTTTGTTTTGAAGGTACTTTCAGTTCACTGCTTATTGATATAGTACAGCAAAGATAAGCCTTAATGCATGGCAGCCTTTCTGTTGTGTTTCAGAACAGGACCAAGTAGTCCTTTTGCCATCAGGCCTTATCCAGCTGTGGAGAAAACTGTGGGCATTTTTACCTGCACATCATTGGCTTCAGCAGCAGCAGTGGTACTCCAGCACTGTGTCAGCCAGCAAGGGTCAGACTTCCATGGCTTTGGGGAAGAAGGGAAGATTGCAAATGGACTTGTGAAGTATCCCATGAAGATGGGTACCTGAACCAAGAGCCATCTAGGTTAGCCCATTTTATTAACAAGCAGAGTAAAAGAAAATTGTAGAAAGTCCAAAGAACAAGCAGCAGGTTTTATGAGTAGCAAAACCAAAAAGAAATTAGTTACCTGCAGATTTGAATCTCCTAGCTGGAGCCTCTGATGATCTGATGACACCAGACACTATGGCAATAGGATATTCAGCATGTATTTACTCCTCTATGTGGTAACCAGCACCCGGAGTGGGTTCAGGCTTTCATTCAAGAGGGGTGCTTATGGAAGGTTCCCCTCTATCTCCTCTGCATTCTACTTCCTGTAGGAACCTAACATCTCTAACTTGGTGAAACAATTTTTATATTGATTACTCTGAACACACTTGTGCATACACAGAGTTACTAAGTGTCATTGCCATAGGAAGGTGGGCAAACTCCAGATGTCCAGCAGTACTTTTATTATTGTTTTGACAAACTGCTCTCTGATGAAACTGGCATTTCATCAGAGAGCAGCCCACAGTGAGCTTCTCTCAGCTGCTGACAAAGCCAGGCCCTCAGAGCTGAGGACAATTTCTTGTGCACAGGGCTGATGAGACAGAGGTCCAAGATCAGACTGCATCAGCAGCCAACCTATCTACCCCAAGAGTGTTTTTAGTGCGCCACTTCCTAGATTTAGGACTATAGAACCTTACAGTGAAGCAATTTTACAGATCAGCCTAGAAGCAAAGCATCATTTAATGCAGTTTGATTCACTTTTTTCATTAGGTTGTTGAGATGACACCTATGACAGATGACGCAGAATTATACCACAGTGATAGAGCATTTAATTGCCTAACAAGGCAGTTCTACAAGGGAATCCTACAGGGGTTATTATAACTGCTGAATGAACTTTGTACCTATCTGCAAGATACACTGAAGATACACCTGTAACACTGCCAGCCAGCATTTCCTTCTCATCTGCTCTGCTACATCAAGATATAGCTTTCATGCCAGCAGCATTCTGTGAGGGACTCAATCTGCCTGTGTCTCACTGAGTTTCCATTTGCCCTCTTGAGCAAGTACATCCATGCTTTCTAACACTAGATACAATCTGTAAGTGGAAACCACTGAACAATTGTTAGCTTACTTCCTGCAGGCATTCAAAGCATGACATTTCTTCCATGGCCTTCCCAAGCATTCCCCTGCCAACATCCTCTGAAAGCTCTTCTTCCCTTTCCTGCTGAAGGGATGGGAACTATTTCTTCTGATGGTCAGCTCTTGATCAGTGGTCCACAAAAAAAATCATCCACCTGCTCCCACTGGCCATATGCCACAGGAGCACACAGAGAGAACTCCTGACCATATGGGGGCTTACTTGTGGAAAACAAAGTGGGGAAACAAGTTTTGTTTCCAGTCTTTGGAAGATGCAAACTTCTCTTAACTGAAGGGTGAGGGACACTATCTTTTGGTCATCCAAATAAGAAGTTCATGTTACTCTGTCTGCTTTTCACAGTGATGCAACATGAGCCACTCTTGCTGTCAAGCACAATTTTCTCCTTCTTTGCAATTCTGAACAAGTAGAGAAGAATCAATGGAGGAAGAGAGTGAACAACACAGAGTAATTAGTTGAAGTCCAGAGGTGGGCCAGGAACTTGATATGGAGACTGGGTCAACTCTCCTATGGGGACAGGCTAAGGAATTTGGGACTGTTCAGCCTGGAGAAAAGAAGGTTGCATGGACACCTCATAGCAACCTTCCAATACCTGAAGGAAACCTACAGGGAAGCCAGAGAAGAACTCTTCATCAGGAACTGAAATAATAGGACAAGGAATAATGGGTTCCCACTGAGAGGAGGAAACTTAGATTAGAAATATATGAAAGAAATTCTTTATTCTGAGGGTGCTGAGGCACTGGAACAGGTCATCCAGAGTAGTAGTGGATGCCCCATTCCTGGCAGTGTTCAAGGCCACACTGGATGGATCATTGAGAAACCTGGTCTAGTGAGAGGCATCCCTGTCCACAGCAGAGGATTTGGAACTAGATGATCTTTAAGGTACCCCCCAACCCAAGCTACTCCGTGATTCCAAGGTGTTGACAGCAAGTGTTTTCAAGGTTGTTTTCAGGATCTTGCAAGGTAGGAAAGAGAAAGATGAGAGGTTAGCCATCTTAAAACTGAAGAAAATCTCACCGTGAACAAAAAGATTTGGAAAAACAAGATGAGTGAGTATCACTGCTTCATTTTCTAAAATGAAGAAGGATTTCTCATGTGTATAATTGAAAAAAGTTCTATAAAAATATAACTTTCAGCCAAAGATGTTCTCTTCTCATATTCAGCAATTTTCATGAAATATCTAAAGTATTTTAAAAAGATGCCCTGAAGTTTTCATAAAATATAGATGCCAGTGTATAATGAAAATAATTAAAATCTCAGTGAAATATATTCTAAGCTGGGCATACTCCAAGACAACACATGCTCAGTTTTCATGAAATTGTATGCTGCATTTCATTTCTGAATTCTTCAGACTCCATATTTTACACTAGTCATGATGTTTCATAGCAATATTCAAGACATTTAATAGCAATGTGCATACGACATTAAAGCGTTAAAAAAACCCATCAAAGACACAAGCTTAATAAATCACAGGAATATAAATTGTCTTCCAGTTGGCTAGAAAACAGATTGAAGAAGAAATCTTCCTTAATTTTTCTTATATTTTGTTAAAGGCAGACTAGCAATGTTTTTTTAGTAAATTCGCAAAATAGATCTTAAATTCTCACAAGCTGTTCATAGGCTGGCCATTCAGAATTACAGAAAACATGAAGACAGCACTGCTGCAGCTTCACTGGAATTTATTTAAAATTATTAATTATTAAAAATAACCCCTTTTCATCATAGCAGGGATCTGACAGCCTTGATCAGAGATAGCATAAAGTTCTTCTGGAGAGAGCAACTTTCTAGCTGCTCATAATTTCTACCTCTGTGCCTTCAAGCCTATAATTTTAATACTCAAGTCTGTTAAATAGAAGTCTCCACCTTAAAACTTGCCTTTTGGTTATCTAAATTCATATTTCATCCTTACCTTGCAGCTAATTAGGCATTAGTTCATCAGCCATTCAGGACAAGGCTTTATTGGTCAGGGAAGTGGAGGATAAGGTGGGTCTTCAGAGGGAAAGTTGTCCACTATAGCAATTAATGAAGCTGAAGGAAGAAGTAGGTGCTTTACAGCACAGGGCATTAACACTCACAAACGTATCACTGCACTAAACAATCCTTTGGAGTAAGGGACTCTACTAATAGTAAACACAGACACAATGGAACAGCAAGGAGGAGTAAATAAGGTTCTTTAATTGCTTCCACCCTTTTGAAATCATATCATATCCTACCTGCACCAGATGAATTTTCTTTACATCAGCAGAGGCCAGTCCCACCCCCAGCCAGCAAGTAACCTGCTCAGGCCCAAGGGCTGGCTGTTGAGCATAAGAAGCAGGATTCTGGGTGGTGTGAGTGACTGGCTTTTGCAGAGCTTAGGAGCCAGGGATTGGTGTGCTGCTTCCCCAGCTTTGCTGGCTTTTGATCTCTAGAGACATAATCTGACCCATTAGGAAGTTCTTCAGTTGGGGCAGGTGTGAGGAAACACATCTACCCTGCATCCAAAGAAATGATTTCTCTCTCCTTGTTTCTCTTTTTTAAATGTTTAGTTATACTCAGCTGTCAATGCCTGTGGATGGCAATAGAGTACACAACATATCAATTAATGTGTGCAGCTACTCATGAGTAACAACACTCTACCTGTAACTTTAAAACACTGGCACAGTATGTTTTGCTGCTGCAGGGATGTGTTGTATTTGCTGGGCAATGGGGAGAAACATTGGGATTCTTTCTGGAGTTTATTCTGTTACTTCTTAGGAAAAGTTTCTTCTAACAGCAGTTTTGTAAGAACCTAGCTTAGAATTTGTGTCATTACGACTAAATTAATAGAGATAAATCAGTGTTTTGGTTTAATTTTTTGGTTCCTTCTTAGAGCAAAATACTTGTCAAGAGAGGCCTTAAAGTATTCTATTCTCAGCTCCTACTAGGCCAGTAAGTGGCCTCTTCAGCTTTTTCACAGACAAAAAGCATTCGGGCTAAGCAGTTTTCAGGATAATTCATGTAAGCACCTAGACCAACTGAATCCCACAGGATTTTCTCTTTCTGTGTATGACTGAGAGGTGTTACATTGGCATTTGTGATTCAGACTCCAACACTGACCACCTTCTTTATCAGTCACAGAACTGCTTCAATATATAAATATTTAATTGTAGTGTTAAATATTTCCAGACATGACAAAGCTGAAGTAAAATATACTGAAGTGACCTGCTTTTTTGGTGTGTGTAGTGGCTGAGAGAAGAAATTCACATGCTTACTACTTGAAGAAGGGTAGAACAAACTGACAATCACATGCAGGAAAAAGAAGAGTTGGCATACAGTACCAGTAATGCCTGGAAAACACAAAACACTGCTGACAGTAGGATGTTCCTGTGAAGCCATTTGGTGCCAGCTCATTAGAGTGCTTTGGCAAGGATATTTGGCATAAAATAGATCTTATTTAGAATTAGGGATTCTACTGCCTTGCTCTTGGCATGAAATGAACTTGTAAATTAAGCTGACTTGTAATGTAATGACATTGCGTGTTATTATGAATCATTTTAGAATTAGAGAAATTGATCTGAATAAGAAATTAAGGCTTACTAAGAAGTGGAGAAACATATACATCTGACATTGAGGGCTGGTAGGCATGGGCCTGTGAAGAATGCATTGCATACTGCCCCAGCACTGCAGAGTTGCTTCTAAGCCTGTGGTCAGCACCTGGGTCCTGGTTTGCAAAGGTTTTAATTTACTCCAGGGGTTACTTCAGCAATTATCCTTTCCTCAGATTCAATTTCTTTAAAATCTTTTCTTCTTCACTGGATGTCTCAGGTGGGTTAATATTAAAATTTTATGCTTGCCAGGGGCTTACTTTTCAATTAGCAAAAGTTTGAAAAGTCTGGGTTAGGGTGGAAAAAGTTTTAAATACTGAGAGAAGGTGGCTGGGCATGTGATACCTCTCTAAATGCTTGATGAAGTAGAGGACTCTCTTCTTGTTTTCCATATCCTGTAGAGGGCAAAAACCCCACAGGGATGGCTGTGAACTTTTGGAGCAACTCTCTAAGTATAAGACTGTCTCATTTTCTAAAGCAAATTCAGTATTAAAAATCACCCCCAACAGAAACCATGAAAAAGAAGCCTAAAACAGTCTTTGGGGTTGCTGTTCTTCTTACAAGAAATTGACACATTCTCGGTCTGATCAGCTCATTTCTCTCAGCATTCTTCAAACTCGCAAAATTTTAAGTGGAGAGAACTTTCTTGCTATTTCCTGGCAAATATTTTTCTCTCAGATCAAAGACACCACCCAGTTCTCTGAAGAAAGCTAAGTCAGGGAGCACCACAGATATTTTCCTCCAGCCTGAGAATATGGGAACACAATATGTTTTTCTGCATGCTTTAGCATTCATGAGTATCTTTATGAAGGCAAGTTTTGAGTCACATGCTGTGTCACACTACAGGGAAGAAGAGTATCAATTATACAGCATGCTTAATCATGAGAGAAAATAGATGTGACTAACTGAATATGCAAATGCTAATTCAAAATAAAATTATGAGCTCTTCCTGATGTGCAAAATGCCACTGGTGAAAAACATTGTAATATATTCATGCTGGACTTCAGAAGAGTGTGGTTTATGAAAGGAAAAGAGAAAAATGTAATATAATTTCTTCTTGTATTGTATTACTCTTGTTGGTATTCTTCTAGATTGAAAAAGTATAGCTGATACAGAGTTTTTAAAGGATATTTTGACATTTAAAATGCAGCTTCCCATGCTTGCATTCATACATGGTTTCCTGAGATTAAGGGTGGTAAGTAAATACTCACTGCTAGTTTTCCTGTGAACACCATGAGGCTGTACAGGATAGGATTTTGTTGTACACAAGTACAAGCTGCTTCTGGAATCTTACACCCCCTTGCCCTACTAAAGCAATAGCTGTTCGGCAAGGAGACGGGAACTTTCTTTTTTACCCAAAACTTGGTATTTACAGCTCATCCCCCATGCTGTGGGTGATAACAGTTCAGTTCCTGAGGCTGCTCAGTGAGAACAGCACCTCCCACCTGCTCTTACAGCAGTCTCTGGTGGAGCATCTTCTCCAGCCCTCCTGGCACAAGTGTTTCATTTCACACGGTGTGGTGGGCTGGCTCACCCAGGAAGGTGATGTGCTGTACTCAGGAGCATCACACTCCCCCGAGTGGGGTAACCTAATCCCAAGTATCTTAAAATACTCTTTTAATTACTTTAATTTACTCTGAAGTATTGGCAATCAAGGCCAGTTTCCAATGTCCTCAGTGAATACTGGAATCCGTTATTGAGTTAAAAGAGGAAAGTCTCTTTCCCCTCTTACGAGCTCTCATATAGAGCTCATGTTTGGAGGTCTTGTCTAATCATACCTACAAGCCAGAGCTTTTATAAGGAGATCGTGTCCAGCTGACTCTGGCTGGAGGCCAAGGGCCCACCAAAAGCCACTCCTCTATTCAGAGTTCATCAACCTTGTCCTGCCTTGCTGGTGGCTTCAGAGACCCTTGCACACCTTGCCTTCCTGAAATGCTGGGTGTGGGCAGCACTGCACCTTCAAACCATGTAGGTGGAGGCTCCGGGGCAGGTCTCCCCTTCTCCTGGAGAGGGGGGATGGCCAGCAGTGTTTCTCCACAGGGCAGCTCCTTAGCCCTGAAGGTGCAGCCTTGCTGTGCAATGCATGTGAGGCTGTACACAGCTCAGGTAAAGGAAGGGGATGTCGCTGTACAGTAAGGAAACCCAAATGGAGTGCTGAAAGTGGAATTGAATTTGTTTAGGTGTCAGAATAACATCTGACAGAAAAGTGCTAGCTGGGTCCTACTACATATCCCACAAAATCAGGGGATTTTGAGGTATGTTATGTCTCCATTTGACTTGTCAATAAATAAACCAGTGTTTCTTAGACTGTAGGCAGAAGCATTGATATGGGTGTCCAGAGCTTTACAGACACAGAATGATCCCATGAGAGTACTGGGATGCTTCACACAGCTCCCTGACAGGTCAGTGGTTACTCTGCTGGTGCCATTCTCATTATGGTTTTGTCTGAGTGGGATTTGGGATTAATCTGTGATAGCTTGAATAGGAGCAGTATCTAAGCCATGCACTCAGACAGGGGATTTCTGCTGTGAGAAATATTACCACATAAATAAATGAGAAGTGAAAGATGGATGAGCTGGAATGAACTGTGAACTGACAGCTTTGTGACTGGTTGTGACTTATTTTCTTTTTGTGGTCGAAAGCTGAGTGCCTCATAAATTCTGAAGACATCAAAACTGTAACTAACCCAACTAAAACCATCCTAGCTTCACTGGAAATACAAAGTGCAGAAACTAACTAGAAGATAAGAGACCGTGAGAAGGGAATGAGTTCTCTCCTCAAAGTGCTAGTTTTGGGTATTTACTTCAGTTTTGGCATTACAGATCAAACTGGCAGACAGATTTTAGGTAATTGGGGTCACACAGTGACCGTGCTTCAATCCAATATGAGCCTAGAGATAAAAATATTTTACTGATGAATCTTAAAGATCCTGGGATCCCCAGATACCTGCTAGTGCACCTCAGCTGTGAGGTGACACATTGTAGATGCCATTTGGCAGCCACTAAGCAGTGTGCTGGTCTTGGGGGCTGTTTCATACTTTGCTCACTGTGGAGACAGGAGGGCAGCACTTTCTAGAGGGAAGGAGGATGTAAAGTGAGAGCAGCTGCATTGGAACTGGTCAGAGCCTCATCCAACCCAGAACCAGGTTTCTCAGAGCAACCAAAATGTGACTAGCTTTAAGAATGGTTCAAACAGTCCTGATCTTAGGTTACTAGCTTTGTGTCTCAGAACCTAGGATACAGCTTTTTCCCGTTAATCTGTTCCAGATCTCTCAAATCAACACAAGCATCTGCACCATCCTGTGGCAGGACTCATAGTTTAACCCTATTAAGGTTATTTAGTGAACAGCTGGGTAAAAAAGTTGGAAAATTAACAACGGTAACAATACTCCAGCTGCAACTTGGTATCTAGTGTCATGCAATGACCAATAAAACTTCTCTCCAGGGTGTGAATAAGTGAGAACTGTTTTTTACTTTTCTCTGGCAACAGTTCATTGTGCAATTGTGAGCAGCAACATCCCAGCTGCCATCAATTTCTTTGCTTCCTCAAAAGAGCCACAGGGCACCTGAATTGCAGAAAAGTACTAGTGTTTCTGATGGTTGGGTTCTGATAATTTTTTGCCTCCTTCACAGAAATTGTCTCTAAATAACATAAATTTGTAATATCCAAGTGACATTTTAGAGCAAATATTCAGGACCCTCACACTTACTAAGCTTAAGTCTAGCATCCCCAAATTGCTTGCCCCAAAGTGAAGACTTTGCTTGAAAGACTCTCTACATCTACTACAATTCTCCAATAGCTGATGCTGATGTTTATGTACACATTTTTGTGCATCAAGCGCAGGCTGGTCCAAAACCTTTATTCCCCTTGTATGTGGGTGGTACCAGTCTGTTCTTGCTTGTTCAGATAAGGGCAAGCTCCTGAGTGGCCATGGCTCATTTTGCCCTTTTGTATTTGTAGCTGAGGTAGGCTGCATGTCCATCATCTGAATCCTTCCTGGTACTCATCTTAGTTTTATACCGTTTTATTTCTTTGTACACACCTATGCCAAGCAAGCAGGAATTACAAAAGCAATCTTGTGGTATGTCTGGATGCAAGACAAGCTGGATGCTCTCTTCCCAGCCCTGCTTTCTGTCCTTCTCCAGTTCAAATATATGTGCATGTATGCCAGCACTGTATTTGTCTCCATTCATCAAGTCTCTTACTACAACATGCTCAGTCTTTGAGCAATTTAGTGAGCAGCTTTTCTTATTAGAAACCTGGTTCTAATTCTGGCTGGAAGGTACCATGTTTCCTCATGAGAAGCATCTGGAGACCTACCTGAGAGTAAAAATGAAACAGAGGCAGAGACCTGGCTTAAGTGGTTTGAGCTACCTTCCTCACAAGCCGTGGTAGAAGATGGAACCTTCTTCAGTGCTGCAGGAGATGTTCCATGCACAAACATCACTAAGGGAATGTGCCCAAGGGTAGGTAATATCCACTATATCGCCTTGGACTATAAAAGCCTCACTGCTCAGCCAGCTGTAACTGTGCACCCTTACCTGTTTTCAGGCACTGTATTCCACAGAAAACAGTAATTTTTAGAAGCCATCTTCAGAATGCTAAATGGTGCCAGGACATGAGCCCAGAATGGAAATTTGCCTGTCTATCCTGTCAGTTTGTTAGGATGGGCCACAGCATACTTCTGGTGTGAGGATACATAGGTTGCCTCCACAAGAAAATAAACTCATCAGTCCTGAAGTCTTTCTCTAGTTCTAGGTCCATGATTCCCATTCTGCTGGCCACAGCACTGAACATGACCCACCTGATAACACTGCTTTTTCTCTTGGTTGTTTTCTTCATTCTTAACTTCCTTTTCTTTGGCTCCTTCCTTTCTTCCTAAGAAAATAAGTATCCTTTCTTCTTAAGAAAAGAAGTAAGCTTTGTCTAAGGATAAAAATCTTTCTACTCTTTTGCAAGGCAGAAGAAATCTTCAGGGCTTTCAGCTATAAAAACCTAATTTGTCAGTTTCTCCCCCCAACCCCCATCTTTCTTAATGGATCTCTTATACATTTATAATGTAGTCAGTACCACAGTATCTAGGGACGTTATAAAGAATTTATAGAACAAACATTTTTTTGCAAAAAAGTTTCTACTTCTCTTCTGGCTATTGCCAATCTCTGAATCTGTTCTCTTTGATTTGCATAGGAAGCCAAGTTGCGTGTTTTATACTCTTGACACAGACTGTCTTACAGTATCCTGGCTTTGCATTTGGGATAGTAAAAACAGGTTCACTGGGGTTTTTTTTAGCAGTTATTAATTTCAGAACTGTCTGTAATAAGCAGAGCTGGCTGCTTTTGTCCATCAGCATCAGCACTAGCACATCCTTAGCTCTGTATCTGAGTTAAGAGCCCAGCATGTTTCACTACACCTTGAAGTGACTATATAATTGCTATGTAGAGAAAATAATTCAGTGCTGGCAAGGAATGAAATTTTATATTTCTGTGTCAGTAGCAGTAAGGAGCTGGATGCTGCAGGCACCTCTAGGGAATATCCTCCTCCTCAGTATCCTGAAGATTTTGACTGCAAATTGCAGGGTGACCAATCCCTCACAAACACCTAAGGTGTGTGCCTATGATTGTGTGAGGAAGTTAAACTCCTTCAAGGCCTGAGTCTGGAAAGGTGAGCTCTGTAATTCTGAGGGCTTTCATTCATCCAGCTTTCTGGTCTCCATTATTATCCAGCAGTTAGTTTGATTTTGACTTCGCAAAGCCAACAGAGACCAGCTGAGGGCAGTGCTGGGCAGCAGGTAACACTGATCAACGCCTTGGTGCCTTTCTTGCTCCAAATCAACCCTTTGAATTTTTTGCTACACTTGTTTTCCAATAATAATGTATCTTTGTACCAACACCTAAGGAGAAACATTCTTTCAACACTGATAGAGCTATTTGCACCGACTTTAATTTCCTCGGTAACCAAACACAGTTAGCAAAACCCCCAAACCCAGTGCCAAGGATGGAGACTTAATTTGGGTTGTCTCATTCAAAGAACCTTAGAACTATCTGCAGGGCAGCACTGAGGGTGAACTGTGCGGTTCTCTAGGGTTACGTCTGGATTTGTGATTGAACAGAAAGGATCTACACAAGTTTAGTAAGGAAAGAACACTGATTAGTAAATTGCAAAATTAATGAATTCAGTCACAAAGTACAAGAGCCAAAATTAAACTCCTTCTGTTAAAAAAAACCCCAACAAGCCAAAGGTGTCGTTAAATCGTCCTTGTACTCAGCAAATGTGCCAGAAGAACTGCCCATGGTCAGCGCCTTCTCAGCAGCTCTGGACACTGGATTACCACGGAGATACCCATCACCCCTTATCACTGTACCACTCTGCTTCTCCACTGCCCACCAAAGTCTTCACTTAACAAGTCAAGGCTTGTTAAGAGGAATGCTGGACTGTTCCATGAGGATCAAGCGCAGGAACCTCCCCAGCAAGTTGTGTGAGAAGCAGATGTGCGGATTTGTCCTCCTCACCATTCTGCAGCAACAGTTTCCATTTACTTCCTCTCTGAGGCTTAATCTCACACAGGAACCCTCCATTAACTTGATCTTACTGGAGATAAGAAGTTTGACTAACTACAAGTACTCATGTAAAGGAAGTCTGCAATTATATCTCTATAAAATTATGTCCTGAATTATAAACAGCATTTTTACAAGCTTGTTGAATATGTGATAAAAAAGACAAGGTGAAAGGCATTAATAATTTAAGCTAGCATTTCTCATTTCTATTAAATTATTAAACTAAAAAATATTCCTTAGAGTGTTTTCAAAATACTCTATTTTCTGTAAACTCTGTTGCAATTTCTAGTTATGAAAAACCTCCTGTGAAACAAGCTGTATAGCAAACTCCTATGTAATTCAAGAGGAAGCACAGAAACCTGGAAAGTGATCAAGACATAAACAAAAAGATGAAATGGAAATGAGCATCCAAAACAGCAAAATATATTTAAGTAGTATCACAAATACACTCTAAAAATCTATTTACATATCTAAAAACTGTATATTCAGTAAAAATCCTCCCACAAAAGGTATTTATAAACAAGAAAACCCAATTTCATTGTCTACTGCTGGCAACAGAGGTTCTTTACTGCTAGCAAAGCATTAACAATGCTTTTACAAAATATACAAAATGATTTTGGGAAAAACTTGAACTGAAGATTGGACAACAACTACAAGACATACAAAGCATAAGGAGCTGCAAATACATAACTCTAGTAGTGCAAAAATGAAGAATAATGGCTTCCCCCCTCCCAATACCTGTTCAGAGAAAAATACTACTGTGAATATGCAATTTGAAGCCCTTTAAAAGACTTACTTGTAGGACTCAGTGCATTTGCTTGTTTCAGCAAGGCTGGTACTATGCAGGAGGTAAATGAAACAAAGTCAACATAAAATCATGCTGTGACACAAGTTTATAACAAACTTCATAGCAAAACCTCACAAAAATGTTTCTCTCTACCCAGAAATTTGTACATGTTACCACTAAACAACATGTACGGAACTGATATTATATGTAACATTCTTTGGAATTAGATTTAAATTTTCTTCAGGCCCTGTCTTTTATACAGGAATAGCAGAAGGATAACTCCTCACTTGGATTACAGGAGCTCTCAGTGTTTGTCCCTCAGGCACATGCCCGAGGCTGGGCAGAGACCTGTGGAGAGGCATAAGCACCAGGAGCTGGAGAATAATTCCACCTGGGAATGTGGGTCACCGTAGGATGCCTTGATAGAAGTCAGTGCAGAAGTGAAGAACTGATGAAGTTGAATTCATCATCATCCACAGACCTGGTTTGATAGTGTTTTGAAACACTTGACAGTCCTGTTGTCCAAAAAGGCCTCATAATTTGAACAGCTGTAAACATTTCTTTTAAAGTTAGCATTTTCACCATGCCTTTGCAGTAACAAAATTAGAAGTAGGAACACCTTAGCTCATGTTAGAACTACTTCAAATTCAGAAAACCAGAGGTCTATAATTGAGAAAATAGAAACAAATCTGCAAACACATGATTAGTTTTGCAAATAGTATTTTTGCTCTCTTTTTCTGTTCTTTAGCTGACTTTCAGCAAACAGCTGAATAACACCCCATCTATCCTAGGAAAAAATCTAACTTTGGTAAGTAAGCTGGAAACCATTTAATTTCCAGAGGCAGAACAGCAGGACAAACTGTTGCATTTATTCTGCCCAGAGCTCAGTCCATCACGGGACTAAATAGAAGATTCCTTCTCAGAGATTCAGGAGACGTCAGGAATCACACACTTTTCTTGTTCCCTTTCACGAACAAAAAGAAAGATACAGATGATTTCCATAAAAATGTAACAGTAGCAGGTAGAAATTAACCCATTAAGAACTGTCAATTATAATTAGTGGCAAGTGTTATGGTTGATATTTCATGCTTTTCCAGAACAGACAGGACTAAATTCTTGACTTCAAATGTTCAGAGGGTTACTATCAGGTGTTTATGGGGACTTTATTAAAAATTTCTAAGGCTCACGCTGTAACAGTTTATGATGCAATCAGGTGAACTTCAACTGAATGAAAAGTCAAAACTATGGTGATTTTACAAACCAAAAGTAAAGGAGTCTTTATGAATCTGTACTCAAGAGCTAATGACCAGGAATGGAAGACAGTGCCTTCTGCAGAAGGCAGTACTGCTTTTCTACAACCTGATCGATCCTTTCTCAACCCAACTTTTGTATCCAGTTTATATGCTGGAACAAGGAGCTTAAGTACCCAGTTCAGGCCCCAGAGGATAGCTAAGAGATGCTCTAAGGTTATTAAAGAGACATAAGGGATCTGTCTGCTTGACCTTTGGCATAGGAAAGCAAAACAAAACTAACAAACAAACAAAGTAATACCCTCAATCACAGGAAAAGTCATCCTAGAACAGAGACCAAACCAGTCTTCCTCTGGAAATATTTATTCTCCTTGCTAATGAACAGTGGAGCACTTCATGCCACTAGCATAGATTCAGGTATCTGGTTTTTGAACATCTGAATTTAAATGGGATGACTCCTACCTCTGGCTCCCATATTAGCACCTTAAGTTGGATACCTGAAGTCAGGTGGTGTGAGAACCCTCGGTCCTTACTGACAACAGCCACCTCTTGATTCCCTGACAGAGCTGCAATCACAGCATTTAATCAGAGAAGACCCAAAGGCATCAAGTCTTCATAGGATATAATTTATCTCTTATTTCTTAATCCTCTTCTCACATTATGGAAGGGGATGGAGAAAGTGGTGTGGGAGGTGGTGCCTTGCTAAACAACATTGTGTAATACATACTAATGAAGAAACTTAGTGGCTGCCACTTGTAGATCTGAGAAAATCACCATTTTGAAGCTGGTGGATACAAATTGCTTTGGCTGTTGCTTTGGCTCATTATTTATTTCAAGAGCTACTGATGGGTATCAGTGTTAGCAGATTCTCTAACTTGCCTAGCTAAAAAGCTCAAATGGCATTAGAAAAAGCCATGATGGCAAAGACTAAAAGAGCTACATACTATTTGCATGTATTTAAATTTAAAAAAAGCTTATATTTTAGACAAATAATGGCTACTCTCTAACACTTTATTAAAATACTGATGGAAACAGAAAAAAGTAACCTGTATGTCTACTGAATCGCACACACATATGCAAACAAATCACCACAAGTTGTACTGTGGTTTAGCCACTTGTTTTACCTCTAATTTTCTGAACATGAGAAAATGGCATAAAAAAAGCTATGCAACTTTTATGACTGAAGGAAAGGATTTCTAGAGTCCCATCCAGCTCTGGAAGGATTAAAACAGGACCTTGTGGGTGGGAGAAAAGACTTAAGGAATACTGAGGATTCCCTCTTCTCCTAAGGGAATAATCTATTCAAACAAACTTTGCTTGTGGTTTTAATAGATAATGAAATCACTGGTTGAGCTCTGTACTCAGAACTTCACAGATACAAGGTCTTAGGTACACCAAGGACTTCAGATAACATGGAAGCAAGGCAACACTTGTATTTCCATTTTTTATCTAAGGATTATTTTCTTTGTTAAATTCCTTGTGTTTTGTCTTGCTTTGTTTTCTTCAGAGTAGCTTTTCAAAACAGAAACTACTAAGAGCTGGGAAAATTCAGAATCACCTAACAGGTGACAGAAAAATGCTCACTGCACTTTTCATTCCATATATAAATTAATTTCTGGGAGTGTATGCTCAAAGATCACCAGTAAGATATTTAATGCTGGAAGTAACACTGAATATTTTTAAAACTCATTTCAGAACACACTATCTGAGAAGTATCAGAGCATTAGAGGGTTTTCTGATTTCCTTGTTTTCCATGGCAAATTTCCATGGATGGCAGTAGAGAACTGAGGCAGGGCACAAGATGCAAAAGCAAATAAAACGAAAGCTTTTTGGTAGTTACTTACATACAGTAGCTATATATTCTGGATTTTTTTGGCTCAGTGACCCCACCACATAATTTCAAGCACATGTAAATTGACTGGAGTATTAGCTTGGTTCCTTTCCTGAACATAAATGACAGATCAGCATGGTGTAACATTCATAGGAGCTCCTGTCCATCAAATGTGTCTCTAAACAAAGACTGCCTTAAGTAAGACATATCAACATGGGACCTGTCTCCAAAATGCATGGCCATATTAAATAAGTCTCCTATGTATGCACATGTAACAAAACTCAAAATATCATAGTTCTCACCTCTTCTGTTTAAGACTGTAGTTTCTAACTGTTGCATATACTGCAGCTGCTCCAAAAGCTGAATAAAGTGAGTAGAGCAGACTTTTTCAGAGAAAAATAGTCATAGAAAAAGTTTTAAGTATGGTAAGCGAGGAAGTTCACAAAGCTCTCACTTCATTTGCTCTTTGGTTGCTGATTAGGATTTGACAAGTTTGAAGCCCTGTCCTGTATCCAGCACTGTGGGAAGAAACCAGCTCATTTTCAATCTTTTTAAGCACCTAAAGCACGCTTTACAGGCCCAGAACAGATTGAGACCACAAAACCAGTTTGCCAAATGTACTAATGGATAGGTGATGCGTGGGAAGTACATCATCCAGTGTTTGGCAACATCACTTCCCGTTGGCAAATGCAGAGTGTAGTCGCTCCAGTGCTTGGACACGCCATACACGGCTTTCACCGCCCGGCCCTTTTCAGACCAGCTGATGGTGCTGTCAGGGTTACAGTTGTACTCAACCCATTGTCTGGTGAAGTCACCAAGCTGTGGAGGGTCTGCTTCCTCGATGTCTACAACTTTGGCCATTTCTGCTCCTTGCACAGCAACATACTGGTCATTTACTTTTCTTACTTCTTTGACCCAAGGCTGAGAGTTCTCACAGTCTAAAACAATGATCAGTCGAGAACAAAAGGTGCCGTTCTTTTCTCTCCACCACTCCAACAGTGTGTCAAGTCGTAAAGCATCACCCCCTGCCACAAGGACAAAAAGATTTAATATCAGGATGAAGAAACAGAAAGTTCTGCAGAATTTTAACTGTTTTGACTGGTTCTAAGAATCCCTTTAACAATTTGGACAGATATAACAGATGCTTTCAATGAATCCTTTCTGTCTGTAAATGTTGCATATCTCCACAGAGGTATTAACAGACTTACTGTGGCAGATGAAGCCATTAACTTACCCTTGATTAGAGAGAAAACCTACCAATAATAACAAAAAAAGGAATTCCTTTACAGAGTGACAGAAATTAGAGCCAATTGATGCAATCTGGAAAATACAGATAAGCAGGGAAAAAAATCTGAAATAAAATTTATTTTTTATTAAATCTTAATAATTTTAGGAACAGGAATATAACTCTTTTTTAATATGTTTTTATGAATATTAAAAAAGGTTCCTCTAAGAGATGAATTTAGAAGAAAATACATTTTCAAATGATGTGAATGAAGAGATTCTCTCTATAGAGACAGCTGTTTTCAGAACTTCAAGCAAACTGGTATTGATTTACAACTCAATGAAACAAAAATCTCATTGGAATTTTTCCACAGTATTTTTTTCTTGTCAGGTCAAAAGACCCTTGCAACTAGTGTCCAACTTCTCATGTTCTGTCTCAGCTCCTGTTCCAACAGCACTTTGAAAGAGGGTATTGTAATTAAACCTGAAATGTTATCTATAGTAGGAAGTCCTCCTGCTTAAGGGTACTGGATGCTGCAGGATCTATGTAGCTTTGAAAGGCAGAATACTTACTCAGGTACCTAATGACAACACCTTGCAAACAAGTGAATAACTCTCCATTGTCTCCCTGGTGATACTAATGTAAAGAACTGGTATGCCTCAGCTCTGGCTAGCTGAAGCTATGATACAGGTTTATAACAAAACCACACAAGTTTCAAAATGTCAACTTAAAAAATGAGGAAGAAAGGTATTTAAAATAACAGATTTTTAATTCCAGAGTGATTTTTCATTAGGTAATATAATTAAGCAGTGTTTTTAAATGTTAGCTGCATATTTCAGCACTTACAATTCTACCTGTAAGGGGTGACAAAAAAGTGCTTCAAATTAATATCTCAGAATTAAAGCATTGTGCATGCTATTGTAGTCAAAGTAAAAGCAAAATTACAGAGATGCACATTTCTCCAAGAAAATGAAAACCTAGAAAATTTATTACCAAAAAAATCTCTAGGATACAAACCTAAAGTAATGACTTGTCTTGGTACATGATCCTCAAATTGCTGTAGTTATTTACAGCAGAGACTTACATAGAAGTAGTTTTCTTTTTCTAGGTACATCTTCCGTGTGAATTATCTATTAAAATTTCTTTATTTGTTCACATTTTAAAGGCCTATAAATAAACTTTATTAAAGTGTAGCTATGTAGGAGTGCAGATGATTTCAAAACAGCATTGGATGGACTCATCCAAAGAAAACCATCTCATACTTCACACAGATACAAGCAAACACATGCTTGGCTTCCAAACCTATGGACCTTAAACACATGAACTTATCACCCAGCACAAGGTTTAGTCACCAAGCTGTGTAAGAAATGCAGGTGTCTGGCCACCTCCAGCTCTCTGGCAGGTTTAGCAGTACTGTTGACTAGTACATCAACAGTTTGAGGGACAGAGACAAAGCTTTATTAGCCCAGCTCATGCCTTTGTCTTCACTCAGACATGACCCAGGTCATTTGACTGCTCATACTTCATGCATGACTAGTTAACAGTTCCTTTTATACACCACTGTGCTATATCTCAGCTTCCAACAACAGAGAAACATCATTACTGAATTAATTAATTCAGTAAGCCTCTTTACTGAATATTCCATTACAAAGCAAAGACTGCACTGCTACTACTGTGCTGTACCATGGCATAAGCCAGCAGTGAGAAACTACTTTTTTTAATCAGATGAATGTTTTTTTCATTGTTGTCATCTCTTTTCATCCTCTTTACAGGTCAGAGGATAGTACACATTACTGGAACTGATGGTCAAGGTTCCATCTGTCACAAAACTCCAGTGTCCAATAAAAGGGGCATAATTACAGCCTTTATACTGTCAGCTCATACTTTCAAGTTACATGCAGGAGCAGTGATATCTGGAAGGAGGATCACGTTACAATCCAGCATTTAACTAAAATTAATCACAAAGAAAGCATGCAAGACCTATAACAGTTGCCTGTTCTCCGTATCCATGTAGAAGCTGAAGATGTGTTCGGACAGAGAGCTGAAAAGGAGCTTTGTAAGGAAGTTGAACTCCGCTGCATTTACACACTGTATCTTTCAGCACTTGAAGTTTTAACAGTTACCTTGGCCTTTCTCCTAAAAGCCAGACATTAATTTAGGTTACAGCTACCTGCACACTACAGAGAGATCTGAGCTCCACAGACATGCTCCACGGTGGTTAGATGTAGTAAACCAGGACTGGGGAGGAAGCTGTCCAATTTTTGCAGCAACATTTGGCTCTACACATGCAGGAAAGCTGACTTTGTCTATGCTGCTGGCTGGAGCACAGGTGGGAGGTGGAGTTTTGCTGATAGCCTGCTCCACACAAGGTGTAGACACACTCAGCAATTGCACAGGGTGGCAGCTGCTCTTATGGACAAACCAACCCTTTCTCAGAGAAATAATTTGGCCACCCCACATACACTGTAGCTCACCACTTGAACTAAGGTCACAGTAAAAGCTGTGGCTTTTTAAAATCTCTGATACCAATAAAGCCCTTGAGAGAAAATACACACTGCTCCTCAGCATGTCTAAAGGTTCAAGGATGGAGCGGCACCAAAACAGGCACAGAGCCTCCAGATGGAAACTGACGTGTGCCCGAACACTTACCCAAACATTGAAGGGCATGCCCTACTGAAGGGTACAGGCACTTGGAGAGACACTGCTGACAAAGAGCCTGGAGCTCACAGGCAAAGTGCTATCCAAGAGAATTTATTGTATCCCACGAAGAAAAAAGTTACAAATTTTCAACGTATTTACTATGAGATTCCTGTTCTGCACACAGCGACCTCAGTTCCCTACAGCAGCAGAGCAGGGCTAAACCTTGCAATGATTTGACAACTTCATTAAGTTACCAAAAAAATGGGCCAAGAAAGGGAAAAATGGTCAAGTTTGTGCATATGGGAAGGCATTAAAGTGGCCCTTTAAACAGAGGTTTACAATCTTGAGGGTACACTATGCCCACAATCACTCCCAAAGTCCATAATGTCAGCAAATCATACCTGTTTTTATGACACAAGGTTTGTTATATGTTTGAAGACCTGTTTATGTTATATGTTTGAAGACTTGTTTTTGTAGTGTGAATTGTGTATCTGGCTCCTGTTTCTTTTACTGATTCTTTTACAAAAAAAAAAAAAAGAAAAGCACATCTCAAAGACATAAATGCAGGTCTTCATGACAGTCTAACTGACACAGTGTCACAGAGCACTCTAATTCCCTCTGTCATGTCCAAGGAATGAGAAAAGATTATGCTTGTTCATGACAGTGAACAAATATACATCAAAATAGAGGGAAAAATCTGTCTTTAGAGCAGGAGTGTGTAATTTCCACTTTTAATTCCATGCAGGCAAAAAAGCAATCTTTAAAGTTAACTTGTTGAATACAAAAGTCATGCGTGAGGAAAATCAGGGAAATATGAAACTGTGTTTAAACTTGAAACAATACATTTTCAGTCAACAATATTAGACAATTTTGAGAATAAGTGGAAGATTAGTTAGCTGTAAAAGGATTTTTATCAAAGTCAGTAAATACTAAAATGACATAAAGTTAATGAAGTAACATACCTGACTATCATACAATGCAAGGAAAGAGCTACATCTTAGGTACTCAGACTGCAACCTGGCTTATTTTCTCAATTTCTTGTAGCCTCTGAATCTCTTAACATTCATGCTCTGTAATACTACTACCTTTTCATTTCTTCCCTCCCTGCTAGGAAGTTGTGTAAAACTGTTTTCCAAAGACTGATTGCTCTTTGCCATTCTGAACAATCCGGTAAGTAAGTACCTTCAAAACTTCAAAGTTTTGCAATATAGTATGATTTTCTACAGAATTAATGAATTGACTTGAAAAGGTTATCAATAACCAAAACAATCAACAAAAGAAAATCCCCAGATTACTTACCTGCCAGTGCCCATTCACCAGTGCCATGTGAGTGACCACTGTAATACAGAATGTAGGTATCGTGTCTGGGTCCATCTGCAGTCCGAAGTTCAAGAAAAGACTTGATCTTGGAGTGAAGGGTATCAAAGGTCAGCCCACTTGTAGAGTAGTCACAACCATATGTCTCAATCATGTGATAAGCAAAAAATCTTTGGATGGCATTAAGCATGCCAGTACTCCTCAGATTTAACTCTTGGACATGGTCAGGTGGAAGAAGAGTTGGTTGGCCATCAGGACTAAAGAGAAGGAAAACAGCTAATGATTATGGCTGATAATTATTTGCTTAGTGGACTTCTAGTAGGTGGTGATATTTTCCCTGTGCTTATTTTATCTCCTATGAAGTAGCACCGTTCTAAATTCAAATTTACTTCAATTTGACAGCTTATAAACCACTATCTCCCTTCTGTCACACTTCAATTCCAAGCATAGTCCTTAGCCCTATGCTATTCCTGCAACTAAGAGACAGAGGATAGAAGGAAGCCGTGACAGGAAGAAGGGAGGCTCCAACAATTTCATGAAGTCCCACTGAGGAGCACTGCCTTCACACAAAAGCACTTTTTCATGAACAGCTGGAAAGAAGCACAGAGAATATGACTGCTAATCTGCACAAACCATAATGCAAACTAGTTTCCTATAATGGATGAAAGAGAAATCCACATACACACTTTGCTCAGATACTCTGAAATATGGAACTCACACAAATACAGTAATTCTTTCTTGTTACTGCTGTTCAGATGTTCTTCTTTCAGCATAAGAAATGTGTTTCAGGTAACAGTATTCACAGCTTAGAAAATCAAAGTTTTAAGAAAGTTGCAAACTAGACCTGGAACAAAGCATGTATGTATATTTATGCCTACACAGATATGAATAAGCATATTTAAGAAAAAGAAAAAGGAGTCCCTGGGTTCCAAAATTAATTTTATTTGTATTGTTATCTATATTTTATAAAAATATAGATAACTATTTAACAAATAAACCCAAATAGATACAGTATCTAAAACATCAAATAAAAATACACTTTTTATTTTAGGTGTACACAGCTATTCATTAATCATAATAATAGGTCTTTGGTCTTGCAAGACACCCAGTTAGGGGAGTGCTCTTCAGAATATATTTTCAGAAAGAGAAAAGCATTCATCACTCTTCAGCTGATGCAATAAGGGTAATGATAAGGAACATGACTGACAGCTGGGCCAAATTGGCCTAATTTGTGCTCAGTTACAGACATGGAGAGGTTTTGTGAGTGAAAATATGGAGACAAGTCTTACTCTACTAATACAAAACATGAAATTATGTTTTTTTTTCCCTATATATGGATATAAGTGTGTATTCTTCATGCATTTTGTTTATAAGTCAGTGTGTAAAGCTACCTAGTCTCCATATTGGTCTAGCTAACTAAATTTTGCACCTTATCACCTGTCTAGGGCTTTTATGAAAATTAATATTCCACTGGTATAGCTACATTGAATAGCTAATCATTAGTGTTGATCTCAGCAAGTGAAGACTGGGTCGATCACTGCAACAGTCAAGCTTTGTCATTAAGGAAGTTTAGTCCTGTCAGGTCCTAAACAGTTGCCCAAGAGTATCTCATTTGCTCAAAATTAGAGGGAACTGCCTGTGCCAGAATAATATAATACAATGAAAGAATTAAATTGTTACCATGGAAACAAAATAAATTTACTTTTTATTGTAATGTAAATTTTGAAAATCTCTTTTTCAAATCTGTAACGATAATAGAAAAGTATTTTTTAAGGGTGCACAGCTGAAAGACTGAAAATCAGAAGCTCAGAAAATTTGTTCTCTACAATATTTAAGATACAGTTATCTAAGATTAGCATATTTTCTTTGGTTTCTTTGATGTTAAATCCTTCCTTATCCACTAAATCCATTACACACACTGAAGCTGTGAAGTTTTCATAAATTGGGCAGTTCTATTTTGAAGCCTCTCATTTCAGCTTACTATTCTATTTCTCTTGTGACTTGACAAGATAATTTATATAGCTTTTGTTTATCATTTACAAAAAATGTGCACACACTGATTTTAATTTTATGGCAAGAGCACCATTTGCAAGTTTAAAGCTTCTAAGAAAAATACACAAATGGGCAAATAATAATAGTACAATCCCTTTACAATCATGCATTTCTCATATGGTAACATTTATGTTGGAACAAAAACCAGCTTCAAATTCTCAACACCAATACACATGACATGCAGTCCATTTGCAAATCTAATTTTAATTAACTTTAAATGTAGACACTACCTCATTTAAGTGAATTCAAAATGATTTGATCTGACCTGTTTGGTTTATTAAATCCTCTCATGTAAGATACCTGGTCTCAGTGAAATGCCCCAATCCTCCTTTGCATGAGATAGGAGCTGTGATACCCGCCTCTGCACAGCTGGTCTGTAATCATCAGCTTTCTAAAAGCAAATTATCTAAATAGAAAGGTGGAGTTCCTCATTCCAGGGTGAGAAAAAGGAGAAAAAGAACATCTGCCTATAATTTCAATTTGTATTTAATTGTTGAAAAACCTAAGCAACAGCATTGCATTGTCTCCATGAGCAAACAATACATTTACACGCTGTGAAACTGAAATGGACAGGAACCATACCTGCAAAAGTTGGTGGGAATCACAACAGCATACCCGACACATGTTCCTCCCAAGCAGTTTCCCAGTTCATGGAAAAGCCCATGAGCCATGGACTCCAAAGGCAGAACAATCAGAAATGCACTCATGAAGATCCCATTGGTTGGCTAAAAAGAAAATTAAGAGATTTAGGCATTGTATGAAAATCCCTTTGTTTGATCCCACATAACTGGGTCCTGAAACATGCAAAGTATTACTGGTAATGTATATTTATTTTTCCATGTATTACATGGTGAATTACTGTAAAGACAAATGAAAAGCTTGGGGAAAAGGTGGCTGGTAAACAAGGATCACTCTTCTGAAAGGAATGTATTTGAAAACACAGCATAGAACTTAGCTGTAAAATCTATGATCATATCTTAGTTTTACCAACTGAGGCAAGAAAATCAAATGCCACAAAACTAATTGTGTGCAAAAAATAAGATCTGTAAGCACTTGCAGGGTTCAGCCTTAATCAGCGAGGTACAGCACAGATATTATGTATCTAGCATCAGATGACAGCACAGGGTATTGCATCCACCCCTGGAGGTATTTAAAAAACATGTGACACCTTGGGAGGTGGTTTAGTGGTGGACTTGACAATGCTGGGTTAATGGCTGGATGTGATGATCGTAGAGGTCTTTTCCAAGCTTAACCATTCTATGATCATTAAAAATATACATTTAACTTGTAGAATACTACGTATCACACAAGAGATGAATTCTGAGATAATTTGTGGACATTACTTCAATTAAAAAGACAATTATTTGTCAGTAACACAAATACCAGATGAGTAAAGGAACATCCTCTACAAGACTTCATAGCATTCACAAAACTAATGCACCATATTAAGCTTTCCTGCTTCATAGGGAAAAAGCAGTTTTGGAAAATATTACACTCACTAATACATAGCTGATTTCTGTAAAAAACAAACAAGAAATTTCAACAGTTACATTTCAGTCAATAGTACTAAAAATGTAATAAATAGTACTAAAAATAGTAATAAAATAGTACTAAAAATAGTAATAA
>QUSF01000009.1:10652740-10689840 GCA_003676055.1 Chloebia gouldiae | reverse complement strand
AAATAGTACTAAAAATAGTAATAAAATAGTACTAAAAATAGTAATAAAAATGGACTTCTGAAATGCCAAATGTCTCTGAAAGGCAGAACAGATAAAGATTCATTTTAGTTATTTAAGCATGATGTGAATGGGTTTAATGAGGTATTAAATGCTTTAGGAAATATAGAAACAGTATTATAATACACAGTTAAACAAGAACTTTAATGTCCATGGTACATTTGTTAAATATTGATGTTTGCCTAAGGAAGTAAAGGACGGAGGCAAAGGAAGTAAATTCATAGCTAGAGATATGTGTTGAGAAGAATCCTATTGTCTCTGACCCCATCTATGTTTCATTTGTTCTCCTTGTACAAATCTACAATATTAATGTTGTTTATTTTTTTTAATCTTGATATTGCCTTATTGTGTAAGACTCGGTGACTTGATGGGCACTGGTAGTTCAATTCAACACAAATTCAACACTATTAATAATTTGAAAAGTATATTATACCGAAAAAAAATGACACCTAAACCAACCCAGATCTTGTTGCCACGTGGCACTAACTCTACTACATTCAGTTTTTAAGCATAATTAATTAGCCTAAAAGAGTTTTACTCATCTAATATACTAAGAAAGAAGTTTCTTACCTGTCCTAGTTTTAAAAAGTGTCCTATCACACTTCTGATGGAAGGATCTCACCTATGTATCCTTGAAATGGTGACAGCAATACTTCTAATCACAAATAAACACCTGAATCTGATATTAAGTAATAACTAACTGACAGCATTATTGACTGATAGTATTAATTACCTGAAATCACTGGAAGACAGGAAATCTTAAAACACTGTAACTAGAATTATGCCACCTCAATTTGTTTTGTTGTTAATATGGAGAAAATAAATCCTTTAACTAAATAAATATATTTTCCGTTTCAAACATATCAGCAGCAAGTACTCCTTTTTGTTGCTCTGTTTCCCCAACGCACTCTGAAAATGACTCAGAGTGGCAGCAACAAAAACTTACAAGGCCCTGGTTAGACTTTTTTCTGTAGAAACCTTATGAATTCTAAGACTTTGATAAAAAAGCAGAGTTTTCTAGCTAAATTAATTTCATGACTTAGAGACTTAGTTTTCCAACTACAGATTCCAGAAAGGTAATGTGTTTTAAGTTACAAAAAAAAAAAAAAAAAAAAAAAAGGAGAACTATTTGTGTGACAAGTTCAGCTTTTACACCACATATAAATATATTGACTTGGACTTTGCTAGAGCAAACTACTCGTATATTGCATTAGTGTTTTGATCACAGTGAACATATTACAAAATAAAAAATACATTTGCCTGAAAAAACTAGAGCAATAATAACATCCTAAATAATTATTAAACTATTATTAAATAATAGCTATTATATTATTGACAACTATATTATTAAATAACTATTAAATAATTAATAAAGTATTATATTACTTTATATGAATTTTATTGTTAGTCTTATTACAACAATGCCATCTTGTTCTAAATACTCCCTACACTTCCCCAGTCCCATAAACACATGCAATTAATTAATCCCACAGCATTCTGCCACAAAACAAATTGAAATTATCACAAAGACTCATTCTGAGTTTAACTCCTAAAGAATATTTAGATTTAATTATTGAAAATGCTCATACTAATATAACAATACTGGCAAAGAAAATTCCCAAATGCTTGTAAAATAAGTATCTCACACAGAAACGCTAAGGATCATCTTGGTGATCCATCTTGCTCTGTATCCTGCTTTGAGTTTGTACCAAATATTACAACAGGAATGGGAAATAAGCTCTATAGTGTTATGAATCAACCTAACTCCATCTAAAAGACAACATCTGTGTTGTCTTTTAGTGGCCATCTTATGCTATGGAAGAGGAAAATGTTGGATATTTTACATTTGTAGACATCCATCTAATGTAAAGATGCTGGCACTTGCTGTCAGCACTTTTTCAACAGTTTTGATTTAGAAGGAATATGTCACAAATGTAAAAATGCCTAATGCTGATTAGAACAAATCTATAGTATGATAATAAAATATAATCCAGCACTGCAAAAAAAAAAGACTGCTAGCATTTTAAAATATCTAAACAATAAGAACTTCAAATAGTAAAAAATATGATTCAGTTATTGCAGTAAAACTGAAGACAGGTTCCTCCCTTAAGATAAACAGCTAAAATTCCAGATGGAAACTGTCAGTGCTTTATTAAGTCCCAAAGATTTGATGACTGGTCATTAATGGAGCAGATGGCCATGGATGCACAGGCAGAGCCAGAAAGAGATTTTGTTATTTCACATGTTCAACCCATTTTCATTGTTTTCCACTGTGCTAGCAATGTGAGCCTGCAGCATGTCCCTGAACTCCAAGTGCCCATTGACTGCAGACTGCTCAAAAAGCAAACAGAAGACAGGGACCATCTAGGCAATCCTACTGAAAAAAAACCATGCAAAATCATTTTATCTTGTAATCTTTGGGGTTGTTTTTGCCTTTGTCTGTCATGTTCTAAAGGAATTAACAATTAAGTCTCATTTCAAATCAAACAGAAAAAGTAAAAGAAAAAAAAATCTACTTCTTGCCTCTGATGACTGGAATGAAAGACAATAAAAGAGCGGTGAGATTTCACTACTAGCAGTATCTTTCCACTTTTTTTTTGATCACTATTTTTTGTAACAGTTAGAACACCAGAAGAATTTAGAGGTATTTTACAGCCAAGATGTCATTTTATACTCATGGATAGAACAAAACTTTCATCCCAAAGAATAATCACTGTTTGAAGCAGAGTAACTCTGGAACTGTATTTACTTATGGATGTGTGACTGAAGAAAAATCCCCAAAGTGCATAAAATGTTAGTTTAAATTGGAAGCCAATTACAAAGACCTATAGAAGAGCCCTTCTGTTTAAAACAGAAATGAAATACTAAACATATGTCAACAAAGATGGTCACAGGATTACCGAATGGTTGGGGTTGGAAGGAGTCTCAGGAAATTGTCTGGTCCAACCCACTGCTCACACAGCAGGGTGCCTGGGATTATATCTAATAGACCAATAACTGAGAAAGCTTACAAAGATGTCTTTGTGCATTTTCAAGCATAAATACTTTTTCCATTATCCAAGCTGAATACTTACCTGCTTTTATACACAATCAACAAGATACACAAAACTCCCCAAACAAAAGAAGTATAATAGAAGAACACCCTCTATGACAGAGAAGGCTCAGGAGAAAAAGGGTAACATGCTAACTAATCTACAAACCTTCAATGAATAGCTTATTTCAAATGAGGACAAGATATGTATACTACAGGTAGAAAAAACTTAAAGATGAAATTTGTAAAGCTACAAAATCAGCTACATCAAAGCTACATCAGCTACCAGAGGAAACAGTCTTATAACAAGTCACTGAATGGACAGTCTATGGAGATCTATTAATAATCATTTACTTCTGACTATTAGAACAGCAGTGGGAAAATCTAGGGAAGAGATTTTAAGGGTAACAGAAAACAGTTGTCACAATCACTGGTAGATAGATTTAATGTGCTGTGTTTCCCATCCCTGACTCCTGTTGTAGCCATGGGAAAGCCTGTGCTTTTATCTACACACATTTATTTGTTCCAGCAAAACCACAAGCAGTTTTCAGTTTAAAAGCATGCTAAAAACTCTGATGATTTTAAATGCAAAAATGGAATCCTGAAACTAATGAAATTTTGACAGCAAGCCAAACACATAATAGACTCTTTAGACTAACAATAAATACTTTCTCTTTTCACCAGAGATCCCCTTCAGGACTGAGGAGTTCTTGAAGTGGTGGTGACAGCAAGGTGTGCTGCCACTGTGGATTTCAGCAGGCAACCTGAGGCAGCCCTTGGGACACGACTGGACAGAGACTGGTAGAGAGCTAAGGAGGGCTGAGCACACACCGAAGAGAGGAAGACAGGCAGCAAAATACACACAACAGAGGGTGAGTTTGAGAAGAAAGGCTGAGCAATGAGCAATGGGGACTTAGGATGCAGATTAAGAGATGGTAGAACAGTAGGAAAAGAAGGAATAAAGGTATTAGAAAAGAAACTCTACAGAAAAGTATAATAACAGCAAAGCACAGGTATTGAAGGCAAATCAGCAAGAAGAGGAAAAACTGTCACTGATGAAAAGAAAGGGGGGAACTAAACATGACCAGACAGACACATGAAAAAAGGCAGGAGTGGCATGGATATTTGAGAAAATATGAAAAGAGGACAGAGGATGCAGCAGGGACTCGGGGTGGGGTAGGTGGGGGTGGGGGGAAGAAACAGCAAGAAATGGCTCCAAACAAGCAAAGCCTAAGGAGGATTGGATTAAAAATACAAGCCAGGAAGAAAAGTAGGGGTATAGTGAAGGAGAAAGACTGGTTATGATTTGCATTGAAGTTATTTAACCTGTGATGTTAATATAAGTATGTCTAAGTAAATATAGATGTTTCTATTTATACAGACAACCCCACCAGAATAAAAACTACAAAATCATTAGCTCTTCCCCAAACAGTACTCATACATACAGTAAACTTATTTTGTCTCCTATAAATAATTCAAGTTAAATGGTACCGTCTATTTAAGTATGAGTACTCAAGCATGTAAGGAATACTATTATTTTACTAACCCATAAAATTCACTAAAATCAAGAATAATGTACTGAATAATGTACTTCATTCCTTTACTTTACCAGCTCTAACATAGTTAATTTTTCCCTTGGTAATACTAAATACAAGCCTTCCAGGGATAATAATTCTCTTTGGCCAGTAATTCAGAAAACCTGTAGTTACCTTGGCATAGAGCACTTAACAAAATTTGATTTTAAGTTTTTGAGAAAAAGAGTGCCTCAAATCTTTCTTTTGAAGAAAGATCTTTGCCTGAAAATTACAAACTCTTCATCTGTAAATTTTTCATCATTTTATTGGACTCTTGAAGAAGTAATATCTGAGTCATTTGCATGACTTCTTCTGGATCTTGTCCAATTCAAGGGCCTAATTACGATCAGGCACATGATTAATTGCTGAAATAAGCTGATGCTAAAGAGTCTGTTCATCTGACTGAAATTACTTACACAAATGTAAAGGCAGGTGCTGACCATTTCCCGCAGATTCCGCAAAGAAAATGTCCCTAAATTTTTACCAACAAGACAAAATACCTTTCCTCTGCAGGTATAATAAGGATTATTCTCAGAAACAGACCATGCTCCAGGTGAAACACGCCCCACTGAAAAAAGAGCTCTTACTCCATTTTTTAATGCACCCAACTTTAACACATTACTTTTACAGTTCTCCCCAAGCACATACCCAAGTACCATGAACAGAGACTTTAAACCCTTGTCTTATTACAAAGGCTATGTTCCCCTTAAAGAAAGGTCCTTGACTGACAGGACTTTTAACCTCAACATCTCTGCATCAGTAAGAAAACCACTGTCCCTGCTACAGCAAGTTAATTCACCTCACTTTAAAACCCTTTCCACAAGAGGAGATTTGGCATTTTTCTGGCAATTTTAATAAAATAGGATACTTCTAGACACCAATTAACAGACACCTGGTGCTTTAGGTCTTGACTTTTCATACACATGAGATTCATATGAAGCACAGGTATTACAGTTATTAGAAATGTTAACAGGGCATATATAATGTGCCCGCAAAACATTTTCTATGAAAGGGAACCCCCCCGCTTCCACCACTCAATTTCTGGCTATAACTGGGATTTTTTATAAGTTATTGCTAATTGTTATAGCTGACTGCTAGGAAGCACCTTTCCAAGGCTCAGGTTTTTAGCAATTCTATTCATAGGAGGTCAAATGGCAGACCACAATGTGATTTCAAGCCACCTCTTATCAAATGCACTATCATTAAACAAGCTTTCAGTAGTAAAGAACAGTATAAACAAAAGAAAGGTATGAACTAAAAATCTCCCAAATAACATTCAACAGATTTGAAATATAATTCACACATACTGAAATAACTACAGAAATCCCAAACTAATGTTGCAAAGACTGAAAATTCTTAAATCTTATATTTGCAAAAAATATTTTAAATAATGTTTAAAAGAGCAAACACATTTTCAGGAACTGGAGACCAAGGAATACTTGGCATTCCTAAGCAACTCTAAGGAAAAATATGTTAAAAATGTAAATGTAAAAAAATTTCTTTAATATAAGAATATATGAATGGCTGCATTAATCTGCACCAAAGGCCCATCCAGAAAAATGTCTGCTCTCCAAAGAGGCCAAAGAGATGCCTAGGAAAGATGTAAGGACAGAAAAAACTTTAACTACTAGTGGCTCAAGAACTTCCAGAGCCACCCGCGGTTTCCAGATAGTACACAGACCCCAGTGAATTTTGTCCAGCTTCCTCTGAGCCTCTTCAATCATGGGACACCACACATGATACACAGCCCCAAAGCTCAGCACCACATGAGAAATTATTCCTACCTACCTGGCTCCAACTTGCTTCTTTCCAACTTGATTCCCCTCAACTTCTGCACAGAACTGATTGTTTATTGTTTATGATCAGGACTGTTTATTATCTCTACTTTTTTAGTTCTGTTTCCTTATGTCCTTTCTTCAAGTCCAAACACCACAGCTGGGTGCTGAAAATCTTCCAAAAAAAAAAGCAAAACTACCCAGTGTTGCTTGGAGGCGTGTCTGTTAACCTCTCATGCTCTTCATACAAAAAACAAAACCCCAAACTAAACCAAACCAAGCCCAACATAGTTACAAAGTAACTGTTAATCTTCCACTAATTTCTTTAATACCATTCATCCACAAAGTTATTTAATCTGAGAAAATCTGCAGGATTAGAAATTCCACAGGAGTGGGCAGGAAATTGTTCTGGAAACAGTACAAAGACATGTCTGTAAACCTGAGATTCTGTAAAAGGATATTTTATATACATTAATGTATGTTTGTAGTTTATGTAAGAGGTGAGTGGACACAAAATTAATTGTTATTGTGGTTTCTATCAACTTGAAAGAGAAAAGAGACTGTCACAGTTGCAGCAGGGTGTTCAATGCACCATGTGTCTTAACTTGGGCACTGAACAAACACCTTGAAAGAAATGTATGCTTTCTGCTATGGAAAGACAACATCCTTAACTCATAAATGGAAAGAAAAGTTAAAGGACACTGTGATTTTAATGACTGGTCTTTCAGATATCATATCCTGGGGTGCATAATCAGATTTGAAAGTGAGACACTTAAAGCTCATGTTAAAACAATGATTTATCAGTTTATCAGCTGATCTCTGATTCCATGGAAATCAATTAAAAGCAAAGCTAAATTACTGAAAATTACATTATTTAATACATTTCAATCTAATTAAAAGTCCATAACAAAAGCCCTAGATTTAGTGAGCATTACTAGGGTTTAACACAATAATTTATTTTGAAAACAAATTTTATGGCACAATGAATTCAAAAGCAAAACAATTTCCCACATAGGTAAATGTAAAATAATTTGCTCATCTCTTTTGCCCTAGAAGCACTTACCTGTTCCCATGCTGCCAACATAAGGAAGATGGTAAGCTGCACTTGCTTTAACAGGTCACAGACCAGGTAGCTCAAAGTGTTATGGGCAAAGCCCATGACAGTGAAACCATGCATTCCAACTTTGAATTGCTAACTCACAGCACACCAGGAAATTTTAGAGGAATTTTATGGACCTAGCAATTCTCAAGATTGTTGTCAAGAGGAGATCAAGATAGAGAGATTATTATTTACCTGCCACGAGACTGCTCCCAAAACAGCAGTTGCAACAAGGCTGAAAAATACCAGCTGTTCTGAGATCAAACAGAAGTGACGCATTCCTTTAGATGCCATGACTCTGTCCAGGCTGTTGTTTTCTGCTCGGTGAGTATAGTACACTTTGTGACAGTCATTTAGTTTTGTGTGAAATCCCCAAAGAGTTATAAAAAAAATCACATGACAGATCATCCAGAAAATTCCAAAAATAGAAAAACCAGGAATCACAAAATACCAGAGGTCCAAATCACGTAGTTTAAAGGCTGCCAGAATGAAAAAGATTAGTTCAATGACTCCAACTGAGATGACAGAAAGTCGCCTACAAATTTTACCACGGTACAGGTAGGGCTTCCATCGCTCAGTAACCGAAAGGCCACTGAAGTAAACGTCAAGAAGGGGATCTGAAATGAGGCAGCTGAAGAAACACGCCAAGGCAAAAGGGTTTGTGGGGATCTGCAGCGATGGAAAAAAGAGTAGGGATGTAATGGCTCCAAAAATTGCCAAATTTGGGATTGCCAAAAAAGACTTCATACGTAAGTCAATAATCAGCATGGCCAAAGCCAAGACCAACAGAATAATACTCACAGATTTTTCTACCAGCATAGTTGTGCTGGCAATTGCAAATCCAACTAGCTCCAAAAACTCAACTGTTGTCAGCAGAGTTGGTCTATGATGGACACAACCACAAATCCTCTCAACTAAAGCACATAATATCCTTAAAACAATGGCAGAGAGAAGCAAATATTTTGTAGCTTCTTCTTTCACATCCGTTTTGAAGGCAGAATTATTGAGAAAACAGAGAAGGCCAAGCAAAAAACCAAACCAAAGATTGGAGAGACTCAAACTTGCTGTTTCCATTGAGAAATAGTAGTACAGTATGCTGGCAATTCCAAGAACAAAGAGCCCCAGAATAAATATTACCAAAATAAGTGCATCTGCAGTTTTTTCCCACCTGACATAAAGGCCCATGCAAATGGCAACCAGTAGGTTGATTCGGGCAAGATAGCCAAGGTATCTGACTGAGGAGTGCATGCTCACTTCTCTGTTTGCTTCTTCTAGCCTTGTCATTGCTGCATGGAGACAGTGACTAACACAGTACCGCAGTGACCTACACATGTAAACTGCGCTTAGGGGCTTCACCCGCTTGACTGACAGTGAATATTCAGGTTTCATCCAACGAACACAATGCAATTGCTGCCTTCTGTAATATCATTTCAGTAACACTGGTCCAGAATCCTTGAAGTCCTGGAAGAGAATTAAGAGAAGTTTTAGTGGCAAATAATTCCTTATAAACATATAGAACATAAATATGACTCATCCCATCTCACAAAGAAGTTCAATAACTAGAGTAAAAAAACATTAAGAAGCCCAATTAAGTGTGAAAACCAATATAGAATGGGTTCTGCACAAACCTTATTTTGTAACCTGAATGAGAACACAATCCTGGCCTCGGTAGTTCTGCACAAAACTCATTGATTAGGCATCTGTACTAGATATCTATGGATATCCAAACCCCTTCTATGATGGCCACTTGCTTCTAGAACATTGTATAATTATTTTAAAACACTATTTTATTTCACCATTACACTTGGTAAGTTCTCACTTTCTATTAAATCTTTTCAGCATGCTTTGCAAGACTTCCTTTTAGCAGTCAAATGAGTATATGATTTACAAAAAGAACTTGCCACTCAGTTAGTGAGCTTAACCCACAGTAAAAAAGATATTAGTATCTCCATTTCACAAAAAGAGAGTGGACACACAGATCTAACAACTGATTTGGCATGATTTTCAGACAGTTCTCCTAATGTAAAATCAAAGCCTTCACTTGCACCCCTTCAAGCCAGTTTCCCCTCTCCTCCAGAAACAAGAAAACAAACAAGTGATCAGGATAAATATTACATTTAGAACACAAGCACCTCCGACTCAGATCCATTTAACTGATGTGATTTGCTTTTTAATATAGTTACAAACATCCATTAATATTTTTAAGGGGCATTTTGTAATGTTACGGGCAGAGTTTCCAACACATAGAAAGACCTATACACAGCCGTTATAATTTTTAAAGTAATTAACTAATTGCCCATCTTACAGAGACTTCTGAAGAGTGACTGGTATGACAGAGAAAAGCTGGGGTGAGGGAACAAATGGAGAAACATGTCTGTTCCTACTCACAGACACAAAATCTACTTGGGCACAAGTAGTGAAAAAGGATTTGCAAAATGACAGCTCAGTCTGTGAATGCAAATGTCTTCTTCCTGACCCCACCTTCTAGCCAATGAGCAAAAATGTGTACTCCTAAACCACACTAATAAATATTAGCATTTTTAAACCAAAATACATGGTCAACTTTTTGTGAAGAGGAAATTATGCATTTTAATGATTAATGTATCCCATCACACAGCTATTACCAAATAAAAAGACAACAGCAATTCAATTTTAAAGAGAAATATCAATAACTGATTTGTTCTCTAAAACACAGCTATTTGCTAGTATTTTATGTCAATACTTTGTTTGCACAAAGACTATTCAGAGTCCTGGGGGGTGGGCAGTGCTCCTGTGTTTGTTTTAAACGAATGGCTTTAAGGTTTCAGGTTGAACACGACTTACAGATCTCAGCAAATCACTTTTAGATTCCAAACAGAACGTGGACATCCACTTTTAAGTATCTGTCAACTTCTGCAAATATAATTTCAAGGAAAACCTGGAGCCTCATTAACATTTAGAGACTAAACTATCTAACAGCTTTCCTCTATGTAAAGAAACAATGTAGTTTTAACCCTAACCCGTCTAAGAAAGTTGAGAACACAACCAAACCCCAAAGCTGGTTCAGTAGTTAAGCCCAGGTGAGAGCTATCTAAAATAGTGAATCCACTTCCCTTCACCTTTATTCTTGCAGTTTAGCACTTTTTTTCTTTTTAAAGCAATTCTGCATGAGTTTTTTTAAAAACAAAAAGTCTTTAGCTAACACATTAACATATCAGACGTAACCCCGCGCTGAAGGACAGCGTTCCAGAGGTTCACACGGCGCCCACAGCGGGGATGGCCGGTTCCTGGGGAAGGGCGCGTTCCCGGCTGGAGCTCCAGCTCGGGGCCGGCCCGGCCAGGGAAGGTCAGTGCCGGCACCGGGCGTGGGTCCCCCGGCAGCCTCCCCGCGAGCCCATCGGCGCTGGCGGCCCCGCGGCGCCCCCGCCCTGCCCGGCCCGCTCTCACCTCCCGGCCGCCCGCAGCCTGCCCGCCCCCCGCCGCCATCGCCGGGCCCAGCCGCGCTTCCGCTACGGGCCGCGCCGAGGCTCAAACAGCGCCGCGCCGCAGCCGGATAGAATTATGAAAAAGCCCAACCAACCAAGCAAGAGCCCGAACCAAGCCCATAAACACTGGTGCTTAGGCATGGAAGCCGGAAAACTGTGTTTAAATCAGGACTGCAAGGCAGACCGAGCCCTCCCCATCCTGTGATCCGGCGGGACTCGTGCGCTTCCTCGGCCTCGCAGCGCGTTTCTCCGCACTCGCTGTTGGAAATGCACACGTGAGCACATAGCGGGAGGTTCTGGATCGTGGTAAGCCCACGGCCCGGCCGAGAGAGGCAAAACAAGAGGAGTCTGGATGACAGTGCTGCTCAGGCACTCTTTGAACTGCAGGTGGGCTGCTGCGGAGACAAAGCCTTAGTTCCCGTAGTGCTCCATCACAACCAGCACCTTCTGCCCCAGCCAAGAAGCACTAGGGCAGCCTAAACATCTAAGCTTGCCCCCCTCTGTCGTTCCTGACTCAATTACTCAGATTCAAAAGAACCTCAGACATCCCCCAAATTATTACACCTCTTCAAATATCAGATAAAACCGGCCCAAAGGCCTAAAAGTCACACGGGTTAAAAACAACAAACAAAACTAATGACCCCCCCCCCCCCAAGGAACAAACAAAAGCCCAAGAAAACAAAAGAATCCACAAGCTAAGAGATTTTCCTTTAAAAAGCACTGCAGTAGAAAACTCAGTTGCCTAGTGAGGGTCACATGCTTCAGATGCTTTACCAGCATTATGACAAAATGCTTAATTGGTACTGTATTGATCCAACCATGATCTTGTTATACTCCTCAAACAAGTATGGCAACTTCTTCTTGAATGTTTTACTTGGAGGGTAAAATAACCCACCTAAGTTTCTGTGCAAGTTCATGAAATGGGCCCTTTCTAAAAAGACACCTTGCTCTTCTACAGGTTGAAAACAATTGAGGGAAACAGAAAGAGGAGGAAAAATGAGCAGAAAATCTGCTGCTGATGCATGGAGAGATGATTAAAAAGCCTTAGAATGAATGATCACACTTGTGAAGCCAGTCAGGAAGTCTTTCTGAAACACCATGAGGCAGAAAGGCTGTGCAGAAAGCAACACTGAGCACAGCTGTGAAATGCTATTTAGTCATCTTCACTCTCATTTAAGGGATCAGAATGTACCAGGTAGGCTGTGCTAGGGACACACTTCAGTTCTGCTGAAACCCAGTCCTCCTAGAACTTGTATCTGAGCAGGAGCCTTGAATTCTCAGTTCTTTGGATTTCTCATCCTTTTCTCAACACCTCCAGTATTCAGAATCACTATGAAGAAATATACAATAATGATTATCAAAGGGGCAACATACAATGGGTGCTGCTGTAAAAGTATTTCAGTGAGATAGAAATTAATAACGTGTAGAGATAGATGAGAGGAAGTGCTTTAGAAAGTGGTCACATCTAAGTGGGCAGGCAAAGAAACATGGTAACAGAATCGACTGGAGGAACTTAAAAAACCATTCCAAAAAGCAAAGACCACAGCTGAGCTGTAGAAGCTGAAACTGAAGTACCAAATTTAACATCGTTATGGGTTATAAGTTAAACACAAGACAACTATCTCCTTGAAAATAAAGAAAATAGCTTTGCATTGATTTCACAGGATTTCAGCATAAACAGATTGCACAGAAAGAAAAAAAAAAGACAATAGCTCTATCCCAAAGAATTAAAAAAAATGTTTTCAGTTTTCCAGATTTTTTTTTAATAAATGTGCTTTGTTCACAAAAGTAGTGACATAAAAGACAACAGAGATGCCAACACATGTTTTCTTCCTTTTCTTCTCCAGCACCTTGCACAGTCATAATCTTCAAATATTTCATAACCTAGAAGTAATATTCTTGCACCAAAGCCAAATATACAACTACTCCTGATATCACCACTTTATTATTAAAGGAGATGTAAGTATTTATGTAAATCACACTTTCCTCCTCCACCACAATCTACTGTCCCTTGTAAAAAAACAATACAAACCAAACCAAAAAGGAAAAAAAACCCACAAAACCAAATAACCAATAAATCCACTTTGGGCATTTAGAATGATCAGCAAGAAAACCAAGCTGTTACAAATCTCAGGTCCCTAAACCACAGTGTTGTCTCCAACCTCCCAAAAAGGATTAAACTTTAAAGCTATTTTGGGGGATAAATCGTGATGCGATTTGCATTTCCTTGTGTAGGAATCACAAACTAATTTACAGTAATCAATGCCAACACATGTTTGATGGTGTACTAGTTTCTAAATCGAGTATCAATTAAAATATTAGGTATACTTTAAAGAATGCATATATTAACCTCCCATAAACAGCTGAATTTACAGAAGCAATATTTTAACATGAGTATTGCTGGAATCAGTGGTTAATTGGGAAGAAAGGCTTTCAATGGCAAATATTTTAATGAAAATAGTGACTTAAAGCCAATTTTGAAGCCATTGTGTATTTCATTAGAGAAGTATGCTCTGTTACAAATATTAGCAAGAGAACCATGACTCTTGTATATCTAAACTTAATTACTTTTTTCTTTTTACACATCAGACTATAATTGTTTGGTTTGTATAACTCTATCATTCAGATTGAATAACAAATTTGAATTAGGTATTTGGGAATGCTTTAAAAGTAAGAAGAGACACAAAAAGCTTATGTTAAAGAATGCAGCACCACAGTCCAGACCACATCTGAGTGCAAACTGGACCAATGTGATTACTCTATGTAGGATATACTATAAAAGAAAAACAGGTAGGACAAACTGTGACACATTCAGTGCAAAACTTCAATGGAAGGAGTAAGTTTCATTTTTGTAGCAAGCATTGTAAAATCCATACTACAACTTCAGTTTATCTAGCAACTTTTATATTATAAATACAACGTGGCAGTTTAATGTAAGGTGTTTCATTTTCTAAGATATTTCATATCAATAACTGTGAAACTGTACTAGTATTTTTTTACCAATTTTCGGAAGTCAGAAATAAATCATGATCTGGCACCTAGTTCTAATAATTTACTACTAGGCACTTACATATAGATTTAAGAGCCTGATATCCAAATCTGAAAATTCTGGCCATTATTTTTAATAGAGGAAAATCTAAGCTAAACTAATAATGAATCCTCTTTTTTAACCACTGAACAGAATTGATTTTTCCTGCAAAAACTCACAGATTCATTACACAAGTTAAAAACTTAATAGATGTAAAAATAGATGTTAGTCTCTTTACAGTGCAGACCAGTTTTCAGTCAGCTATGGAGATTTTATTTAACTGAACAGAAGTCAGTTGGGTCCTAATAATAAAACAAAAAGCATGTGCTAACTTCACTTGTTCACTTGTGGTCAGAATTACATGGCTTTATGCAAATATGTGTATCCTTGAAAAACTTGTACAATTATGGTCCTTCTTAATAAATCAGTTTGTAGTCACTGGCTAACTTAGAAGGTCTACAAATAAGGACAATTTATGAAAAAGTTGTTTCTTTTTCAAATGCATAAATAATTTACTTTAAAACATGACAAAACCCACCCTGTCCCCCAAAAACCACAGTTGAAAAAGAACAGAGAACACCATAGTTGGGGAAATACTGATATACATTAGTGCCTGTATACTCAAAACTGCAAAACATATTCCTGCTTTGAAGTGAAACATAATTGTCTAGACGTACCATAGTCCTCTGCGGGAAAAGCATCTTCAGAAATTGCTATTTATTGCAATGAAATTACACAGTATGTAGAACTATGGATGAATATATTCCAGTGTTTTCGTGTCACGTCACAAGGGCTGCAATAAACATAAAATCAAATGTGCAAGCATTATTGTTTCTCCAGCCCAGGCTTAACCAGAGTGAAACAAATTTTGGAAGAAAAAAAGTTTTTTGTTCCATAATTAAGAAAGGACATTTGTAACCAAGTGTCTTAACCTATCTGCACATTTAATTAAAGTGCAAATTATTTCTTCCTACATATACTTCTCAGAAGCCCACCAACTCCAGTGCCTTAAGCTCAACCACATTGAGTTAAAATACTGAAACAACATTTAACAAATTAAATAGGATTCACACTTCACAGCACTAAAGAAAAGAATGGTACCTTTCTGGAAAAAAAATAGTGATACAAATCTAAAGAAAGTAACAGCAATTTATGCTATGACATGAGTCATTTGCATAAAACTTGTATTTTTTTCACTTTCATACAAGAATAAATTTTAAAATTCAAAAGTAGAAAAAAATAGCAAACTCTGTAAACCTTTGCATTTTCTTTATGCAAACCATTTTTCTGTGTTGAGCCCATGTTAGTATAGCAAAATTAGTTAAGCAAGAGGTTTGACTGAAAGGGCATTTCAACAACTACATTAACTTAGAAGCAATATAGGATCTTCTAGCTCATAGAAAGGAATAGAACTAGACTGGCTTTCTCCAGAGTCTGAGTCATAGGGAGCATCAGGAAGCTCCATAAAACCATAAGCTAGCTGTTCATCTTCTGTGTCTGACCGAACATAGCAGGCAGTGTTGGAATACTCCTCATCCTCTATACTGTTGAAATCCTGTGGGATATACAACATCCCTGGGTAGTTCCTGCTAACTAAGTCACTTGTTGTTTGCAGGGAAGTTTTCCTAAATGCCATCAGATGCATGTGAGAAAACTTGGAATACTTGAAGCGTTTAAAGCCCAAGGACTCTATGGCAATTTTCCAGCTTTTCATCATCATAGCCCGGCGATTCTGATGAGATGAATCAGGAGTTATTACAAGCAATAAGCCATTTAATACGAGAAGTTCATGTGCCTTCTTGCAGCATATCCACCGCTGATAGGGAGATGGAAAGTAAGAAAGAAGGAGCGAGAAAACTACAACATGGAACAGCTCTCCAGGTAGAGAATCAATAGGATTTTTCAGTTGCTTAAGAAAGGCATCTATAGCATCTTGTGCCAGTTGAAGAGGTTGCTGAATTTGAAGATTTAGGAAGTCACATTTGTATACGCTCTGGTGGAGTGACAAAAACAGAAAAACAAACATCAAGATTAGTTTAAGGAGCAAATACAACCGAAATCCACAGAAAAATAAATTATTCCCTTAAAACTGATTGTTCAGAGTGATGTGTTAACTTTACTTAAGAGTAAACTTTGCTGACTTTACTTCAAGAGTTAAGAAGTTAATGGCCAAACATATACAGTTGAAAAAACAATTTAGACTGCAAACATTTCTGAGTAGAGGAGAAACAAATTAGTAATGCAGAAATAATGTTAAAGACAATTTC
This sequence comes from Chloebia gouldiae, assembly GCA_003676055.1. NCBI lineage: Eukaryota > Metazoa > Chordata > Aves > Passeriformes > Passeridae > Chloebia > Chloebia gouldiae. The sequence continues at coordinate 10,673,545 of QUSF01000009.1, read as the reverse complement.
AGGACTAAGATATCTTTCAAGTGTAATCTGTAATCAGCTTTAGGACAAAAATGCTGCTAAACTGGAATTTGCTACTGAACTCTTGATATACAAGTCTTGAACTAATGTTAAGTCCTCAGAGACACTAAAACAACAGTTATATCTCAGTGCATCCACTGACATTTAAGAACACAAACCTACTTATGTGAATAACTTGCACAGATATTTCACAGAATATTCTGAATTGGAAGGGACCCTCAAGTATTGAGATATATATATTCTAATTATTAACTCTAGTACCCTTCCAGCCTCTTTTTTTTTTTTTTTGTCTCAGACTGTATTTACTCCAAGAGAGGAGCATCTGCTGCACACTCCAGTCTCAGCTTTCATCCTCCTAGCTTCTAATAATGCATGTTTCCCTCGGTGTACTTTACCCCAGGACATCAGGAACTGAGTGCATGCTGCTTAAGTAAAGAAAATACTAATCTTTTCTTAGTAAGCAGTTTCCCTCTCTCTCAAAACCCAAAACCCATCAATGGAAATATATTTCCATGTTCTACAGTTTGCATTCTCTGTATGTGAAACAGAGATTCTAAATATTTTGCAGACATTTATCCTTGAGTTACATAACTAACATTTCAGTTCCTTTCCTTGTATTTCCACAATTACATCCTTCTTATTCCTCCAAATAAATTGAAGTATTACTAAACTACTTATCTATATCCAAAGCATTTCTATATGAAGGTGGATAATATTTTTTTATTAAAGAAAGAACTATTTAACTCTCTGATCAACATTATTTAAGAAACTGGCTTTGTAAGAAGCCTCTCTGCTTCAATTTGTTTTCAAAGGTACTTTAGGATTTTACCTAAGAAATCTGCTAAATCAGACATTTTTACCTGTTTATTTGATTTTCAGCTTTTACACAACTTATCAAAATAAATTTTTCAAGTCAGGAGATGACATTGACTACCATAATAAACCTGTGGTTATTATTCCAAAAACCTTAAATCGGCCCAGGCAACTTCTAGCCTTAAAAGAGAAATTTATTTACAAGGTTATGGTGCTGAGACAGCTCAAAGAAGAGTCATCTTTGGTCATCGGGTCTCATTAATTCTCCATTGGATGTAGGACTAGGCTTATTCTAGCAGGTCTGTTTGACTACTCAAACTGTACTCCCTGTCCCTCCAAGAACACTTGCTAGCCAGGCTTCAAGGTACCCTGAACAAGCCAAAGCATCCAAGAAAATCAAAGATGCTGAGCCTGAGACAGGCCTCAGAATAAGCAAGTGTGTAACCACATATACATTGGCACTGGGAGCTCCTATAATGAAGCTATGGTACTAACCATGTCAGACAATCAATATTGTTCCCTTCTACTGGGAGAGAATTGGTTAGTAAATGGAAATTGCTTATGTTCCTCCATTAAATCCACAGAAGTTACTTTTTCAGGACTTTTCCCAATAAAGGTTTTGATCATTGTACCTTTAAATTGATTTTCATGAGAAGAAATGTAGTTTTCTTAGGAAAGCAGAAAAACAGATTAGTAGAGAAAAATATTAACTAGGCATACTCAAAAATTAATGTTTAGGTTCAACTCATGTAATGTTAGGTAACTAGGCTGCCTTTATAGTCACTGGAGAATTAGCCAATACACAGTGACCCAATTCACCTCACCATTAAAGAACAGCAGATATTTAGGTTTGACTATTTTTAATAAATCTTCACTGACTGTAATTAGAACTTAGAACCTGAGATGTAGACACTGAGGATCTATGTATCATAGCTAGAAACTCACTTGCCATGTATTACCATTTTAAATGCCACAGTCTGCCATTTCAGTGCATTTGTCTTTTTTACCTCCTGTGTCATGCCCAACAGCCCTGCACAGTCTTACAGCTTCCAAAGTCATGGAAAGTAATCATGACACCTGTGTTTCAAATTAGACAAGACAAAATCTACTCAAAGTTTGTGTTTTAGATAGAACAACAATTAAATTCCTTTTGAAAGCAATTTATCAGACTCAAATTTTTAAATATCTTCCAGTATCTCTCAGCATATATGCAAAAATACAAATGAGGTGTTAATGGACTAACCTTGGTAACAGTAACAAACTACCAGGCAATTGGCACGTAAATCACACTGCAGCAAATAAGAGAACATTACTTTCCAGTTAACTGTATTACTTCACCTGTACACCTCTTTTCACCTCTCCACTTCTAAAGAGGGTTACCTTAGGCCACAGATTTAAACAGAACCTGATTTTTAACTGTAAGTAGTCAAGGTGTGTATAATCAAATGCTTTTCTGTTTTCTGTCAGAAATGTATTTCTGTGTCTTTTTTAAACATTTTTATTCCTTTATCCTTTTGTGTGGATTGATAAATGCAACTAGTGTTGACAAAAGTTGGGTCAAGAGAAAAAGACAGAAAGAAGATATAATTACAGCAGAATTAAGGCATTTAAGAACCTTACTGCCTAGAGAAAATGAAGTATGTACCCCAAATATGCTGAAAATTTTGTCCTCTGGATTTTGGAAGCTCAAAAATATTTCTAGCAATAAACAGAAATGCTCCCTTATAGTGGACTTCTGAATACTAAATCTCCCCAGAAAAACCCACCAAATACAGAGACTGATCATTTCCTTCTGTCACTGAATCAGCTTCTGAGAGGCTCTCACCTAAGCATAAGCCTACTTAATCATTACTTATACCTTTTAAGATGCAAGGACTCATCTGCAATACCCTTAAAATGATGGCTACTAAAATTTTCAAGATTAATAATGCCATTATAAAGGCATAGCTCTGGGAAAAAAATTGTATTTTTAAAAAAAACACTACTAGGACGTTAGAGTCTATTCATGGGAAAGTATGTAGTGTTTAGTTCCTACTAAACCAGATACTTAAAAAGCATGTAAATATTAAACATTTTCTTTTACAATTATTTTGTGGCATTCCACAAATCTGAGAATCAAGTTTATATTAAATACAGCAAACATTACATACCTCCACTGCTGGAACAATGTCTATGCCAACTGTCAGAAATTCTTCAAACTTCAGAAATGGATTAAAGCAGCTACCAACATCAAGTAATCTGATCTTTCCCAAGGAGTGAAGGAACCTAAGAAGTAGCAAGAATTAAGTTTTATCAAATGTAACTTTGAAAGCTGTATTCTGAGTTACAATTTCAGGTAACTAATGCAAAATATTCTCACAGAACACCACAGTAGTGACTAATCGAAGTGAATCCCTCACTTCAATTGATGAGGTACCTAAAGAACCAAGATCCATCAATAAAAGCAGGTGGCCCTTAAGCAGAAGAGTTTTGTTCAGAGCAGGTGTAATTCACTTGTGCACTTGTAGTAACTAAATAAAATGGCAAATTTTATTTATGTGCGTCTCCTAGACAGGTTTTCATATAGTATTGTGTTTCTCGCTTACCTTTTTGTAGTATTTACTAATTTTGAAATTACATTAGATGCTGGAGTTAAACTTTCAGGAGTTGATAAGGGAAACAGAAAACAACTACATAAACTGCATCATTTCCAGGGCTGCAATCTAAAAAAATTCCATGATTTGTAACATCTTAGAATATCCAAAATCCATTAACAGAGGCAAACAAAGTTTCACAGGGACTTCAGAGATGAAAATGCTAATAACCTTCCAGAGATAAAATGTTGGTTTGCTTCAAGTTTCTGTAGCCAAAACCAATCGGCATCTCCAAAATGTAACTTGTCATGTTTCTGGGAAAGGCTCAGCCCTGGAGAGACAGGTAACTGCAAAAGATTTCCAGAAACAGAGGTGCAGGAGTAAAACCAAGCTATGGCTGTACTCATAGAAACAACAAAGCAGAAAGGAAAAAAAAGCCTCTATGCAGCAGTAAGAGATCTAGGCTCTCTGAGCTCCTTCTAGACTCCTGGTAACCTACCAGAGGAAGGATGTTGGAAAAGGAAGAGAAAATGTCTTGTTGCATTTTGAAAAATAATGGCAAGTTTAAGCATTTTGCTTCTACATGGAACACAAGATATCCAGGGCATGCTTCTCTCAAAACACCACCATGAGCAAGGCAAACAGTGCAACAATTGCCTTTAAGTTAAAGCTGCAAACATTACCAAGCTACCCTGTAAGTCAATCAGTACTGAGTGAGTTTTCAGAATGAAGATGAAACCAACAATTTTTCCAGACTTGAAACAAAATTTGGATACTGTGTAGGCAGATCCTAGTAGCCATAAATCACAAACATGGACTGAAGTCAAATCCGAGATCTTTTCCCACATAAGGGTAATCTGAGGTTTCTCAGACCAGTGTATCTCCTTGTCTAGCAAATGTAGACACTAATGGCAGGTCTTTCCTCACTCAAACACAAAAATGTATGCCTGTATGAATGCTTACATTCTATATGAGAGTCTAATATGGTAACAACAAATCAATGGACACATGGGACCACAGGAAACATAAGAGGAAACAGGATGCTACAGTACAGAGAAAACTTCCCATAAAAAAGAGAGAGCCTCTAGAGATCGAAACATGTTCCCTTTAAAATGTTCAATAAAATACTTGTACAGATTAAAATTAAGCAGCAAATCCCAGAAGCCTCTAATTTCCAGGACAGCCACTTCACCTGTGGTACAGAGAAAAAAATCAATATAATGCATTCTGAATAAGCAACCTCATTTATATATATTTATATATTACTTGAATGAGGATTATATGTGGGATGAACAGAATTATTGTCTTTACACCTACCAGAGTAAAACAAAGAGTCACAGGCTTAGTCATACTGATAGACAAACCCACACTCTTGTAGTGTTACACGACCAGAATGGAGTGACAGTCTTTAAACACTGTGTAGGTTCCCCCATATCCCTTGTACCAAGTTTGGGACTTCACTACTAGATCAGTGTAGACATGAAAAAGCATTTCAGGAGGGATCTCTGATTTGTGTAATACACAATCCATTTTTTTTCTGATAAACTCTGTAATTTCTCCTGTAAGGCATCGAGAAAAAAAATTAATTTTGATTTCTCTGGGCAGTAACTTAGACCAGTTATGCCTTGTTCAAGGTCTGTATGGCTACTAAGAACTTACTATTGTTTGTAGTTTACTCAGGTAAATATTACAAAACTTGCCTTTGCCACATATATCTTATAAAGTGTGCATATTTTTAAAGTTTTGAGAATGAAAATAAAAATCATCAGCACTCACTATACTAACAAATCTTTTAAAAATAATTTATAAAAATTCTCTATTAACTTCTTTCTGTACACATTAGAACAAAAGGGAAGGCTAGAAACAACTGGTAGCAAGAAGGCAGGCAAAGTTAGCCCTGCAACAGCCACTATGAACTGCAGAAAGCATGAAGACAGAGATCAAAGAGAGACCAAAGAGATGCAAAGAAAGAACCAGTGCTTTATCCTAACAATGCCTCCCACTGGTAGGCAGCTTTAAAGTGAATATGATCATCAAACCTATTGATTTAAACAAACATGAGAGACACAAAAGACACGAGCTCCTAAGGACAGACACACCTACGAGTAACAACAGTAACACATCATTCTTTCCCTAACTCATATTACACCTAGCTTCAAGTAAGTGCTGATCACAGCAGACATGCTACAATAAAGGAAAAAAACCTCTTTACACAACAGAAAAAACACTACTGCAGGAAGTTCTAAGAACTGATCTACAAAGAATATGAAACAAGTCGTAAGTGTAACTTTCATAGATTCTATGCTTATTCATTCATTATTTAATTATACTTGCAAAATATGAATTTTTTCCAAAACACATGGAATAGTCACAAACATGACATGCTATTTAGGGAAAAAAAATGGAGGGTGGGACTTGAGAAATAATAAAGTTAGTCTTGGATACCAAAAATAAAATTCTTGCTTGAGTGAAGGTCACAAACAAAATTACAACTGTTGTTTGGAAAATATCTCAAGGATACTACAAGTTCTGCAGAGCCAGTCATCAGAAAGTTAGCACATTAAAAGTTATGGGTTGTAATTCCAAATTGCTTTTGAAGTGTGTAATTGGAATCAAGAGTTTCTCTGCAATTATTTATGAAGAGAAAGTTTTAAGTACTCTGATATTTACATTTGGCACTAAGTACTTAAATAAGCAATTGACTTTTCAACAGTGCTGAACAGCCATTAGATTCTAACTTAATTAACATGTCACTTATTTCACCTCAAGGTTTAATATAAATTGCATTGCACACCAATGACATACTAAAGTGAAATTGCTGTAGCACTAAAATGAAGATGACTAAGTTGTCATTCTCAAGCAATTTTTTCATGGCATTCACCAAAATATACTACAACATAAATAGCTCTTGAAATGTATATATTCACGTGACAATTCCCTTTCTTAACTAATAAAAATACATCAGACTGATCTAACGTTATGGCGAAAAAAATGTCAGGGTAAGTTTTAACACTCAAAAAAGGGGAAAAAAAGTCAAAACAAGTAAAACTTACTCTTCTGTCACAGCTTCATGATTTGTTAAGCCAAAGGTTGGCAAAGGATCTTCAATCTTGGGAGTCTGAGGAACATTTAAAGCTGGAGTGGTTTTGGAAGCAAGAAGTGCTCTTTTTTCATCTTTCTCAAGTGCTTTTCTTTTTCCACCATTCTGAAAATATTCTCGGCACACACTGAAAAGACAAAAAGAAAAATTCCCCAGGAAAACTGAATGCTCTTGTTAGTCTCAGATACCTGCCACAGGGTTAAGTGATACAAGTGCTGTCAGCTTTTAAACAAATCTGGGTTTTATTTCAACTCTGGTAAATGAGCTTTAAAAAAGATGTGATACACCCAACAAAACAAAATTGAGTGGTGGGATGCTGGGGTTTTTTTCTGCCTCCAACTTATGCCATAAATCACATCTGAATAAATAGATTTAAAATATTTTAATCTGGATAGACTTTTACAGTAAGACAGCAGAAGTCTTATCAGAACATCACCAGAAGGTAAACTTCAGCTGAGTTCTGCACTATAGTGCAAAGAGTCAGCAACTAGCTCCCTGTCAACACAAGGTTTTGAACTGTGTGTCTTACTGGCACATCAACTAGGGGAAAAGAAACCTAATCCAGATTTATGCACAAACTGTGAAATTAAAAAGCTGGATTCACCCTGCACAATTCAGTTTAATTAAATTTGTGATCCAAGTATTTGCATGGAAATTTCAACAGAAATAATGCTTGTTTGAATAATGTTTTCTGAACTACTCATTTTTATGATGTTTTCTTGAAATTCACTCAATTTTCCTCTAAAAAAACTGCAGAGGTTTGAAGGAACATTCCACAAAAAATAAATTCAAGTGTAGTTTAAGAATATCTTATACAAAGCAGGAACAAGATAACGACACTTCACATCACAGATTTAAGGATGGACATGCTGGTATAATGGTGCCTTTAAATCACAAATAGTGACAAAGACTTGGAATACACAAGGCTTATCTAAGGTTTGGTGATATTTTAGGCATCAAATATACCCAGTCTCTTCATCACGTAAGATGTGAAGGACAACAAAAAAAATGTCATTGGCGTGGCATTGAGTTTCCTTGATGGAAAAATACACAAACAGGTACAAATAGAAGTAATTTCACCCCAACATAGGTAAGAAAGAAGCCCCTTGAGTCAGAAATATGCAAACACAGAATGGGTCAGATTAGAAAGGACCCCAGAGGGTCATCTGATCCAAGCTCCCTGCTCATGGACATGAGAGAATTCTCAACCTTGGAAGAATGTTTTCTATTTTTTCCTCAACTATTCATGTTATCAACCTTTTAATTCCCTAGAAGCTGGTATGCTATCCAGCTTAACACGTAATGAGCACAGAACCGCCTATTTGTAAAGTGTGAATTCCTCTAGTCACTGAGAAGCCATTTCTTCCTCATTCTTGGTATTGATGCAAATGGAGTCTTTCTTCCATCTTTTTACCCCTATCACGTCAACTGAGTTCTCGTAATTCTATATTTTTTATAATAGACCTTTCTCATTTGTGCATAAGACACTATCAAAGTCAACCACAAAGAGAAGCATCTCCTACTTCTTCATTTTCCCTGGTGCACAACTGGCGAGTGCCACAGGAAGGCCCAAAAATGGGTAAATTTTTCACATTCAGACTCCAGGCTCTGCATACTGGTGCAGTACCAAAAAAAACCCCAGCCAAATCCACCCAATCCAAACAAAAACCTCAGATCACACTACACTTCATAGCCACTGTGGGTTATCTTCCCTTTACACTTTTCTGACAGTCACAGTCATTCTAGCATGATTACCACATGTTGTCCTTTTTGCTCCTGAACTCTCAGAGGATTTGTCTATGTATGCCCCCTGTAGAAGTGATCCTCACACTTCCTGTGGGGAAACAGCAAGCACATGGGCACTCACTGCACTGGCAGTTAGCAGAAATACTGCACTCTGTAGTTTACCCCATGGTAACTTGCTGATGTAGCCAGATGTTTAGCTTCACAGCCATTAAAGCAATCACTGACCACTCCGGTTTTGAGTCTGCAGTTATATAAAGACTCCACATTTAACAACTGTCTCAAGTAAGAAACAGAGCATCTCAATTATCTACAAAGTGAAAATTAAGGAATCTATTTTGTAATTCTAAAAACTGACATGGCTCCATTTTTAACTGACAATTAAACATGCAGTCTCTGATGACATAATATTAGTTCTACAATTAACATACCTGCTTGTAAAGAATTGTGCAGTGTAAATGCTATCTGACCTGACACTTGCTACAGTTCACACAAACTGCAAAATAAGTATTTCAGGTCTAAACTGAAATACTGTTTCAATTTCCTAGATGAGAGACAGGTTAGGTTTCTGGGTGAAGTGTGCAGTTAATGTGTTTGCTTTAAAAAAGAAATAAAAAAATCAAATGTTTGTATTTCCTCAGTGAAACTAATTTTCCATATTTCAAATCTTAAACAGTAAATAACCTGTTCCAGTTGAATACCCTGTTCTGCCTGGCAGTTGGGCTGGACACAAAGGAAGTCTCAAAAAAAGCCAATATGAATACATATGATTTTGTTAATACTCTACAGCAATAAAAGAGAAGGTTTGTTTTCAAAAAGAAAGACTAAATCCATGAATTTCAATAGAATATAAAATGAAAAAAAATGAGGGGGACATTGCCAAGAAACACTGTACAAAATTAAAAAAATATAACAGAATCATTAATTAGTTCTTCTGCTCAAGCAGTAATGAACAACTAAATGAAAGCTGGTCTGGTCTACTTTTATCACAGCAAAAAGCAGTTTCTGATAGCTGTAATCAATGCTTGAGGATTTCAAGCACCCAGTTTTATTGACTCTTTCCTTCTGCTTTATAATGAGGAAAAGGTGAGCTTGACTCATGTTCCTTAGAATTTTTACTAACCAAAACCTAACACTGAAGATGGCTTTAGGCAGGGTACAGAGAAATAGCAATCTTCCCTTCAGGGTTAAGGAATGTCTGGAGTTCTCATCATGGTTTCTGCTGCAAAACATGTCTCCCCTCCTCCCACACACTGAGAAACAAGTTTATAAATGCCCACTCTCAGAGCTGCTAGCCTGAAAAAATATAAAATTGCAAATGCTTCTACAGGTTTAACCCATCCACCTCCCAACCTCCAAAGTGAAAGGGAGGGAGAAGTATCAACTGCCCGTGAACACATTAATCATACCTAAAAGAGCAGCCAGGTTTCCCTTGGACTAAAAATATTTCATGACTGTCATGTGTACACAACTTCAGGCTAAGGAAATAGGTGTTCAGCATGCGTGAAAACAGCAAGTTTATCAATGTAAACTATCATAATTTTTTATAGCATCATTTTGTTTTTTTTTAAGCTTCAAGTTCAAAAACTTGTATATAATGCTATTTTCCACTTTGATATTTGGTCTCAGTTCTAGGGGTTTGAGACATTTTCCTTTTGACAAATGCAACTAGATCTGTAATCAATCATATGTTTCTCTTGGGCTGCGGCCGCCCCAAGCCAGTTTCTGGAAGCAGTATCTTTTATTGCCAGAAGATTCAAAGAACTTGAAAATAGTCAGCAGTTATCATATGATCATTGCTTTAATTAGCTCTAGTGTTCAATAAACAAATTATGCTCTTGTCAGAACACAGTAGTCATAGAATCAGATTATCGTGAGTTGGAAGGGATCCATCAGGGTCACTGAAGTCCAACTCCTGGATCTGCAGAGAACAGCTCCAAGAGTCACACCATGTACACCAAAGTATTGTTCAAACACTTCTTGAACCCTGTCAGGCTTAGTGCTGTGATCACTTTCCTGAGGAGTCTGTTCCAGTGCCCAACCATCCTCTGGGTAGAGAACCTTTTTCTAATATTCAGTCTAAACCTCCCTGACACAACTTCAGGTCATTCCCTTGGGTCCTGTCACTGGGCACCACAAAAATCAGTGTCTGCCCTTCCTCTTTCCCTAAGAAGGAAGTTGTAACTCAGCTCCTCTTCTCCAGGATGAACAGACCAAGACTTTATATCTTTCTTATATTGTGGCACTCAACACTTCCCCCAGCACTTGAAGCAAGGCTGCCCCAGCTCAGAGCAGAGGGGACAATCCCCTCCCTTGCCTGGCTGGAGATGCTGTGCCTGATGCACCCCAGGACAGGTTGATCCTCCTGGCTGCCAGGGCACTGCTGACTCACATTCAACTGACCATTGACCAGGAGCCCCAGGTCCCTTTCCATGGCACTGCTTTCCAGTATTTCATTCCCCAGTCCATCCATATATCCAGGGCTGTCCCGTCCCAGGCACAGAATCTGGCACTTGTCTTTTTTAAAATTCATTCAGTTGGTGATTGCCCAGCCCTCTCATTTGTTGAGGTTTCTCTGGAGAGTCTGTCTGCCTTCAAGGGAGTTAACAGCTCCTCACAATTTAGTATCAACAGCTAACAATGTGTTTAACAGCAAAAAGTTAGACTGTAATATAAATGTAAACACTGAACATTGTCCTTTCCCATTTTAAATGGTTCCCCTCCTGCTGTTTCTGCCACCTTCCTCAGTTCCATTCTCCTTGAAGCGAATTGCTCGACTAATTGCATTCATCAAAAAAAACAGTAAAACAGTGTTGAAGGGACTTGCAAACACTCACTCATTCATTCAATCTTCCAATTAAACAGGATCAGCTTTCCACTTCTAGCAGAGATCTGTTATTCTCAAAGATCCTCTAATAGATTACTTAGCCTTCTCTTCTTTTGACTAGACAGCTCCAGTTTCTAGAAAAGAACACCAAGGCTTTTGTGGAAAAAACAGAAGGTTTTTGATAATTTCTTTACCTTCTTGGAGTTGAGCTGCTATTTGTTATTTTTTATATGCAGTGGTTGAGGTGATATTTTAGCTAAGAGCAATGCTAAATAAAGTCAGAGTAGTACTTTACATATCATGTGGACAATCTCATTAACACACTTAAGTATGATATTTGCCTCTACTGCAAAAGCATCCCATGACCACTTCAAATTCAGTTTATGGCCTGCTTCAGAATCCAAACAGTTTTTTTAAAGACTGACACAATCAATTATTCCCCGGCCTTTATTTGAAGAGCTGATATTTAATACAGTAGATAACATCTATTACAGTTTATGACTGCAATAATTTTAATTCTGCTCTCAGAGTGACAGTGCCTCTCTCTTTGGTCTCATTTCCAAATTTAATAAATACACTTTACTCTAGCAGACTGCTAATAAAAGTATTCATTAGTTATGGATACAGAGACAAACTCTGACAGAATCCTTCTCAGTAAATTACATTTTTAAGATAAGCTTCTCACATCTATTCCCTGCAAATGTTTCCAAGCAGTTCTGTACTCACCTGTCATTAATTTCATCAGAACTGTATTTCTTTACTCATTAAACAGTCAAAAGACTTCTTAAAAAAATGCAAGTCTAGATAGTATTTTGTCATGATGACTAGAAGATACTATTTTTTGCTCTTTAAAAAAAACCAGTCAAGTCAACACAAGTCTTAACACTGAGACAAAAGCATCAGAAATAAGCAAACCTGCTGGTCTGGCTTATTCTGTTCTAACTAGAACCAGAACAAGCTGGCATTCATTGTGCGTGCAAAGGTTCACCAGTTTATCAATGCCAGCAAATATTAAAGAGTTACAACAATTATTCAGGGTAAACACTATCTTAACCTGTTTTGTTTAAGTTTTGTGTTGTAGTATAAATGAAAGAGAAACAGAAGTGTTAATTTGCAAATAGTGCTTGCTACTTGCATTCAATTTTCTAAATGTATATAAAAGAAGGAAGAAACAGTTGAGTGTTGCTCAGGCTTTTTACACCAGCACTCAGGGGATAATAAACCTGGATCTGAAAGCGGATAGTTTTAATCCCTCCTCCACCGTCCCTGTCCCAAATTAATAGTTCTGTAATGCTTTCCTGAAACAATAAACAAAATTGGCCCTATACAATTCAGCATATGGCCACCAGCACAGTCTAGCAGCTACTGCTTTCCATCTTTTATAGTTTCTAGAGTCTGGATATAGGTCTTTAAATCAACACTAATGAAGAAGTAAAACAGTAAGTTTTATGTCATCTGGTTTAAGAGTTAATGTTAGAATTTTTCCCGTGTCTTCAACAAAAAGGCTTTTGAAAGAAAAACAAAATTGTTATTCTTGATCCTGAGAAGTATGCATTGCTTCTCTAGTGATTATTCTATGCTATCTGATTTATTTTATCAGTTCCAAGGAGAATACAAGGAAAATGAAGAAAAGAACAAGAACCCACAAAGTGTTTTGCACCTTTTTTTCCCCTTTTAACTAATGGAAAAAACACTTCTCAATTTCAGATCACTGAAAAGATCATCCTTCAAACTAAAACAAAACTCCGTCTTTTCCTTCTTCAGGAGGCATACACTGGTGGTTCCAATCTATTTTCAGCACTCCACTCACAAATTAAAATTCATCTAATATGAAACAGCTACCTTCCTGCTGTCATGGTAACATAGTAATAAGCATTGAGCAAAAGCTTTCACACAAGTCTCATGCAAAGCTCTATTGCATGCAATTCTGCACCGAGGCACAAGGTGGAGGAACAACAATGGGACCTGCCACCTATCTGGAACACCTCTTGGCCCTGTGAGAAGCGACAAAAAATTGCAGAATACACAGTCAATCTGATATGTTCTGGTATTTAGCAATCCAGGCCTCGGTATAACCTGAGAAGTGAAAAGTACTCTCGCTTTTTCTACTAATGTAAAAACTCCTCGTCCCTTGACTTTGTAAACTGAAAAGCTTTGTGCTTTATGTGAAGTTTTATACAAAGACAGAGCATTTTAGTGTCTCTTAGTGCGTGGATTCTCTTCCTAATATGAGCTCAGGCTACAAAGCCCAAACCAGACACTTACTTCAATGTTTACTTTGAAAATCTATAACAGAAACCAAGTGGGAGCACAAAACCTTCTATATTCAAGTAGTCACTGTCCACAACATTATCCTGTCCTACATGATAACAGACAAACTTGCCACAAGCAACTTAGCTGAAATAAAAAGTAAGAACATGCAGCTCTATTTAAAAGGTTTCACATATTAGCAGACAATCAAATGGTAAGAAAATATCAAGCAATGTTCCATGTAATCTGCCCTGGGTCCAGCACAACTATTTTTTTCACAGATAACCTGAACTGTGGAATAGCCAGTTTCAGTTCCTTGTAAGTGATCTGAGAATGATGCCAAACCAGGGCAGGCTGGGAGGAAGACGTTGCAAGAAATCACAGTATTAGAATTCAATATGATTCAAGGGAGTCCAATGTAGTAAAGAGATATATAAGCATCAGCATTTCCACAGAAGTAATGAATAGCACAAATACAAGCAAACAATTAGCAACTCAGGAAGCCTGTAACACAGAAATAGGCAGCAGGGGGTCAAAGAAGTGAAAATCAGTGCTGTGCCAATTACCAAAAAACAACACAAGCACACAAACAAAAGAACAAAACAAACAAAAAAGCCAAACAAAATCTGAAACCAACAAAATATCAAACCCCCACCAAACAAAGTCAATAGCATAACTGAGAGTTTACTACAACCTCAGTAAAATCTATTTGATTTATCCCTGACACAGCCATTGAAACACTCTGTCCATTTTTGGGCTTAGTTTTTTTTAACTGAGACATCGCTCATGTAATTGCGATACAGGTACACAAAGCATGTCCAGAAAAGCATCTATAAAGAAACACTTAACTATGCCTTTTTTTCCTAAGCTAAAGGATAAAATATTGGTAAGTAAAGGAAATGTTTTCAAATATTTAAGAGTTTATGCCGGGAAAAAAACTCAGCTTATTATTACTTGCTCCATTTCCAGAAGCCACAGAAGATCTCAAGCTGCCGCCAAGATCAACTGTTTCACAGTCAATTCCCTCTTTTTTGTTTTATGGGTGCAAGAGAATTTAAATTTAGCAATACCACATCAACTGTTCTTTGCTCAGCACTTTGCAACACTCACCTGCAGGACCTATAAACTGGCACACAAGATTACTTTCTGGTTTTCTGAAGTCACTCCCTAATCACAAGACCATTGATACACTCTCTGCCCATTTAAAACTCAACAGCATTTTGTTTTATTCTGCTGTACAGATTCTGTAGAATGTCTTGGATGCCACCTGTATGCAGGATCACCAACAACTTTCCTCTTTTTACTATTTATTTTCCTCAGGGACTGAAATAGTTTAGCTCCTCATTTCATGACTTTACAGTTCAGATAGCCCAACAAAAACTAGATGTTTATGACCAACAGGAATTTTTGAGTTTCTAACACATTTAAAACAAGTTTCACAGGGGTAAAGTCTGTCACAGGAGATTAAGAATTGAAGAATAAGCACCAGAGATCTGCATGTAGAGATCAAACACTATTACATGTACAAATCAAACCAAAACTCTGAAAATTAAACCTGAGTTACACTCACTGCATTTATTCAGCTCAGTTTCAGAAGCATGGAAAATTACTTCATAGCTTTATTTGCAAACAGTTTCAGTATTTGAGAAAAAAAAATTGTTTGTTGAAAATACTTCAAAAAAGGATCACCTAATAACAAAACACTTCATAAGCTATTTCCTCAGTAAGCTGGAATGCTAAGAAGGTGTTTTTTAAGAAAGCAATAAATTATTAATATGCTGTAGGACAAATGTTAGATATTGACAAAAAGTAAAAAACAATTAATCTTTGTATTATAAATAATTACAAGTAAAAGTGTGCAATTGTGCATTTCAAATACATTATTTACCTGCAACACCATTCAATTCGGCCTTCCCCTTCACATGTTTTTGCCCAGTGATTATCTGCAAGGTTTTTCATTGCCACGGCATATTCACACAGAGTTTCCTCATCCTCACAGTGCTCACGCCAGATCTTATCAAAGTCTCCCACTAAACAAAACAAGACAAAAAAAATTGCACATCAGATACAAAGTCTCTCATTATCTCCATGGCAAAATCCCCGTCTGGTTTGAAAGTTACATAATGCATCAAAAGATTACTTTACCTGCACATAACAAAAACAAGTTCTCCTTTCTGTACTCATAAACACAAAATTCCAAGTTTTGGGGCAGGAAGAGGCTGTAGGGTACTTGAGAAACTAGAAATATCAGTACATGGATTTTGTTCTGTTTGTTCTGTGAAATTAAAGTCCCTGGGAAGTTCTGTTTTTAGGTTTCTGTGCACGAGCATTAACACAACAAACATTTTAGAAATGAAAGATTTAAAGGTTTCTACCAGCATTCACGTCCATGGCAAGTACTGCAGATAACATTACATGAAAAAGCCATGAAAGTTAAACCCACAATAGAGATTTCTTTGGGTATACTGAAAAAGAAATTCAAACTCTCATTGATTGCTGTCTAATCTCGCCAGGCCCAGTAAATTAGCTTCGAGGGATAGTACTGAAGAATCAAACCAACTATGATCAGGAAATCTCAGACAAACTCCTCTGCTGATCTCTAGGGACAGATTTATTTCCATGCTCCTCACCTTGCTGAAAAGAAGCCTTGCAGGTTAAGTTCTGGCATTTCAAAGTAATTAAACATGATGATTTTCCTTCTTTGCTATTAAGTATCCACTTCTAGCCTGCTTTACATAATGTACTGCTAAACAAAAACAAGATAAATGCTAGTCATGGCTAGCCCCAATTCCTATATAGCATGCAAACCCTTGGTGTACCTTACTGAAAGGGTATTTCTGACCTAAGAAAGATGCTTTCCTGGTATGAGATTCACTAATATCTTTTGTGTCTTTTAAACACAAATATCTAGAATATATGCCAATCTGCAGAATAAAAAATATGCACTCATTTTGAACTTAAAAGCTAATACAGCTAAAAATAACTTTTCAAGAACACAGCTAAATGTTAAGGTTTAACTTGGACAAGCAACACACTTTTCACAACATAGTTCCATCTTGCAGCATATTTATATGATAAGGAAATACTTTAAAACGTATATTAGCCATAAGCTAATAATAAATGTCTGTTAAAGCCTGAAAGTAGCTTGAAGTATGACTTGTCCTCACGCCAGTAAGAGCTTGCTGGTGTTTCTAACACACTTACAGCAATTTCTTTGATGTACTTTGTTTTAATTAGCAGTAAATCAATGATTTTTTCCAGTGACAACCTTTTTATTTTGTCCTTCCTGTGCAAAGCAAGAACAAAACTCACCTCATTTGTCCTCCACTTACAGAAATACTGGCCCTGATGGACAACTATAGATGTATACTTAAAAGATTTAAATCAACCATCCAGGTTACTCCCTACTTAGGTTTGGTTTAGGGATGTCATAGCAATTTTCAGAAATAAGCATCTAGTACACTTGTACAATCATCAAAGTGAGTCATGTTTAAAATTAGGTGTTTATACTCCCTAGTCTGAGATGGCATTTGAGATGGAAGGGAGTGGCCAAAATTTAATGTTATCAAAATGGAGAAGCTGTGCAAGAAATTACATATTTTACTTGCTATTCAACAAGCATATATGAGAAAGTTATTACACTGGACAAAAAAAAAAAAACAAAAACAACAAAAAAAAAACCAAAAAAGCAGCAAACCTAGGGCATAATACTAAATAACATCCCTCATTATTTTCCAAATTATCCAAGTTCAGAGAGGTATGCTTTATAAGAAATGGTACTAGCAAGGTCACCAGCTGACCACCAGAGCAGAGAAAACACCCAAGTTGCAGGCAAGTCCCCACAGGGGTTTCTGCTAAAACCTGTGGGGCACTTTTCCAGAGCTTTGAGGAGATCCCTCTGTAGAAACAAATGTGCAGAACAGGACATACCCTACTGACAAAAGAGAGCAGAAAATGACAATAACAGTGACCTACCAGCACATGGGGCAAAACAAACACAACTCCTAGCAATCGAAGCATTAACAAAGTCTGAAGTGATTCTCAATAGCAAATTAATTCTGATGCGACTTAGACAAAGTGTTGTAGTTTCTTCAACACAATACTCTTGAGTTCTAGTGCATGTCAAGACAGCTGTGAAATGCTTCCATGACTTGCATTTGCTAAAGATTTGTTTGAATACGTGGTCGACTGGAAGGGTAAAATGTAAATGAATGAACACTTACTGAAGGAAAATATCACAAATACAAAATCCGAAGTTTACTACTTCTCTTTTATTTCAATACTTCATCTGGTCTATCCTGAAGCAATTATTCTATTTCCAAATACCCCTTTTCCTAAAAGCTTAAGAAATAAGAGAGATGGGAAAGAAGAAATATACAAAGACCAGATGTTCTTAACTTCTTAACTAGCCTACCCTTAGTAACAGGAAAGTAATGATGCCTTCTAAGACCAAATCCTGCTCTCACAGCAGCTGCTCTGATTTCCTTCTGAACAAATCATAGATTTGCACCTGTCTCTGGAAGTCAGATGAGGGATAAAAGCATCCACAGATAAGGGGTCTTAAATTGAGACATACAGCAACAGACCCAGAGCTGACTACCAGCACACTGGGATGTGAACTTTGGGTTACAAAAGAACTGTCTGTAAGAGTAACAGCTTCTTGGCTCTGAGCTGACAAGAAAATAAAATTGAATTACACAGACCATGAGGAGAGAGATACAGAATAAAAGTGAAAAATTCATCACAAAGTAATTCTGTCACATATCCTATATTATGTCAATTCTGTGAGCACTTCTGGTTTATTTTCACTTACCAATACAGAGATACAGAAATTGTCTACACGGGAGAGATACAACCCTTCTTTTGTATGAGGAACACTGAAATAGAAGGCAGATGAAACAAAGAGAGGACAAACTACCACAAGATCACAACTGACAGATGGAAGGTAAATATGGAACAACTTCTGGCTGTTCCAAGAATGTGAGACAGAAAGGGCTGCTTAAAAGAAAAAGATAGTTCCTCATAAAATCTATAACTAAGTTTAAAGTTCATTAAGTTCATGCAGATGGGCAAACTAGAGGAAGAAAATCCAAGACAAACTCCATATTCAAAGATGAGATTTCTAACTCGGGAGCTTCTAGACCACAAAATCACTAAAAGACAGAATGGTAAGCGAGCACAGTGATACTCCAGCAGCATTTTTCACTTATTCTTGTCTAGGCATCTGCTGCTGGCCTACTGTCAATACTGATTTTTATACAATGCCCATTTCTCTGTTTTTTTGGATACAAGCTCCAAACAACTGCAAATAATGGGTCATAAGGCACTGGCACTGTCATACAGGGCCTTTCAAAGGGTCTGGCATTTAATTTCATTTGAGCAAGTAGCATGGCAGTGCATTGTTTTGCTGTGGTTTTTCCTCTCCCATACTTTGACACGGTGAGCTTTGAGAAGACACAAACAGGCACACCATATATAGGCACTTCAAATCCAGAATCACAGTCCAATACTGAGCTGAAAATGCAAACAGACCTTCCTATCTGTTGAGATTTTGAGATAGTAACTACAAGTCTTGAAGAATTTAATTTCAAACTGATACCCAGAACACAGAAGAGTTATGCATTAATTTTTTAAAATCAATATATTATAATCCACTGTGTTCTAATTTTTCAAGAAATACATTATCATCCAGGTGCAAATATGGCATTAACTCTATACTCTAGAGTTAAACATTTATTTATGAATCAAGAAATATTTGCTTATGTAACCAAAAAGGCAGTAAAATATGCAGGAACGTTTCATGAAAAAACTAGTAGTTACTAGAGAAATAAGATACATAAAGTCTTCTATTAAGCAATCAGTAACTGTAATTAAATAGCAGTTTGTGGCAGGCAAATCTAATAGAACAAAAAGAAAAGTCTTGAATCTTTGACCACATCCTGAAATTAATACTTGATTTTGTGTATTAAACTTTTCATACACATGACCATACCATAACATAAAGTTGAAGGCACTAAACACTTCTACTCTACACTTACAGATTACCTTTTAAGCAATTTAAAACCTCTTTTGAGTGCTGAACCTTCAGAGATCTTCATAGACCTAAGATCTCCATCAAGAAGCCAGATATGCCACTGTCCAGCTGAAAAGTGTGACTGGCAAAACTAGCTCACAATAGGAGTTTCACACACCTCTCAAAACACTATAACCATGCTATTTCAAAATTAATTAATACTTGTTCTATTTTTTTCAGAATTACCTAGAAAATAAATACGTAACCTTGAAGATTAACTATTCCTTTAAAAAAAAAGTCAAAGCCCACTGTTTCCTAGAATTCTGTCACTGAACAAATGACTGATCAAATTGTTCTTCCTAACACAGATTTTACAGTAACAAAAATCCAATACTACCTACCTAGGACAGATGAATCCTTCTAAGTAATTTCCACCCACATTAACATTGCCCACAGAATAGCCATGTCATAACCATGAAGTCAACCACAGACGTATCAGCACTTGCTGAATACTGTCACACAGAGAACAGGTCAGGCATGTAGAAGTTATTTTTAAATGATCCTAATTACAAGATAATTTTAACTGTGGGTAACAGCAACAGAGACCAAATGTTAGCTCTAGCTTTTAACAACCGAAAATATTTTTAATGGAGAAGAATCATACAAAATTAGTAAGAATTCCCCTAGCTCTGCATTTATTTACAAGCCCTTGTCAGAGGTTCCCATAACAGCATGAGAAGATCCGGTCTGCCATTCTTGGTGAGACAAACCTACACCATAATTCTTCTCTTCGGGTAGTCTGTTATGAAAAAAAAAAATTGGCTTTCTTCCATCCCATTTTTAAAAAATATTTTTTTATTTTAAAAAGGCATTTACTTGTAGAATGTTAAATTGAACTGCCATTTAAGGTACACTTATGAAATAAACAAAAAAATAATTAGGCAGTTTTTCTTCAATTTCTGACAGAACAAATCATGTCAACTGGAATTTTAAGAAAAAATAACCTTCTGTACTATAAAAGAAATAGAGCTCAGTCCTGCTAAAGGCAGTATTTTTCATTTTGGAATGGGATGAAACCAAAACCAACTGTTTTGAATAATTCTGTTTTATCAAGCAACACAATAGTTATCATATAGAGTTATCTGCACCTACAAGAAGAGATTTGTAATTGCTATTTTCCATAAGTCCACTGGTGCTCTTTGGAAAAACAGTGCAGTCATCTTGACGACCTCAAAACTAACTACAGAATACTTCATCCACCACCAAACAAGACCTTGCATATCAAAAGTTAACTGGCACTGACACTGTGCATTTAACTCTTCAGGTACATGTCACGCAGGTTTAGATCTTAAGCAACAACTTCCTCCAAAAAAGAAATTAACTTTTCTTAGTAGTAGTTCATTTGTAGTAATAATCTAAAAAAAGGGAAAGGGAAAGGGAAAGGGAAAGGGAAAGGGAAAGGGAAAGG